>JAVJGI010000035.1:14631818-14650194 GCA_035590275.1 Ibycter americanus
GGCCCGAAGGCAGGGGCGAGGGGCTCAGGGGCCCGGGCCGCCCGATCGCCGAGCCGGGGAGGCCCGCACAGGCGTAGCCCCCGCGTAGGGAGCCGCAGGCAGCCAGCTGCCCCCCGCCTTTCCTGAGCTGATAGCGGAGCCAGCCCATTAGCTCTGGAGAATCACCAAAGGCCAGCCCCTTGTTGTGGGGCTGGGTTTTTTCATATTTAAACCTTAATGACTAATGTTGACGCCAAAAGGAAAAGGAGAGGGAGAGAATAAAGCACGGGGTGACCAAAGCCTGGGGACGGCAGTGAGACGTTAGGAGCTGGGGCAAATAGGCATGTGTGTGAGGCACTGGGGCGGCCATTTTAGAAAAGCGCTGAGTGGCCTGGGAAGGGCGGCATGGTGGCAAGGGCACCTGTGGTGGGCACCGCCAGCGGGCCCCATGCTCCGTGAGGTGAGAGGAGCCAGGGCCTGCCCAGTGCCAGCGGCTGCCAGCCACGGGGAAGCGCGGTGGGCTCCCACCCAGGCAGGCCATGGGCCTTGTCGGCATCCCTCAGCACCAACGTCTGCTGCAACAGGCCTGGTCCATCTCGCCCGCACTTTAAACAAAAAATAGAAATCGGGAAAACCAGCTCTGGCACATCATCTTTCAGCTATCGGTACAGCCGAGAAATAGAAATTTATTTACAGGAGCTGGCTCTTTAGCCTCAGGAGTAAGAGATTTATCACTCTCCAGCAGTAATAGTTAACGATGAGACATCGTTTCATCCTGCAGTGCTGTTTCCAGTTACTTATAGCTTTCTCAGAAGTGACCTTTAGGGCTGAATATCTCATGCATGTGTCAGCTCAGAAGCAAATATGAGAAGTCTAATAAAAATCAATTTGGGTGTTCTTAAGTTATCTTAATGTGGAAAAAATTGTGTTTTTTCCAGCTAAATCATTTTTCAAATGCCTATTTTATGCTCGGTTACAAAATAACTTTCTTTTAACCTTCCGACTTTGCAAAAAGTGCCACAATGAATGACATTTTTCTCTTTATTTGTGGAAATTTGATTTTGAAATAACGGTGAAAAATGTTTTAAGATAGCCTGCACAGGACATTATTTTATTTTGGGTGGTTTTTTTCCTCCTCTTGTACTACTGCTGATGAGAACAGCTCCTCCAAGAAGTGCTGGGCAATTCCACACGTTATGTTGTTAATTCATTTTCAAGTGTCTCTGCTCTTTCATGCTCCTTAAGGTAGGAAGAGAACTGAAAACTGATTTGGGAAAATATTTTTACATGACAGAAGACATCAGTAGTACCTGTGGCAAAATACCTACCGGAGTTAAGCCAAGCATTGATAGCAACATTCAGATCCTGTGGCACCCTTTGCATTTATCCCATCAGCAGCCCATCACCACATCTTGGCATCAGCAACCTCTTCATTCAATAGTACAGGCTCGGGGCCTTTGCTCAGTGGTTCAGAGTGTTGTTGCTTACTTCCTACAGCTGCAGATATCTGTTCGTGCACGCCAGCTTTTTCAGATATCAACAGTAATCAAGTCACATTAATTCTCTTGATGGATTAATCTAATTCATTGACAGGAGCTTTCTCCTTCATGAGATAAGCATACACACACACACACTGACTTGCTAAGTGCCATAAATGCAGACAGAAGGGCAACCCATTATTCATATAATGACCTAGCTTAATTAGTTCAATGGAGCTGAGGGAGCATTAGCTTGAGTTGTTGAGGTCTTGGAGAACATTTACAAAACAGATTGAAGTGCACAGACTCACACTTGTCTAATTCCATACAGAGCTTTCTGCATATGCATTTACTAATCAGTTCTGAGCTGCTTCCTTTGTAAAAAACTACCATTAATTTTGCTTCCCAAAATAGCAGGGTATTTTGGCTGTGGACATAAAGGAAATTTTTTGTCTGTATTTTCATTGAACTAGCTTAGGTTCTGAATTGCAGATTTTCACATCTGTGTGGTTTCAAAATGTGTACATTTTTATGTTCAGCAGTGCATGCTAAAATGATACTGCTTTATATTCTGAGATGCTCTAAACACATTAAAACATGGGCAGAGCAGAAATGTTATTATTTCTGTCACAACTCTGAAACATTCCTTATCATTTCATGGCAAACTTCCATTTGAGGAAAAGAACACAGTAAATATCCCTCACTAGTACAGCGTCAGCTGTAAATGTCAGATATTTAGTGAAATCATTGTAACAGAAAAGGGAGATAAGCTATTTTAGTACATTTAGAAGATAACACTGTGAGCGTTCTAGCTGGGATTGTTTTGCCATATTCATAACTTTAATCTGACTCAAAAGTTAAAGTTTTGAAAACTGTTCTAAAACTTCAAAAGATCAGAATACTGCCTTTTATCGTATAGATAGGGTGAGAAAAAAGATGCAGCTGCCACCTGAAACTCGCTATAATGTAAGTGAAAGGAAGCCTGATTTGTCTCTCCTGTCTGTCACCATTGTTAAGTTGGATTTAACCAGTCCACTCAAAACTTTTTTAAAAAATTACTGTAAGTTAACCATCAAAACACTTTTGTGAGATTGGATATACATAAGGTTCTTTGGGCTTGAAGTCAGTATTTTTTTTATTCTAGGTTTGCATAGTGTTTAACCACAACAGTCTGTAACTAGGTGCTGTAGCAGCATTTCCCCCATGTTACAGACAGGGAAAATGAAGTAAAGAGAATGTCAGAGAGCATCTTAAAACCAATTCTAGATCTGAGTTCTGGTTCCACATCTATTTCCTTCAAATCCATTGGAGTTTAAAATATAGAAAATACTATATACTAGAAGGGAAATAAAGAGCGAGGAAGACATTACCCCCTTACACACATACACACTCAGTCTTCAGAAGCACCATAAACTTTAAGGTTCACATTGACTGCCAGTTTTATACAGCCACTTCCACAATAACGCAAAGGGTGGCAGAGCACTGACTGGTTTCATTTTCTAGGAGCAGAATGCCAGAAAGGTTTTGCAACAACCTTTTCTCATACCTTCATATCTCCGCTGTATGTGATGGGGCAAATCGTCATCCAGAAGCACTGAGCTGTCTTAACAGTTAGCAATATGCATTCCAGCCAGCCAGTTGGAGCCTCAGGCTCTTGCTGATAAATTTTTGCCTGTGAAGAATCCAAATGGGGGTGAGACTGCACCTGCACCCCCAAAATAGATGTACCAGGCATTGGGGCTTAGTGTTATTTAATTCACACAAATTAGCTGAACACAAGATGAAGGAGAGAGATATCATGGCAATCTTATTCCTCCTAAGCTTTACATGGAAGAAATGAGCTTACCTAAAAATCATTCCATATGCATATCTCCATGTAATCCACAGGACAAATTACTTACAATTGTATGGAAATACTATCAGTTTACTCTTTTTGCCAATTTCTTATCATCTCCTCTTAGCACCAACACTTACACTGGATTTTGGACTATTTTTGGTGATTGCCACCAGAAGTGAAACTGCTCAGTCAGATCACAGCCAACAGATGACAAAGGATAAGACCTCCCTTAGTCTTTTTAAAGACAGGAATGAACTAGCAAATCCACACAGAGAACTTCAGCTTTTTGGCGTGACCTACAAAAACACTTTTCCAAATCGCTATTTAAACATGCAATATACCAAATACTTCTTTCCAAACTCTGCTACAGAACAGCACAAAAATCTGATTGTCATTGCAACAGAAGCTTTGAGCTCTAAGCCACCCTCAGTAATGCACAAAGGCTGTGTGTGGGTCCACTAGTGAAAGGTGGTGGATGGCACACACAAATAAAACACAGGTACACCAGTAATGAACTTAATCCCTAAATTCATCTGCCAGTTATGGAAAGAATTTTTACAGGCTTGTGAAGCCTGGGAGGAAGGCAGGAGCAGAAGGAAGGCAGGAGCAGAAAGCTTGATATCCCACCAATGCAATGAGCATCATCAGAATCAGCTGTGGGCATTAGCTGGGGCATCATCAGACTCAGCTGTGAAAAACCTAGTGTTCAGTGGGGAAATACTCCAGCTGTTATACCACAGTACAAAAAGTGAGCATCACCACCAGTACAAAGTTCCCCGAGTGCTCATTCATTTTCTAATGGAAGTGGTGATTACTTTTTAATGCTCTGTACTGTATCCAGAGCCATTAGGTATTCCAGCCATGTACCAGAACGACATACTACACCTAGGGATGAGTAGTTTGAGAATCCCAAATTAATTTTATAGAAAATAGGACATGAGGATGCTCTGCTCAGTTAAAATGACAGCACTCTGTAGACACACAGGAGCACTCAAGAAAGCTTCCTGGACAAAGCCTGGCTAATCATCAGGGCAAAGATTTTGTACATGACTACCTTGGATTTCAGGCATGCAATCTAAATTCTGTCCAAGTCCCTCACCTATGTTTAGGTGACTACACCTGCTCTTCATCTAGCATCTCATAACTGTCATTATGGATTGAGTCAGAGTCCAGAGTGCAACTGATTTGTGTTTAAGGGTCTAGTGGAGGTTTCGGCCCCACTCTAGGTAATTACCTGCTATTTTGGATCTTACCCCCCAAATGTTGACTTTTAATCCATTAACAAAATACCAATGAATTTATCTTCATGATTGTAAAGAAAACACAGGAACCCAAGTGGATACAACCAGAATAAAAGGTGGAATAGTGGTACAGAGCTCTTAGGAATCGGAGTTCCTTGCTTTGCAGGTGAAATTTAATAGGGTTGTAATTTACAGACAAAGTATTTTTCATGCCAATATTTATTCTAATAAATGGCGTAAAGATCCGGAAGCAAACCTATGTGATGAAAATGGGAAAGAGAAGCAAGAACTAAGAATGTCTCAAATCCACAAAAGACTCACAGAAAGACAGCCTCTACTAACTGCTGAAAGCTAATAAAAGGCAACTTTGCCTATTGAAACAGATTAATAACTCTCTGAATTAAACACATTGCCAACCCTGACTTGCAAAAAAATCTATTCAATACTCCAAAATCCAACACATAATGCAGAAGCCTACCTCTGACATCCACAAAAGTGGAAAATCCTCAGTCTTCCACCAGTTACCACTGTCTCTTGAAGTTATTTCCGTGGCTTGGAGCTGACTGTGAGCCCAGGAAATGCACAAGTCTTTGCAGAACCATAGCAAGCACCATGTCAAGCAGGGACTCAGCAGTAGTCTCCTCTGGTTACTGATCAAGACACAGTATCTCAAGTGTAAATCTATTTTGTAAGTAAGGTGGGACGAGATGAACACATAGGTAGGACAGAAGAACAAGGGAGTTCATGTGAGAACAGCAGAGATGAGGACGGGGACACTCCAGTGGGTCTGAGAGAACTGGAGAAACCAAGCCAGACCCTCAGCTTTCCAGATACTGATGAGACCCTGCAATGTGAAATCCTGACCCTGCTGAAGTCAGTGGGAACTTTGCCAGGGCTACATTGGGGTTGGGATTACATCCCCTGATGGACCAAACTGAGCTCATACCTCTCTTTCTGCTTGATGAGACCTGTGGGCCTCACACAAAATTGCTTCACATTATTTCCCTGAAAAGCAAGCCAACACAATAACAAAAACTTGGTAACTTTTTTTTTTTTACCGTGACAAATCCAGTCAATTTATTCTATTTATTATACTGTAAGTACTCCCCACAAATCTTGTATCTTATGCATACACGCTTTTAAAATAAGATAAATTACATGAGGAAGATAATGAAGACCTAAATAAGGTTAGCTTCTTACATGTTGAATTGTAAAGACAACCTGGAATGTGACTGAGTCTTTAAATTTAGGACAAGTAAAGTTCAAAACTGGGTCTGGCTGCTTCTAGTGCAATCAGAGAATGTGGAGCACTCATCCTGCCTCTAGTGGGTTTAGAAACCATGGGCTGTGTTTTGGCATTTTGGGGCTGATCCTGAAGGACACTCGGCGTTGCAGCAAGTCCAGCAAGTAACCTCATGCCTGGGTTATCTCTTTCAGTCAAACTCGACCCAGAGTTGAAGTACTTCACTTGTCTGGGGCCTCATAGGCCATCCTTTCAGCAATCAGGTTTCAAAAGGAAGGGGGGGAAACCCAAATCCAAGGAAACCATGCTTCGTAGGTACTGGTTAAGTAGAGATTTCAGATGGCAGAAAAGACTGAGGCCTGTTTCTAGGTCATCAGTTTATCTCGGAGGGCAGCAAAGGATGCAAGACGTTCTTTTGTCAGTTCTTCCAAAGAACGACTAAGTGGCTTTCATAGGCAGGACCTTGTGAATATTTAGCAATTTTATCCTATTATTTTTGTTTGAACACTTCAGCAAGGACAACTATCTGTAGCAGATGAGGTATGAATTCATGAGGGAGAAATATTTACAGATTACAAAGTCTGACATTTATGTTTCTACACCAAAGAGAACGGACAATGGCAAAAACGTCTACATTTTAGTTTTGTAAAATCAAAGCGCTTGTCGCAGAGCCTTCACGTTTAGAAGTTGAGTTCTGGCCCTAAATACGTACCGTGTATATTTGCTTCCTCCACCCGTGGTCTAGCTCCCTTCTGCATAACTTCCACTGAATTCTGAATGTCAGTTTGTGGTTTCGAGATTCTTGAGAGTAGCAACCGGAGGGGTAAGAGAGCCAGTCATGACACCAGGAACTGAAGGAGAAATGATAGCACCCTCTGCTGTCATTTTAAATTATTACCTTAAAGATTTCTGTTTTAACAGTAAAAGCTGCCAGAGTATTTTGTTCATAATTTTTAGTTCATGTTAGAAAGACTGTGACTGCCTTGTGATCTATTTCTCTTTTATTGTTCTGTAAATGACTGTAATATTCCACAATTCAGATCAGTTTATCTTTTGGGCTCTAAATAGAATTGAAATCTTAAATCTATGCCATCTGCTTATGTGAGGTAGGATTCACCTTTCAAAATATACCTTGTTTTTCAGTAAGTGTGTTTTTTATCATGTGCACACTGAATTTCAGCATACATTTTCTAAAACCCACTCTCTGACTGACAAGCCCAAGAGCTAGAAAGCTTTAGTCTTCACTTCTGTAGTTCATTCAGCTAACATTGGAAAGCTGCACAATACAAGTTGAGTTTACATTTCCCTTTTCCCTGCTGCAGACACCGCCAATTCTGATGCTGAGCTCCCCAAGATACATTTGTGGATTGACTGCAGATGCCTGAAGGGATTTAATTCCAGGATTAGGGATTGAAGTACAATTTACATTACATTAGATGAATATACACTCCCTTGCTCTCTAATTCCTGTTTCCCTTCTGTGATGGACATATGTTTGTGGTTCTGGGGTAAATAAGTTCTAATGTAAAAGTAAACTCACATATACAGAGATTCCTTCATTATGTATTTATGGAGGCGGACATATTTGCTGTAGAACTTATCTGATGGATCTCAAGTTGTTTTCAATTCACTCACATGCAGGAAGAGAGTAAAATATATTGGATTTATATTATTGTGATGTACATAAAAGCATCTGTGTCTCCAGACTGTGGGATGCTGAAAAGGGACCTCTGGACCAATACCAAGAAAATCCTTTTCTTTAGAAACTTTATGTGGTGTATTGAGCCAGAAATGGATCAAGTCTTCCTGTATATGTAACGTCTGTTTCATTAAATGGATTTCAGAGTTCAATTTCAGGTTCTCCAATTATTGCTTTTTCTTTCTGGAGGAAATCTGGTATTCTGTCCTCTTTTTAATGTTCAGCATCAACATTTTATATTGAAGTGCTAGGAAAGATTCTCTTGTATTCATTGAAAGAAGCTGTTCTGCTGGTAGTGGTTTTAAAACACTGGGTATCAGTACTCTTTCACATTCTTGAACAAAAGTGATTTTAAGAAATGGAAAGTAACTACTGATCATATAAATGCAATAATAGAATTTTTAGTAAAGGAGAACAAAGACATAATTATCCCAGCATTGCTTTTGCTCCATGTCATTGCCCAGATTTCCTAGCATGGAGTAAAATGACAAAACCAATGGGGCATCAACAGAACAGAACCAACTAGGTTCTCAGCGGGTATCAGTTGGTCCGTAAAAATCACTAGTGCTGAATGCACATATAGTAGTGGCCCAATATTCCTCATGGAAAGTACAGGCCTAAAGCTAAGACTCATATGGTTGGCTCAATTCAGTGTCTGTGTTTATTTCTGAAAAAAAATCCTAGCAGACTGGAAAAAATGGCATTTGCTCTACAGTTGTATTTACTGTGCATCATTACCTGAAGGCTACGTGGCCAAAAGAACTCGTGCCACATCTCCAGACCTATCACAGTCTGGGTCTGGCTGGAGTTGCTGTATTACCACTGCAGCCTCAGTTCTCAAGCGAGTTGGTTCCCTCTCCTGTTGTTCTGTTTTTGTGGTCTCCACTCTTGGCTGACTGCAGAAGAGTGCAATCCACATTTGCAGGTCATGGCCTCGGTCCTCCCATCCCCTCCTCAACACTCAGCAGGGCCATAAGGTGTCCAAGGCCACTTCCATCTGTCAGTGCTTTGGCACTTCATTGTAACTGCTTCTGCTAATGCTTTGTGGCACTTGCAGTTTTGGTGTATGCATGCAGCCTAAGACAGAAATATTCTCTCCCTTTGGTAGGTGATAATCTCTTCAGGCCAAGGCCACCTTTCACAGCACATAAATCAAGGTTCTTGATGTGACATACACTTCTCTGGCCTTCAGAGAAATTGCTATGGTGTTTTGCTTTGTTTCAGCAAAGGTTCCTCTGATCTCTTGAGGAAACCCAGTGCAGGGTCAGAAGACAGCTGTGGTCTTTCCTTCAATACAAGCAGCGCTGGGGACATTGTTGAGGTCTCAGCATGCATCGCCTCAAAGCAGCCAAGCACAAGCAAGCACCAGGCACCTGGGAGCACCAGCTGAAGGGGCTGTAGCCTCATGGCAGGCAGATGTCAGATAAGAGCACGGCACAGCTCCGTGGGCCAGCAGGACCAGCAGCGGGGTCAGGGCCCAGGAACTCACCACAGAATCAGGGGAAACATCTGTAGGCAGTTCTCCAGGCTCTTTCCCTGTCAGTGACATCCACCTCCCTGCGAAAGTCTGTTTGATCACACGTGCTCGTCCCCACTAGATGGTAGCAAAAAGGCGTCGTTGGGAGAGACAGGCGGGCTGCTGCTGCTGGCGGGTGGCTGGGGGGAACCCTGAAGAGCTGCAGTCTGTGGATCCTGGACTATGAATTTGCTGAAAAGTCAATGCTTCTCAAACATCAGGAAGATTCAAGGAAGACAAATGGCAGCAAATATTTTTGCTTTTTCACAACAGCAAAGTGGGAAGAAGGGAGTGCTTGGGGATTTTGACTGTGAAAGCAAAACCGGCAGAGGAATGCTCTGGTGCGGTGCTGTGCCACACACAACCTGTCGAATGTGTGGAGGTTTCCATGTTCAGCTCATTTCTTCAGGGTATGCTACATACACATGCATATATATATAGGGTATGCCACATATACATTCCCTAGTCCAACCCTAGAGAAAGCGCTAGAGGTCGAAGAGGGGAGCAAGGTAAAGACAGTTCATGGTGTTCTGATGGCGTTATTGCTTCATTTAAAAACACCTACGATTAATAAATTAACTGAACTATCTGTTGGGATGACGATTGAGGCACAACCTTAAAGACCCAAACATTGATCTCCTCCTGCTCCACAGCTGTAACACTGCTTGCACTACAGCTTAGTAAAAAACATATGAAACTTCTAAACTCATGGAAGTTTTCCATATGGGGACAAAATATTTTTTAAATGGAAGATGAGATTATTTTTGGTGAAAACAGAGCAGAAGTAGTACCTTAGGGGTGTTTACATGGAAGAAGAAATAAAATAAACCAGGAAAGATACCTCATTCAAATCCCAGCCCTGCTTGATTCAGGGCAAGCACTTGATTCCAGCGGGCAGCTTTCCCAGAGGTGGGGACCTCTACAGTAGTGCTGCTGGGTCACCTCATGGTACACAGCGCTACAGTCTGTCTCTGCCCAGCCTCTGCTTATTTGCAGGTCTCTCTCAGCATGTTAATCTGAATTACCACACTACAGGAAACATCTTCTGCTGAAACATTCTTGCAATATATTTGGATTACAAAAAAAGCATCTTTTATTTGGAAAATTGCTCCAGGAACTCCTGGCCATCTCTGTACAATGGAGCAGGAAGGCCATGATTTCAGAGTAAAAAAGCAAAGCTCAGCAAATTGCCTGACCTCCTCTTGTGCACATACAACATCCCAGCTATTGCTGGAGCCTAGTAGAAAGGGTGGCAGAACAACTGTGCGGTAGTTTGGTACCCACCAAGTAGCACTGGAAAGGATGCAGTTTTTCCGTTCTTCAGCTTCACAGCATTTAAACTGCAGCAGCTTGGACTTCTTGAGAGAAATCCTCACCAGACTGCAATTTAGTTGAGTTCTTACTGTCCTGCAAGAGAAAAGCAGAGCAAGGAAAAAAACACAAACAGAACAAATCCAGTAACTCTTTATTAAAAGTGAGTTGGTTCAAGAGCAAAAATTCAGAAAATGTCCCAAGTCAAACAGGACCGGTTATATTACCTTTTCATTCCTGCATTCCTCCAGGTTTGCTTCACAGGCAAGGTAATCAATAATCCACATTTTTTCTTGATCTTAGCAACATTCTAGTGGTAGTACTTTCACAGGGATAAACTGTTCAGCAATTTCTTCAGTATATTAATCACAAGCAAGCCTTTCTTGAATGTCAGGCAGTCCTTCTGCAATTTATCTTTTCTTTTCTTTTCTTTTCTTTTCTTTTCTTTTTTTTTAAAGGCAATATTAAAAACCAAAAGAAATAGCCGTAGTTTATTTGACCATTACTTAACTTCATATCCTTTTCACAAGACAAGTTTGCCTTGGAACCCAATCCCTGTGGCACCTCCACTTCCTCATATAAATTGTTATTTGTCACAGTTCCTGCATTTAAGTTATAACCCAGTCTTGCTCCATTTTTAGATTTCACCATAAAAAGAATGCTTTAAATCAAGGTGAATACATTTCTGTTACTATGGTGGACTTCACAAAGGCTTTTCCTGATGTCAGATCTTCTCTAGCCTCTTAACAAATACCATTCCTTTTGTAGATGAAAGTTTTCCCACTGACAGGATATGTAGCCTTTCACCTCTAAGATACTGTTTTGAATCCTGCCCTTTTCAGTTGCCAAACAAATGTCAAAGAGCAGCAATTTAGATTGCAGGAGTTGAAGGATCTTGATCTAATTTCCAGGGAAATCAGAAAGCATAGGAGACCATTTGGCCCCTTTCTTTTGAGATTGGCCTTGCTCACCAAAGAGTTAATAATCAAAACCTAAAGTTAGACGATCAGCTCAGTTATGAAATAAAGTGAACATTTTCAGTAAGTCATGCAATTAAGTATCTTACAGATTTAGCAGACTTTAGATTTTGTCAGTGAGAGGGTATCCAGTGACCAGAAGCATGTGCTGCACATGTCATGTTGATGGAAGCTTCAACACCTCTGCTTTACCTCCTGCCAGCAGGAGCTAGTGACTGCAGCATCCCTTTGTCATTTCATAGTTGTTTGCCTGTGTGTTGATGCCTATCAGTGCTTTCTCTAAATCAGCGTTGGCATACAAGCAGAAAAAAAGGTTCCCTTTTTGCATTCCCAAACCATTCCTACCCCATGGCTAAATAGAGTATTCTATTATCATGTTCTTCATGGGTGATGATCCAGGAGCAGCAGTACTAATAAACTCTCTTGCCCTGTGCAATTTCATTAACCTTGTTCAATTTGTGACTATGAGCCTTGCAACATCAAGTGTCACCTCGTTTTCTCCTATCAGGTGCACAAAGTTAGTCATGCACAGTTTTATTTATAAATGTAACGTGACCTTGTTTATCTGAGCCCCAGAGCCTTTGGGTGAGCACAGAGCCTGGACAAATGGGGATGCTGGCCCTGAGCATAAAACCCAACATTTCTGAGCACACTGTGCTGCTGTTACTGAGAGTAGGAGCAAGCAAACATCCTAAACAAAAGGGAAAACATAAGGAGAGCAAGCAGAAGGAGGACTTAAAGTTAAATCCAAAGGCTTTGCACATGCACACACAAACCAATCCCCAAAAAAGAAACCAAAAAAACTCTACCAAAACCCATACATACCATGCACGGAGGCAGGGAAGAAAGAGCTACTCTTTGGGTATGACCCATACTGTGCTGGGGCAATACGGATACTGCAGTTGGCTCTTGCCAGCCCTCCTGTTACTGCTTGCCATCTTTACCTTTTTGAGGGAACAAGGGAGGTTGCCAACTGCCCTGGGACCACTCTGCTGTGCCATCATACTCTTCTGTCAGCTGCAGTGGGCAGACATAGTGTTCAGGATTTTTCCATTTTTTGCTCTACAAAAAGGTCGTCTTGGTTCTGGCAGGTTTCTCCCTTTTCTTCCTGGCAAATGCTGAGGTAAAGAAACTGCTCTGTTTCCCAGCACTATCTAGCACATCCATGAACAACTTCCCCTTGGCTCAAGCAGTCTCTCACAGACCTTTTATTCCTGACATAATTATAAAAGTTCTGCTTTGTCTTCACAGTCTTCAAGCCTTTTTTGTCACATTTTTTGTTGCCTTCCTGACATTTCTGGTTTTGTTGAGCTTTTTCCATCATTTTCCTATTTATTTGGCTTTGTGATGTTGCATTGATCCTGCTGATTTATATTCTTTACTGTGTGTTTACTCCACACCCCAGCACTGAGATAACTGGCCATTTTTTGCTCATCAAGTACTTCTGACTTGATAATAAATATCTGGAAGCCCCTGTTAGTTAACTTCCCCAGTCCAAACCTAAGCTATTCAGTGCTGTGCTCAGTGAAGTCCATAGCCCTCCCTCAAAAGGTCAGTGAAAGTCATGTTTGTGCATATCAGGACAGAATGTGGCAACAAAAGCTTAAGTTTTTCCATGTTTTACTTTGCGGAAACTTAAAAATAGAAATAAAAAAAAGAAGGGAAGGTTTTTCCTAATCCACATTTCTCACTAGAGCAGAGATGTTTATTACCTTAGTGATGCATGTTTTCACTTGTATCTGCTATCCCAAAAGCTCCAGATGGGTATTTCTCACGGGATTAGGACACATGAAGTCAGTGAGTGTTTTCCTGGGACTTTCAGGGCCCCAGCTTTGAGCATTCACGTACCTGCAGACCTGAGCTTGGTTGCTTTTCAAATATTTGGAAGGTGAATGGAACAATATGGGTTTGGGTAGTTACACGCATAAAAACATTCACTAATTTTGCCATATAACAAGAGTTGGGTCAAGAGCTTCAGTCCCTTGTTCTGGATTCTAGCAACAGCTTACTGTGGGACACTGGAACACAAACAATTGCTACACTAACAGAATGATCTTGAATTGGAAGATCTTATAAGGCAACAGAAGATTAATTAGTACCATACTATCCTCTATGATAGTGGGCTTAATGCAGGGAATGGATTTAGTATAAAGTGTGAGCCTGAATGTCCTCGGTAGACAAGAGGACATCCATTGAAAAGGGACAAGTAAGTCTTGAAATTCTTCTGCAGGTGAAATTTTTTATTTTCCCTGATTTTATTTACCACTGCATTGATTAGATAAATTCTCCATTCTAAACAATATAACATCCATAGCTTTGCTCTTTATTCTAAAATAAACAAAGAAGTAGGTGGTAGGTGTCTTGTCTCAGTTGTTTAGGTAGCTAAATTGTATGTCATAGGTATAAGCACAATACCACCTTCAATTTTTTTCAGTCCTGAACACCAGTTTATTTAACATAGCATCAGTTAGGGCAACTAATCAAGGCAAGAGGATACCTGAACCTTAACAGTTTTTTTAGAAAAATGATGTAAGATCAACAAGATGGACCTCAGGCTGCTGTATTAATTCAGTCCCATCAGTTTCTTACTCCATATCTGGTAATCGCGTACCACCTGAAAGCAAACCTTTATTTTTGTGCTCCGAGTCCTGGAAAAAAGATTGCAATATTTTTTACGTTACTTTACTTGCAGATGTACTTTACTGAGGTCACATAAACCAGTAATTTTTCATCAACATTCTGCCCGGGAGTTTGTATTTCTCTTTATACAACACCATCAACTCCACAGCTGCTTGCTTACAGGCTGCATTCACAGGCTGAGCTTCTCAAACAAAAGATTTCATGTTTTGTTCACTTTCTTGCTTTACTTTTACAAATTATCTATTTTAAATTGTCAGTATTGAAATGTGAAACAATTGAAACAAAACAGAAATATTAACACTGGCCTAAGGATATAGTTACAGCAATGCCTGTAGGTACAGCCTACATGGGAACTGTCTAGTCCTCCGACAAGAGAAACATTGTTTTTCAGGAAGATTTGATACATGCTGGGGGATGCACATACACTGACATTTCATCCTATCCAACGTTTCCTAAATGTTTCTAACAAATCACCCTACTGAAGAATACAGATTAATTCAAAATAAAGCATAGTACTTGTTTCTGATTGCAACATGCGTATAATATTTTAAAAGAATTATCATATATTAGTAGGTTTTGCAAGGGTATGATGATACTTTCCCATGTTACCTGATAGCAAATTAGTAGACGGTGTTTGCAATGAGCTTCGTATGGTGTTTAGTAATTTCTGTAGAATGCATTTTACAGACTCATTAAAACACACTCAGACTTGGTTAATAAAAAACATTTACTCTGAAAATAGAAGTGTAATGGCTTCTGATGTAGCGTTGCACCTGCAGCAATGGCAAACAATATGGGAATGTACAGAAACCAGCATGAAGTTGTTCTTATCTCCCACTACCCATGGTTTATATTTAGAAACGAGAAATCATGACCGAGGCCATTGTTGTAATTCTGAACTGTTCTCTGCATGTTTGAACATGTGTTCAAAGGCAAAGTTTACCTAAAAGAAGCAGTCAGACCAAGATCAAACACTCCCCTTGCAGGGAGCAGGAAGCACCAAGAACTTTGCACTCTATGAGTTTGAGGTTCTGCTGCGTCACTTGGTGTGCAACCTCTATGGCGTGGAAGTAGAAGAGAATGCAAGGATGGTGGGAGGGTTTCACAGGTGGCTCCTGCTGGTCTGGAGCAAGTGGAAGGGGCAGAGGAGAGACAAGGAAGTGGGTCCTTGTTCCTGAGTCCTACTTCAAAGTGTCTGAGAGATGAGGGTGGGGACAAGAATTGCCGGTTGGTAATCAGAGTCCCTGCTAAGCCAGAGGTCCCTGAAGCCTTGAGCATCCTCTTAACCTGTCCTGCTTCTGACCCACACTCCAAGCTCCAAAAACTTTCCCACTTCTGACCCAGATGCCCTATCCCTCACCTCCCTGCACTGCAGTGACCCACTAAGAGCTCAATGACCTAACTGCATTCACTCTATAACTGTTTCCTTTGTCTTCATCACCCTCTTTCCTTCCAGCTTTCCTCCAATCCCAGTTCTCCCCACTCCAGTTTCAAATACCCTACTTCCCCTTTTCTCAAATATCCCATAAGTTAACCACAGTGCCCTCAGCTTCTTCAGTTCAAGAGCATCTCCTCATTTAACCCTCTTCTGTTTCAAATTCTTAGTCCTGACCCTGCAACCCACCCTGGAGCTTCTTACCACCCTCTTCTCACTCCTCCCCTCACCCCCAATCCTCTATCCTGCTCCCAAATTCTCTTCCAGCTCACCGCCCCCGCCCCGCCCCCCTCCATACACACACTCCCCCTTATCTGCAACTCCTTTCCTGCCTATGTATTTGCCTCAGATCACCAAACCCACTGCGGCTTTTTAGTTCTTCTTGCTCAGCTTTGGTGATGTGCCCATCTGCCATGCTCTTCCCCTGTAGGTGGGTGGTCAACTAAAGCATCCCCCTTTCTTGGTTGTCCTGGCAGGATAAAAGGAAGGAATCAGAGCTCCTCCTTTATCCAGGATTTCAAAAGCTCAGTCTGCACTTACCAGATGTCAACAAGAACAAAACAGTTTTCAAAAGAAAACAGTGAGGTGAGGTAGAGGATGTAGGGTAGTCATATTTATCAAGAAAAGTCTCTGTAGTCCAGGTATCTGTCCCTAATTTATCATAGGAGTGGAGAGGAGAAGGGAATTTGCCTAGAGGAAGAAGTAGGGCAGAAGGCTTTGGGCAGGTCAGCAATCCCCTAAGCAAATTCCTGGAAGGGTAGAAGGGGTCAGAGCAGGACATCTCCCATCTCCCTCAAGTCTGCGTTACACTTGTGTTCTCCAAGGCATCCGGAGAAGCACAGTTCAAGCTGTCCTACATGTATCATGTGTGAACTCTGTCTCTGGACAGAAGGAAATGGGGCCCTGGACACCCAAGTCCTTGGGAACAGAATGAAGCAAGCCATCGGGGACGTAACAGAACCAACAGGGGAAATTTCTGGTTTGGATTTTGAAAAGTTTGCAACACAGGCCATAAAAATTTCCCCAGAGCTATGTATGAACAACTGCACTGCAGCAGCCCAGTGTTAGTTGTAGGACTTTATGATGGCAACTGGAGAATTCCTTCATGTATATTGTTGCAAAATGGTACTGAGCAATATTTATGAGCATATCCTTGAACATTTTTCCACCACTGAAAGTGACTAATCCTGTGCAGGTTTAGCCAAACTTTCTCAGAATGCCAGGCAGTGCTGAGGAGCAAAGCAGTGGGACCATTGCATGAACTACAGTGTAGCTGTTAGCAAGGACAGTTGGCACGAGAGGGGAAAAAAAAACCCGAAAAAAACCAAACCTATCTCCCTCTGCTTGAGTAGAATTTCTTGACAATGTAAAATTTATTCCTTAGAGAATAAAGGGGCTCCTCATGATGACTGAAGAGGAGTGATTTCTGCTGACATCAGGCATCCAAATTCTGGAGAACAAAAACAGCCAAACAAGCAATATATTGTAAATAGCACTACACTAACAAACTTAATGTATTTACAGCAAACGGCTGGGACATACTCAGAACACACCAGATTCTTTCTCATAGATGTCACGTGCATAGATACTTCCCTCCTCATTATTGTACATGTGATTTGCAAATTCTTGTGCTGGCATTACTGAAATATCAGTTTTAAAACAACAAACAATATTTCCTCACATGCCAAAGAAAACAGGAATTTTAACATCTTAAGCCCTCCCTAGAGATGACAGGATTCCCTTGGTTTGTGTGTTACTCCACAGAGTTGCATGTTATGCCAATGTGAGGGAGGGGACGACCCCTCTGGTTTTTTCCACTTATTTCCCAGTGAGGAGCTCTTTGTCCACAGACTCCTATGACAAGTCTTCTTGTGTCCTGGGGGTGCTCATCATTCATTTCAGAATCTGCTAGGTAGGACAGATTTGTACAGGGGAGGGAAAAAACATAATTGCATTTGCCCAGACTCCTGTGGCAAGCAGCAGGCTGGAAAGGAGGAAGCATGACAGGTTAAGGCTGGTTGGGTCTCCCTGAGCTTTGGTCCTTCTTCAGGAAACCCCTTTCCTCCTACCAGGCAAAGGCTTCTGCTCCTTACCTGCTCACCTCTCCATGGAGTCTCTGGTTTCCCTCTGCCACCGAGGTCTGTGTGTGGGCTGCTTCTTGTGAAGGACGAATGTTCAGCTCCAGCAGCAGCCGACTGACCCTCTGCAATCAGGGCACCGCTCCTCTGCCTGACTCTGACTCAGAAATGCCTGGGGGCCCTTCTACCCTTGGCGCTTGGCTCCTCTTGCCCCAGGTTTGTCTCCCATCACACAGTGCCATGCTGGGCTGCCAAGTATTCCACTTAGGTAACACTTGGCATTTCCAGCCCCAGGGCCTCAGCACTGACGCAATTTCCAAAATTATTTTTTAAAAAAGCCACAAATATTTTTAATTCCTAGCAACTGAGAAACCCCAAAAGCAAGAAAGCAGCATTCTTCTGCCAGGAAGGGAAGAGGAAAGACTGCAATGGGGAGAAGAATGGTAGATTGAGAACTGCTTCATCTTTCTACTCCCTCTTCCTTCTCTTTAAACTTGCTGGTAACGCAAGGTCAGGGGAGAGGGGAGAAAGAAAGGGAGGAAAAGCTGGGGTAGGGGGAAATAAGTTCTGGAATCCTTTCTCCAGGAGTAGAAGTAGAAAAGATCACAGAAAGCAATGGTTGCATCTTTCTCTCTCTCTCCTCTAGCTTCCCTCCATAAACCCCATGTATCAGCACAGGTGAGAGACAGATGTTATTAATTTTTCCATTTCTTCCTTCATTAAAAATAAATAAACAGAGGCATAGTTAATGGTTAATGCTGCTGAGTACATGGAGCAAACAGTTCTCTTTTCCCATCTTGCCTGTAGTTTAATTATGAACTTAGGCTGCCTTCAGGCTACAAAGGGCAAGAAAGCAAGGAATACATATATCCAGAAACGCAGTCTGTGTCTGGTGTCTCTGAGCTAAAATGGAAAAAAAAAAAAAAAAAGAAGAAAAAAAAAG
>JAVJGI010000035.1:14650294-14666495 GCA_035590275.1 Ibycter americanus
AAAAGAAGTGGAGAATAAAAGCAATGTGCAAACCATGGAGCTTGGAGTCAAGGGGAAAAGAAGCAAAAAAAGTCTGAAGATAGCTGAGCAACTAGCAACATGGAGGACTTCCAAATTCAGAATTAATGCTAAAAAGCTATTTCTGTGAAGGTTTTTAGTAAATGATCTTCAAAGTATTTACAGATTAAAAAATAAATTAATGAGCTGTGGGTGCTATAGGCATGGCCTCCAGGTTTGCCAGCACCAAACAAGTAAGATAGGAGGGAAAAAATCAAGACCCCAGGGTCTGGAGTCAGGAGAATGACAGACAAAGCCAGAAACCCTGTGAGGGTGCAGAACGTGGTGTATCCCCACACTACTCCAAAACACATGGGAAACTTCAGGATTGCCTTGGAGTACGTGGTGATCTAAAGCACTGAAAATTGAAGCTCGGTATTTATCTGCCAGGGGGGTGAAAGCAGACCTGAAGGACCACATTGGATAAGGATGCTCATACAAGTCTGACACTCAGCAGTGCCATAAGCAGTCACTGGACAACTTCACAGCCACAGAGAGCAGGATGCAATTCCTGATGCTGCAGGAAGGAGAGGGGAGCTTTTGTCCCCATTACTCCATGGTGGAAGAGGACAGCATTTACTGAAGCCTGCCTGAAGGGGAAGAAGAATTTGGAGCTTTAGTGCAAATAACCCCCCAAAATATTTCCTGTAAGTGTGATCCACATTCTTCTGTGGCTCAAAGTGAATCAGAGCTCCTAATCTCAGCATCGCAGCTAAACATATGAGATTAAGGTGTTGATCCAAAGTTCGCTAATCATCAGAGAAGTGATTTGGGCTTGCCTTTGGATACGATAAAATGCAGGTGACATGTATTGATCAGGAATAAGAGGCACATACAAACTAGCTGACTTCACAGAACATAAAAGGTCACTATTGCTTCAAGAAGGCATAAAACATGATGAATAGCATAGATATGCTCAAAGTCGTTAGGAATGCAAAATTAATAATTACAAGTACCTGATAACATGTGGAAAGCTTGCTTTTTGGAAGTCAGGCAGGATGTAGTCAGGCCAATTTCTAGGAGAAAGTCCAGGGAATGTCTCACATTGTTTAACACTAGAAGAACAGAGTACCCCGACATCAGACTGCTGCTAGAAATCCTGTGCATCAAAAGAACCGTAGATACCGAAGACACAGCACCTGCAGACTGCAGACTCTCAAAACATCTAGCTGATGCAGAGTAAAAAGATACCCTAACTTTACCCAGTTTGTAGAACTCTGAGAGCTGTCTTCCTGAGCTGTGCCTTTCCCTGTATCATCTAGTGAAATCTCCTTGTTAATCAGCACGAGTGTTCAAAAACAATTAAGTGCTAAGTGAACACTATAGGAAGGATACAGTTTTGACAAGGGAAAAATCCCAACAACAAAACTGCTCCAAAAACTTTAAAAAAAAAACTTAAAAAAAAATCCATATAGCAGCTTTACAGTTTTGCCTCTTTAATATGTAAAGATTATATTTAAATTTAGATACTGGTATCCAGATTACAGGCAGTAATATTTATATATGCATCCCAAAATCCAACTATCTTGATACAAAAAGAGTTCTTAAGCAACATGAGAAAAAAAAAGCAACTTGTGGCACAGCACCTCATGACTTTGATACGGTGATATACATTTTAAAACTAACACTGAAGGGAGGGGGGAGAAAAAAAAGCTTTCAGTGGTGTTGGAAGAACAGCCCTTGTTGTTAGAATAACCAAGGACTTTCAAACAGGAGACAGAATGAGTTAGTCAAGCCCCACTGCACAGCTATAGTTTAGGAAAGGAGAACCCAGATACTATCGTGAAACAAGGTGGAGATAATATATACTCCTTTCTTTGGTTTCGGAATCATTAGTACAAGTGATCAGATTACAAGTGGGATGAATTAATTTGGGGGAGAAAGAAACGCATAATAGTGTATTAATGCATGGTCAAAGGACAACACGTCGTTAATTATAATTATATACTTGTTATATTACTAATTGCAATGCCTTATTAAAAAAAAAAAATCAATAAAACCAATCTTTTCCTTATCAGAAAGCTGACTAGTGAGACTGCCATAAAAGCTGTTATGATTTACATACATTTTTATTAAAGTGATTATTATTTTTTTTGTCAGTCTCTTCTTTATGAAGGATCTGACCACTAGTTGGCATTGTTACTTCACTCAAATAAACAGCCTTTGAACGAGGTGTTCACCTACAAAACCCCACATCTATATTTTTAAGCTCTAAGTTTCATTTAACAACATCTGGGAAAGATGGTGAGGGAAAAATGGAGGAAAAAGTAACTGTGATTGGAAAATTATTTTCCCCTCCCCATCCCAGGTATCTCTTTCAGGGAATTTCTAGTTCTACCTTGAATTCTGAAAGAAAGAGTGAAGCAATATCAAGTGCATTTGTGAAAAAACCAAACCAAAAAAAACAGAAACAAAACCCCCATAGCCGTAGTCACATGTACTGAAGTGGTAAAGTCCAGGCTGTGAATGCAGACCCAGTGGTATACAGAGGTCAGGAAGCTTAAATAACAGAAACACAACTGCTGAATGCAAACATGAAATAACAGCACCTTATACCCCCGTGAGCTGCGCCTTCTGCTGCAGCTCCAACAAGCCAGTGCTACAGCGGTGCCTTATGTTCTGTTCTACCAGCTCTGAGCCACTGGTAATAAAGCAAGTGACATCTTTTCTGCGTGGAGTTTCTGTTTATTTTCGGAATAAAAGGAAGGGTTTTTTCCTCATCTTTGCGGAAGCAGCAAGGTGCTACCTTTGTGCGTTAGAGTGCAAAGAGGCCTTTGGGGCAGAGTCTGCCCGTGCTGGCTCCCAGAGGCTGCTCAGCCCCGAGTCCATTCGATCTGCAGCTGCGTTATCACACACAGGATGGGATGTGGGATTCCTCCTGGCTGTGCTGCCCATAGCTCTGCCGTGCAAGACTGGGGAGCATCTCTGGGGTTCAGCAGCACAAGATGGTGACAAGGGTCCCTGCAGACAGGCAAGTGGAAAAGAGAACAGGCTGTGTCTCTATGCCCAGTCAGTGGGCGAAGGAGAGGGGATTTTCACCTTTCGTGAATCTAACTAGAAGTTCACCTAACTTCTAGGGCCGATGTTGACACAGTTTAAGTTTTGCTTTAGCTGTAAATCAGACTTCCTTTCAAGTAAAGTTAACATTTCAGTTACATAGAAGCAAGCTTTCAAAAATATCCACTTCTCAAAGGAGAACGAACACAACCTGAAAGAGCTGCTGCAGAACAATGAGGAAGATGTAATCTCTGTAACACTGCAAATCCTGGCTCCTACACAAACCCACAGACTGACACTACCAGCACATTAACTACAGTGAGTCACAGAAAGGTTCTCAAATTAAATCCTCATCTGCACTACTGACAGACTTTATGGCCTTAGGTATGTCTCATCGACACTTCTGGGCTCTAAAATACACGTAACACCCGGCATACCCAGCATTAGAGAGATTAATTCATTAGTGACTGTAAAGTGCTAAGTAAATGTTTACAACAATTAACAACCAAGTAGGATATTTTCATCACCAAAACAAAAAGAAATGTGAAATGCAAGCAGCACCAACGTGAATGGTGGAAAATAAAATTAAAGCAAAAACTTCCTTCCATTCTAATGAATGTTTGAAAGCCAAAACAACAACAAAAAGCAGTCAATCAACCAGGCTGTGGTTTTGAGTAACTTGAGTAGCTTGACATCAACTCTTTAAGAAACCACTGTAGGCTGATATGTAAGAAAATTTAAACAGACTTTGCAAATGCTTTACATATGCAACTTTATAAAGTCTCATGATAGAAAGCAGCCAATCCCACAGTATCCAAGATATCCCCTATTGCTGTAGACTTAATTAAATTAAACCACTCACAAGATTATGCTGTGCCACAAGGCAATCCGTGGATGATCCAGAAGCTATACTAAACTATCCTCACATTTTCCACTATCAAACAGCTTAGCAATAGTTTTCTTTTGGAGAAGCTATACATTAGAAATTCAGTGGGTTGGCGTTAGCAGATGTAATGCTGTTTAAGGTACCCCTGTATGCATTCTAATCTCACTCGTCGCAGTGAGAGGCAACTGAAGTATGTGTGGTGGCTCCTAGTTTATGACACAGACTGGAGTCAGATATCCAATTGTACTCATTATCAAAATCTGTATAAATGCTGTCCGAATTATTTAGCATTAAAAGCTTCCATCCTTTGAAGATAAGCAGGTTAACAAGCTTTAAATTCATTAATGAAGTAAGGCTTGAGGAATATCCTTCTGAGCAGCATAAACATTGGCTCAGCTAACATCTCATGCCATCAACAAAGGAAGATCACTAGCAGACCCAGGCCAAGATGCTGTGGGAAATAAGTGGAAGGCAATAACAGCTGGGAATATTTGGCACATACAATAAAGTTTTGAAACCCTTTGGATACTGGCTTTCCAAACTCTTTCTTTTTTTCTTTTCTTTTTTTTTTTTTTTTAACCCACAAAATATTTCGTTAGCACTTGTATGAGAAACAAGGTCAACAGCACCCAGGTGTGCTATGACATTGTTACCTGCCATGAGATGATACAAACATCCCCCTCCTTCCTCCTGCTCCCCCTCCAATTATCTGTTTGCAGAATGCATGTAACAGCACATCTTCAGAGCTAATGTTATATATCTGGGTAGGAATGCATATCTGTCTGTGTATATTACAATTAGAAATCCAGTCATCTTAGGGTGCTTTGCTGATTAAATGGACTTTATACAATGTGCTGTGCATCTGTCCAGCTTTGCATTTCCTTATGGCCTCTGAACACAACAGGCAGTTCTAGCCAAATGTGACGGATGGGTTGAGGAGATCCCAAATTCCTGCAGTGCTGTGGGAGATCTGCATGAGGATAGAAGATACCAGCAAATGCCCCTGTTGAGGGAGAGGCTGCAAGAGGGGATCAGCAGCTCCCTGCTGAGCCGGGTCACAGAGGACACATGCAGCTCAGAACAAGGCAGCGCACTGTCGTGGTTTAACCCCGGCCGGCAACCAAGCACCACGCAGCCGCTTGCTCACTCCCCCTCACCCAAAGGGATGGGGAAGAGAATCGGAAAGGAATATAAAACTCAAGGGTTGAGATAAGAACAATTTAATAGGTAAAGCAAAAGCTGCACATGCAAGCAAAACAAAGCAAGGAATTTATTCACTACTTTCCATTCCCCAGGAAAGCAGGACTCCATCATGTGTAACGGTTACTCGGGAAAACAAACGCCATAATGCCAAATGTCCGTGTCCCCCCCGCCCCCTTCCTTCTTCTTCCCCCAGTTTACATACTCAGCATGACGCCATATGGTATGGAATACCTCTTTGGCTAGCTTGGGTCACCTGTCCTGGCTGCATCCCCTCCCAATTTCCCGTGCCCCTCCCAGCCCTCTTGCTGGCAGGGCCCAAGGAACCAAAAAGTCTGTGATTTAATATAAACATCACCCAGCAACAACTGAAAACATCAGTGTGCTATCAACGTTGTTCTCACATCATAGCCAAAATACAGCAATGCACCAGGTACTAAGAAGAAAATTAACTCTATTCCAGCTGAAACCAGGACACACACACTGCCTTGTGCCCAGGTGGTAATTTGGAGGAAGATGAGAGTATGTATGCAGGGAGAAGAAAGCAGAGAACTGAAAAGGGAAAAAACATATTGGTGGGGGGTTCAGAAGAGGTGCAACAGTTACATTTGGAGGGTTTTAAAAAATTTTATTTATTTATTTTTACTGGCAGAAAGTTGGGATGTAGGATGCAAGACTTGGGGGAACTGGATTTCTGTTGACCAGAAGAAAAATAGTTTCTTTCTACTGCAGTGGTTCCTAACTATTTAGACATCTCACGCAATCAGATGAAACCTGCTTATCCACTGATCAGTGTGATGGGGGATAAGGAAAGAAAGAACACAAATACTCATGTACTGTGGTACAGGAGTGCCAGCCACTGCATTGACCTGGCTGTGCTCACTCCACAAATGTAAACAGAGAAGATTACTCCTGTCCTAAAAAAAATTACATAAATATTTTTCCCGTCTGCCCTAAAATAGTGAAACCCAAACTAAACATAAGCCAACCACCCTCTTTAATGGTGATTATAGCCTTGCTGGACTTTATGCACAATAACAATGTTTTGAGTGTGTTAGCTTGCAAGGAAAAGTACAGCAGCAAGACCTTGTAGCTGGCAGCATGTCTTTGTTCCTCAGCTGAAAGTGTACGCAGTAGCTGGCTATACAGTAAGTGCTTTTAAACAGTGATCTCTACAGAAAAAAAGAAATTAACTATGAACTACTGAGCAAAGTAAACTGACAGATAAAGGTATGACCGGTACTCTGAGAAATTTCCTATTTCACCTGTGCAAAAGCCATCAGAGAAAAAAGGTAAATAACTCCGCTCCTTGCCTGTGCATTCTAAGGAGGAGCATCACTCCTGCTGTCATTACAGTTACATACAGAGCTCTGCCATAACACTGGGACACAAGGAATATTTAAGGAATCCAGAGAGTGCTTCTCTCCCATGATGCACCAGAAAGGATGAAAAACAGAGGCAAAATAAATTTGGATTCAGTCAGTACAGCATGACAAGCACTCAGTTGTACTCCAGGACTTTGCTTGAGTAAACAGCGATGTGTCTCATGAAATGTTCAAAGCAAAAAATAAATAGTCTTTAAAGACACAAACTGTCTGTATAAACAGAGGGTGGGGGAACACTACTGGATTACCAGCACCTTCTGAGGGAAAAAAGAAATTAGTAGCTCTCCCTTTAGCAGGAGTGGGGAACTGGGATGCAGGCGCTGCAGCAAGGCTTCCTGCAGTCCCAGGAAAGCACGAGACAGATGGGCAGGTACCCTCCGCCACACACGGACATAACAGCTCAGACAAAACAGCTGTATACAGCAATCAGCAAAGGGAGGCTGAAGGCACCACTGATGTGCTAGACCCCTGCAAGAAGCAAGAAAATGGTTAAACAAAATTTGTTGAATAGTTTAGGGGGACAAATCCCTGCTGATCCCTACAAGAAAGGGGCAGACATCTTAGCACAGGATTACCAAAAAATAAATACAGTGCAAGCACTGATCTGGTTTCCTTTTGAACCTCGCAGATACACACAAATTCTTATCTTCAGGAATTCTCCAAATTAGTTATACAATCCCTTCCACTGGATTTATCATGCTCAATCTCCCAACAACTTAAACTCCTCACTCCCTCCAGTCCTCTTTGGAGCTTTACTCTACAAGTGTACAGGAACCCTCCAGTTTCCAGCCTAAATTAACCAGATCTGGGGTTGATATTATCCTCTTATAGAGGATTTTTCCATCCTTGATAGAAAAGTCTCCAATCCATTTACAAACGGTTGTCCTATCCCTTTATAAGTGTCTGCCCACTGAGCTAAACAAATCAAGGCACTGTTATCTCTTTGTAAGGAATAACAGGAAAATGTTTAATCCATCCCATTCTTCCAACCAACCTACTAATCCTCATCTGCACCTGTCTGAATTCACGGTAAACTTTGTTAAAGCCAGGTCACCTCAGCTGTACATGAAACTCTGCCATTGTCTTAGAAAATGGCTTGAATACCTCTACAAAAAACATCTCGCTTAGTGTGCCCTAAAAGCACATTAGGCTTTTCACTGCTACTTTGTGCTGGTTGCTCATAGACATCCAAAAATTTGATTAACCATCATATTCTTCTCTTTTTTTCTCCTATGTTCTGGTTTCAAGACCCAGCAGCCAGTACAAGCAAGGCGGTTCACTGCAGAGGATGGCGGTTGTGCTGCTTCTGCCCCACCACAGGGCTTGCGAGATACACGTGGTATTCTGCCCACTTTCTTAAAACAAGAAGTGGGATTAGCACACTGGGTGAATGGATTATTTCCCAAGATAGGTATTGCAGAAGTGCAGTACTCCCCTGCCATAAGGAATTAACTCTCTCAGTAGTCCTACATCAACAGATACTTGTGGTTACATGTAAATTGAAAGGGAAATATTCATGTAGCTTTGCACGCAAAACAATTAACAGGGAATAACTTTTGCCTGCAGGTAAGTGAGACCCCACCTGGAGTTCTGCGTTCAGCTCTGGAGCCCTCAGCACAGGAAAGACATGGATCTGTTGGAGTGGGTCCAGAGGAGGGCCACAAAAATGATCAGAGGGATAGAACACATCTCCTATGAAGAGAGGCTGAGGGAGTTGAGGTTGTTCAGCCTGGAGAAGAGAAGGCTACAAGGAGACCTTGTCAAGGTCTTTCAATACTTAAAGGGGGCTTATAAGAAAGACGGGACAGACTTTTTCGTAGGGCCTGTTGCAGCAGGACAAAGGGCAATGGCTTTAAACTAAAAGAGGGTAGATTTAGACTAGATATAAGGAAGACATTTTTTACGATGGTGATGAAAGACTGGCACAGGTCGCCCAGAGAGGCTGTAGAGGCCCCATCCCTGGAAACGTTCAAGGTCAGGTTGGATGGGGCTCCGGGCAACCTGGTCTAGTCCAGCTCACTGCAGGGGGTTGGACTAGATGACCTTTAAAGGTCCCTTCTGAAGGAAACGTACGCTTGTTTCAAGATTTTAAAAAAGTAAAAATCCCCCCCCAAAAAACCACTATCAGGATATTGCTCAATGCTTTGACAGCAGAGACAACAGCTTGGCACTGGTAGAGAACACACCCAAAGCTCTACATCAGGTAGCAGAAGTAGGACTTTCGTAAGTCAGAGAAATAGATCCATGGGTTTTCTGGGTCAGCCCCAGAACAGTTCAGTATGTTTAATACACGTTCAAAAGGTGACAAGCCCCAAGAAACACAGGCACGTTTTTGTTAGTATGAAGGGAACACATTTACTCCAGCTCCAAAGAGACACCCCTATTCAGAAACAAAACCCCAAAGCCGCCAGCCAGCCAGCTTTCTGCGGTGGCCTCTGGACTGACATTCAACGCCTCCGCCTGAGGTTTGGCAGGCGGGCTGCGGGTGGAAGGAGGGACAGTGTCACTGGAATCGTGCAGCTGGAAAACAGCAGCAGCAACCCCCTCCTAGAAGCCCAAGAACCCTGAGAGCAGCTCTACAAGATAATTTTGGGAATGGGGAAAGTTAGATTGGCACCACTTTGCCTCAGATGTAGCACTTATTTTGATGAAGTTGTATTAGTTCGTTCGAATGGAGGATACAGTTCATTACTTGGAAGTCTCAAGGAGAAAACAAATCCATTTTCAACAGTTCTGAGGGAAGTAAAAGGCAAAGTGTCTGATCTCAGAGATCTTACAAACTTTAACGAGACCCACAGGGATGTGAAGGCACAGACCCAAGAAGTGCCTGATAACTGGGAAGATCTGACAAGCAGGAGAAACAGAAAAACTGAAGGTCTTAGGAATTCACAGAAGTGTGAGGGCAAAACTCTAGTGACGGCTTTGAAAAAGAAGTTTAAAACTGCCAAATGCAAGACAAGCAAATGACCAAGAAACAGGAAAGCACTCACTGTACTGAAAACTGGCGTGTGAGCTGCACTGCCCTTTCATGGCTGCTGGATACCACCAGAAGGCCTGCAGCCATGACTGACAGTGCAGAAGTAAGAACAAGATTAGTTGCATAAATTTTTGGTTGGTTGGGTTTTTTTGGAGGTATACAAATACGTAAGACTGAAGTGACATGTTGCCTGTAAAAAGGTTTAACTAGCTTCAAACACATGCACCTGCTTACAGTGGTCTCAGGGAAAAGCGTAAGATTTTGGCCTACAGCGGGTCAAGGACATACCAAAGAAATATTAAAGAAAATGAACTTAAAGTTGAGAAGAGCCAAAGCCAAGATTTTCACTGCTTCTTGAATTATGGCCTGCTTCTGGACTGCATGGCGTCACAGGGGAAAGAAGTAAAATATTACCTAAAAGGATTGCTTCAGGTGAACTCAGACACCCAGCTCTTCATGACCTGCAGACAAGCGACTATGAGAACCCATCTGCTGTAACTGCTGCCACAGGTTGGTTTCATTATAGCACAGACTATAACACTGCCATCTAGGAAGCCAGGAAAGCAGAATGTCTTCTTGGACACCTGGCTCATGAGAGGAGCACACTACAAATGCACCCCACTACCTATCCTGTTAATTAGCCAAGAGAGAGGGCTTTTATGCCACCCTGCCCCTACACAAACTTTATACCACTACTAATTTCCTTTCTTTCTGATATTTGCATTTATTTACAAAATACATAAGCAAAGCACTACTGAGCACTAGAGGAAGCACTTTGCTCATGATGCCATGCCTCCTTCCAGCTAGCTGCTGAACCCCAAAAGCTCCTTCTTTCTCTCAGCTTCATGCTTCAAATAATTCTGCGTGATGTTTCTGTAGGCTTTCCTTGGCTGCTGCTCTCCCAGACCCACACTTCTACAGGAAGATCAGCATCAGCTTCGTTTTTTATTTGGCTGATCATAAACTCTGCCCACACAGCTCACAGCATCATTGAGCTTTCCATGAGACCTATACATTGGACAATGGTGCTTGTTACTTTATCTATGCCAGAAGAGAGCCAAATAACTTTCTTACACTTATCATGAAAGTTTCACCTAACTCCTACCACTGATTTTTCCACGGACTCTATTCATGCCCTCCCCCAGGTCACAGGCCATTTCTGATGATCAGCTACAAGACAAGGCAGAGAACCATCCATTTTTCACCTTTGCTTACTGCTATGGTTATTTTCTGCCCAGGAGTCAAAGGGACAATCCTGGTCTTGGGCTTGAGTCTAGAGTCAAGGCAAGTTCTGTGTTCCTTTTCCTTTGGAGAAAGAAACATCTGGACACAGACCAGGCACCAGAACTACTGAGAGCGATGCAGTTAGGCAGAGCTGAATTAACCCCCTTCCAGGCCTCCCGCCCCCTGACTAAAAACCTTGGGAAATCTCAAATCCAAGCTTGATCTCTAGGTACGATATGCGTCAAGGCCACAAAGCGCAAGCTTGCAACTAAAGGTGCTTTGAATACACAACAGATTTCCCAGATGGGAATTTCCTCCATTATTATTTTTAATTTTCCATTTCCTAACATTCAAATACCAAAGAATACATCCAAGTGTACTCGGCTTTGAAGAAAGCAGTTAAGCAAGGACTAAAGTAGGAAAGAACACTTGGCCTTCTGCAACATGGCCATTACATTAACTCCTCTGAGAGCTGGTCTTTTGAATCCAAACACAGTTTGTTTTTTTAAAGTCACTAGTGATTACCAGAGGAAAAAAATAATTGTTGGGAAAAGCTTGGTTTATTCACTGACCAACATAACATTTAACTCCATCCCAAGCTTTCTTCAGCATGATACATTGCAAGATGATGGTATGCTGTACTCCAAGGGTCAGCTTCAAGGGCCAGGAAAAAACAGTCACCCAGAACTTGAGTTCAAAGGAACAGCATGGTTAGTTTTTGGAATGGAATGACTGGTGGGCATACAGCACTAGGATTGAACTCTGGCAATATAAAAAGACTTATTTTTACATATAAACTAATTCTATCTGCAAGTTTAAGTAAGGAACATCTCTTCAAGCAGTTCTGTGGGCTTTAGGACCAAAACCCCAATTTTTTTAGATCAGCACTTGAAAAAAAAAAATCTATTCAACAAACCCTAAAGATATGCCGATGAAACCCTAGACTATCTCAGCATCTTTGGGTTTTGCCTTCATTACCACTAAACACCAGGGAGGAAAAAAAGCAACAAAAAAATATGTTTTTTAGGACCCAGAGCAAGTTGTATGCATCAACTGCAGACTCCCAGATCTTCCTTTTTCAAGCCAAGATTGCTCCAGATGAAAGCTTTTCACAATCCACAGTTAGGTCAGAAAGGTGTAGCAAAGGGGCAATGGCCTGTATAATGCAGGCCTAAATGTAACTTGAGTTTTTGCCAGTGAAAGCTGGTATTTCGTGAAAGAACAAGCACATCAGTGCCACACAAGTTTATGCTTTCAAATTAACTTCAGCTGTAAGCCTTCTCCACCTGAAGTGAGGTATAAGTAATAAGACTCAGTGTAAGTGTTGACAGTACTGTCAATGCCCAGGAGAAGAGGCCATGCTCTTCCAAGCCCACAAATATAGAAAGAATCCCCATAACCTCTGAAAAATGCAAAAATGTTACATGAAAATATAAACTCAGCTATTGTTCTGAACACACCACCACAGTAAAATGTGCTTATAAGCAGAAAACTTGATCTTTAGTTAGGAGATGTTATAATCATTTCAGTAACTGGATGCTTCTGCAATTCCAGGGCCACATTTAATTGGGTTTACTGACTGTGTTTTGCAAAATGGTCACAGAGGGCCAAAAAGAGTTCTCATCCACCCTGTGTGCCTCTGCCAGCGTAACAATGATTGCTGCCTCATTAGGTACTGCAAAATGTGATGATGGGAAGAAGCCATCTCACTCCAGATGAAAGAAACGAAGGAAACCACAGGTGAATTTACCCTGAAATAGTATTAGGGAGGAAAAAGCATTTCCTCCCTTTTCAGAGTGTTTCTAGTTTTTGCCATTGTATTATAGTGCAGTTTGTTTTAAATACAGAAAATTGTAATTCCCAGGGTGAGGTGAAACTGAAATCCTGAAAAGTTCCTCTGATCTTGGTCTATCAGTGAAAGCAGTTTGAAATGTCTGCTTCTACTAAATGTTTTGTTTGGGTAACTTCCACTAGGGATTAAGTCTTAATGCTTTATTTCCATTAGAATGTCCTTTGAACAGGATTTTATAAAAGCTTAAATGAAATGAGAAAACACTTAGGTCAGAACTTGTTCATAGCAATGTTTCTTCAGGACTTTATTAGCCTGGGATTGAATGAACTGCATTGTATCAGCTGACAAACAGTAAATAAAAGTCTGGGTAATTCTGTTTTTTTCAGTTCAGTGACCCTTTCACAGCAACTCCAGAGAAGGAGCTTGGAAAGCAAGAATGTGAGGTCATTCACTAAGAGGCCGTTGGAGAAGGGCATGTTTGCTCACCGGTACATACACAGCACCTCAGAATACAGTCAGCTGAAAATAAGTGCAGCAGATTTTGCAGTCTATGGGCCAAGTTTTGTTCACACTCGGACAGACCTGTATCCAGGTCACATTTATAGTTTCACTGAATTTAAAAACACGACTAAACTTTCAGCCGTATCAACAAAAGCACTGTTTGGGTCTCTGAATCCAGCAGAGAGAGTCAAAAGGCGGTTAAAAGTATTTGAAAAGAAAATCCTCCTCCTTTGGCACTTTGTTGTATGGTTTAACAAATAACAATTTAATGAAACCGCCAGTAGGCAAGTGTGAGAGAACGTCACCCTCCCTATATCACACACTTCAAGTCTTAATCCAATCTCTAGCTACTAGAGATTGGGATAAATCCTGTAGTATGAAGCGTACCACCCTCTCCAAAATTTTGTTAGTAGTATTTACTATGCCGCCTCTGTTATCTCTTTTTCTTTCCATGGTGGGCTGTAAAGAAGTGAAGTACAGAAATATTCCCGTGGCCACAGCAGGCCTTAAAAAGCCCCTTATACAGAGCATTTCCCTGCAGGATGCTCCAGCTGGTTTTCAGCTTATGACTGAGACAGAGAGCCAAAGCAGTAATCCCTAGAAGGGGGAACAGAGTTAAGAGAAATGCGTTGCCGAAGTACACATGCTTTCTGACAGCAGCGAAGAGGTTAATCGTGACAGCAGCAGAGCCTCTGACTCCATGGTTACAGCCCTGAAAATTTGTCCTACTATAAAAGCGTCTCTATACTTCTTCTTACATTGTAATCTTTAGCAGAAAAAAAGTTACTCCCCTGATTTGCAGTAAATTACAGCTCCGGGCAAAAACTTCACCAGAAGAGAAACATTTCTGACCGTCCACTTTTATCTATACACAAGATACAATCAGTTTCTGTTGCAGAAAGTCTCCAGCACGTTCAGTTATAATTTCCCTCAAGGTTAACCAGCATCCCCCAGCCCCCCTGGCCGAAACCCTGGGCTTGCCCTGGAGCTGCGGCATTGCTCTGGCACATGCTGGTGATTTTCCACTACCTGCACCACACACAGACTCTGATGTTTCTCAGGTGTCTTGGCTACACAGCTCGGGATTTTCTAACCAGACAATCCATTTCTTCATGATGCACCGCACTTAAAGCTCTGCCCTCTTCAGAGAAAACTGTAGGTTCTTACCTCTGAAATTAAGTCCTACCTGTTTGTTCAGTTTGTCCCAAGAAAATAAGTTATTTGTAAGTTATTAGAAGAGCTCCCTCTTCCTCACTAGTATTGCTTTTCGTAGACTGTTCTTCCATATTCATCTGAAGCCTTCTCAAAAATCACTGCTCATTGCTTTTGGTGACATGTAGGGGGCAAAAGGAAGATATTTTATAGGACATATTTAAACAAGCGAGGGCTATGGAGGTGGCTCAGTTTTACAGTGCTGTGAAAAAAATTAGATTAAATACTACATAAGCAATTTGAGACTGTCCTCTTTGACGGCAGGGGGAAATGTTGTTAAGCAGAGACCCTCGCTATACAGCCTCCTTCTCCCCATGCTTGCCTTTTCCTCCACCAGCCTTTAGCAGAAACACAACCTGCTCTTAAGCAAGCAAACCAAACCCTCCCCATTTCAGCTTTTCATTTTCCCATCCCATCCTGACACCACCATCCCTTTCCAGCCCCAGTTCCCTCTCCCACGCTGCACAGGTACTCTGCCGGACCATGAAACTTTACAACCGGCCTCACCCTTGACTTGCTGTCTTCCTGATCATAGGCAAAGGCAGAAGAAATCAACTCAAACCAAGAGTCAGCCTAAACACTACACTAACAGCATGGCTTTCAGGTAGACGGGTGACTGTGGTTGTCATTGCCTTCTACCTGTACTATTTACATTGATTCCAAGAGCCTGTGAAACCACTGCTGGCAGCTCCGGAGGGAGGCTGGCTGTGCAGTGCGCTAATGCCACTGACTAAACACTGTTCAGGGACGTACCAGCTTGGGCTTCCTAGGAATCCCTCGCCCCTCCAAAAAGCAACATGTCATAAGGCTTATTTACAATCTCAAATCAGCTTAATTTCCTGCTTTGCTTTATTTGTCTTCATCAGGCACCATCAGACTCAGAGGGTGCAGCTGCAGCTCCTGTGCAGGGGAAGCGTTTGCCAGAAGCAGAACTCAGAAGTCCTGCTGGAGTCAGTCTGGCACGGTGTTTTTTTCTTCATCCTTGCAGAGGTCTTGTACCCTCCAACCCTTTTTTTACCGCCAACATCCACAAATCTGCCTTAAACTTCAGAAGTGTGTTTGAACAACCAGACGTGGCTTTTCCAGCCCCCTAGTAAGGCCCCAGGAGCTAGTGAGGAAGACACCTTGCCAGCATCCTTATGTTTTTCCAGATTTGACTGAGGCGCTCACAGAACCTGAGCTTATCAGGAGATGTACACAGTCAAAAACATTTTAACTGTTCTAAGTTCAGAGCCGCAATCTTAAGACATAGTTTATTTGTTTATTAAACAGCATTATGATGTCCTGGGAAACTTTTTAAGTTGCTTATATCCTATGAAGTGACATCACTGAAATGAAACAGTGGGTCACAGTGTCACAGCTGGAAACCTTGAACCCATCATAACAAGATCTTCAAGTTTCCAACTCAAAAGCTCTGCAGTGCTGACATATTTTTCCTCCTAAGGGTATTTAGCTCAAGATTCTGCTTTCCATGGTTCATTGTGAATAGGATTTGGTACTAAGCTATTGATAGCATATCTTCTGGAAACCTTAGCTGTGAGAGCACTGTGTATGGAAAAGCACAGTGTCAGAAGCTGTGGTGCAGTCCTGTCCAGACCCAAAGGCAGGGTTACATTGCCACGTTGCCATGCCATGGGGTCTTTACAAGCTTCAGAAGCATATGAAATACAGGTAAACAGTTCAAGTGTGATGACAAATAAGCATAGGCTTCGGCGAGGGAGTAGATGTAGGACACATTAATTGCTCATGGCAGAGGAGGAGTTACAGACTTAGGATCAAACGAGATCCAGAGGGATAACTGAGAAGAGGATCTATATTAAAGAGATATTCATCGAGGCAGAAGATGGAGCCATGCAAATGAATGCATGGAAGAGGTCCCTTATGCAGAAACATCTTATGTTCAGCTTCTTCCTGTTCAACTGATGGAAATAAATGTTCTTGCTTCTCTATGAGGTTACAGACAAAAAGAC
>JAVJGI010000035.1:14666595-14689453 GCA_035590275.1 Ibycter americanus
CTTATGTTCAGCTTCTTCCTGTTCAACTGATGGAAATAAATGTTCTTGCTTCTCTATGAGGTTACAGACAAAAAGACTGGTAGAAGAATAATGCTGAAGCAACTTGGACAGGCCTAAGGACTTGAGCCTTCAGATTTTTCAGAAAGTGGGTAAACTTGAACAGCGATGCACAAAGTTTCTGCAAATGCTTCTAGACGAAGTTTAGCCTGTCTAGCATCACTTGTCTAAATATTCTCTTCTCTGCTGAGACTGCTAACGGGGGACAGTATTTCTGTTGATAGACTTACTACAAAACTAGCATCTAGCTAATGGGGAAACCCAAATCCAGCAGGAGTTTTATGCCCATTCCTTGAAGGTGCAAAATTCCATGTTTTCTCACCAACCCCAGACTGGTTCACTTTTTCTCCCAAGCCCTTTTACTGACTACAGTTCACTTCTGAGATTAATATTTTCTTGAAACTCACTGTAGGGGGCGGGGGAAATTAAGTCACTAGCTTTACCAAAAAACATTTACAAAACCCTTGCAAAGATAAACAGAATTTCCTGCATGGCTTAATGGCCCAACTAGGATTAATCAGCCCAACCAGAAAGATTATTAAACATTTTTAAACCTCAAAAACTACCTGACAGACTTCAGCATGTTCTGGAGAAAGAAAAGTAATGAGTATCCTTGCACTCACATATAAAATACGAAGGTTTATTTCTTAAAGATAAAAGTCACAAGAATAATTATTTTAGTGCCAAGTCTAGCTGTCTGGAGAACAAGGAGTAACCTGATACAATCTCAAGTGAGTCTGATAGTCGGCTAGCCGTTTGCTGTAGCCACTTATTTTTTTAGCCCTATGGGTTATGTGCTAGTGAAACAAACAAAAAAAAGGGGGAGATGGTGGGAACTGAAGGTGTCCTTCAAAGAAGGAAAAGAAGCATGAAGCAGCTAGGTGACTCACATGAAGTCACCCAAGACATGTTGGACAGAAAGAAGGAATGAAGTCAGGTCTGATTTCAATGTTAGTGACAGAGACAGAAAATACTGATCTTTCTCCTCTTGTCTCTGTATCTGAAACACTGGCACCAGGACTCACTATGGACCAGCAGAGAATTTTGCCTACAGAACACACCAGAAGGAAAACCAGTTAAATACTCCATTTCTCAAAACATCAGGGTAAAATTAATACAAACATATAATTCTACTTCCTGAAAAATGGGGACCATCTCACTGTCATTCAATGCAGTACAGCATGGGGTGGGGGGGTTGGATGACAAATCCTTCCCTGCGTAATCCTGAAAGACATCATCTTCAAGAACTGCACAGCATTCTGCCCCTCTAAAAGCTATCAAGAGAATATGAAATAAAATCTCTTCCCAGTGTTTCACGCTTTCACATAACACATTTAAAGAGAAACAAACAAGTTGTGTGGGACAGCGAAGAGCCTCTGAACAATCCCGCTTTTCATCAGAACCCAAACGGGGTTTCAAAAGCTGCTTGGGACATGCCTAGCTATTTCTGTTCCACAGCAATACAGTCATGGAAAGTTTTCCATGTACCACCGCAAGGCCACAGAGCAAACAGTTTATCACCAGAGTGTCTGAGCTTGCATGATAAAAAACAAGCAGGGAGTAATATATGACAAAACCTTGAAAGCAGAATTTTGGGCTCTAATTACCTGGTCAGAGGCTCTTTTGAATAGGCTGTGTGGGCTAATAAATTTCTTGTTTAGAGAACAAGAACAAGTCTTCTTTGTCTGGACTCTAATCTTGGGTTTATAGCGGATTGTTATCAGTGCTTTCCCCCTGGAATTTAGTTTCTCTGCACAGATTTAAAAGAATAAGTCTTTTTCTATTCCTTCAAGGCAACAGCATGTTGTATAGCTGCTCCTGTATACTTTTTGCCCATATTTGGGGTGAACAGCAATTGGCTTGATTTCCACTTACGCTTTGGTTTCCTTTGGCTCTCTGGCAAGAAGAGCCTGCAGAATGCCTACGGGCAGCCTCCCTCAATAGCACTGCGCTGGCACTGCGGCTCGACAGTGTTTTTCACTTGCCTGTTCTGCTGTGCAAAGATTATAGCAGGGAGCCATTAGACACATGCCCTGTATCTTCAGGAGCTGGGAGAAGGGAGATCAGAGCATTTCACAGGCAGAAGCTGATGGGGCTTCTCATGGCTCAGAGATGTTACCTGTGGGCCTGGCAGGCAGCTGTGTTCGAGAGCAAATGAGCAAATTCAAGCTCAGTGTTTCTTGCTCTGCCATATCTCACAGCTGAGGACCTGCAAAGCTGACAACTGCCCACTGGTATGCCTTTGCTGGTCAGATGCCACAGCATCTATGTGGGAACAGCAGCATTGCTTAAGAGCTATGGCTTGGCTGCTCCCAAGACAGATTGATTTGAAAATGTGAAGAATGGTAAGAATCAGGATATGGGATTTCTTTAATATTTGTAAAAATCTAGAAGAAATCACAGAAAACAAGGATGACTTGCCCCACTTTGTTATCCACCTTAAGGACATATGGAGTCAAGAGGACCAATGGCCTCTTGTTTTCGTGCATCTCATTAAAGTCTTTCCATGTCTTCCCCTTCTTTTGTTTTCTACACCGATCTCACTGAAGTACTTGGGGAAGGTCCACTTGACTGTTCTGTATTCATATTATCACAAATGTAAGACTTCTCCAAAAGAACAGATGTGTCAAACCAGCCTGAGGATGCTGAGCTGAATGGAAAGTACACGCTGATCAAATATTTACGATTGCTGATGGGGAGGGAGCTGAGAAGTGGCATTTCCATGACATTTTGTTTCTGTAATGCCAAGAACTGTTCTATAACCTTTGAATGTCCCTTGAAATTGTTAATCTCATAGCAGAAGCAAATGGAGAGATTTGGAAAGGACGGGATTACTTATTTGTAGCCCGTGGTATCACACATAAATAGCATGTATTAGTGAATGTCATTAATACATAAATCCTCATGATGACTATGAGAAATAACTGATCATAACAAAAGAACGTACAGCTTAAGAGCAGGGTGACGTAGTGACTCCATCCAAGGTTATCTTGCTCTGTCCTGTTGTAACAGGCACATGTGTTTATCTGAAAATTTATTTTAAAAAGCATACTTACATTCTAAAAATCAGCTAAGAATAGTAGTCTACAAGTACTAGGTGTTTCTGTATCATCCATTAGCCCGAGCTCTGAGAACACTCTATAAGAATCAGTGAATTAAAAAGTTTTTACCACCTTCCACCCTGCACTGGGTCATTTCTCATCCCTTTTGAAAGTTGCTCTTAGAGAGGTGACCTGAGGTACAGGCTGGTGGGACTTGCAGAGAAAGCAAGAAGGAACAAGAAATGTTCCTGCCACGTTCAAGGAGGTAACAGTGGAAAGATTCAAAATACAAACAAAATGTTCCGCAGAAGAGATTAAAATAGTTCCAGTGGCTGATTTTTCTGGTAGGACAGAAGTTCTGTTTGTCTTTTCTAAAAATGCATGAATAGCCTTCTTCTGAAGCACCTGATTTCACCCTTGGTTTTTGGGGGTTTTTTTTGCTCCTTTGCAACCCTGTTGGGATGCAGTAGACATATACACACACCTTTTTTATCAGGCATCACAAAATACCTCTTTTCTGTCTAGGCCTTCTCCCTGGGAAAACTGTAAGACTGCTACCTGTCCTACTTTTATTAATATAAATGTCTAATATAGTTTGAGAATGTACCAAGAGATTTGAAACAATGAGATCCGTAATGGAGGAGAACTCAGTGCATTTGGTAAATGGTCTTGTGTAAACCTGTAACAGCATGCTTCTGCTAAGGGAGATCTGTTATGGAGGGTGGATAACGACCAAAAAAACCCCAAACCTAAACAACAAAAAACCATCTCCAACCCCCAAAAACTCTCCCAAAAGAAGAAAACCCCCACAAGACCATAAAAATTGAAAATAAAAAAATGCGTTCACCACTGAGCCTAAGATGTTGGACCTGCAGCCTGTAGGTGCTATAGGCTGGTTTAAACTATGCTTAGTTTTGTGACAGATGCAGGTTTCGCTTATCCTTTTATAGCTTATTTTATTCTCAACCTGCATTTCATTATCACAAATATCACATAATTGTTACAACACAAAAAAGAAAACCAAGATTGTTGGGGTGACCTTATACAGCTGTTTCTACTCTGCACTCCTGTACCTCCATGCCTCTGCAGAGATGCATAATTTCTCACTGCGGGAAAAGTACTTTTACAATTACTTTTCATGAAATGCGAGTCCTGCACTGTGATTCCCCTGAATCTAAGTCCCCCATAAAATGGGGAGTTACATAAAATTGCTTTCATTTTGCAGAATGGGAGAAAGCAACAAGACAAATACAGGAGAAAGATTTTTAGATCACAGTTTAACTGCAGATGCTGCTTACTCCTCACAGCAACCCAGCCCGCCACCAGCTAGTGAACGTCACAGGTTTTTAGAAGAGCTTGGAAAGGTCCATGCACCCCTCACTAGACCATCATCAAATTCCAGTAAAAGTAAAACTAAACAACAACCAACCCTCCTCCCAAACAGATACACTGAAGTATGTCTCCTGTATTAACCTAGTATCACACCACTGAGCATGCATTTTTCTTGAACATTTTCCAAACAGGTCTATACATTCACCCAAGCTCATGCGTATAATATTCAGTCGTTTGCACTAACATCCAATCTAAATGCAACCATTAACTTCTGGAGGCTTCTTTAAAATAAAGACTAGAAAATCCTTTTGTTCTGTTATTTTGTTGTTGTTATGTTTAAAGACTTTTCCCTCTGGGAATTTGCTGTGGTCAGAAGTCTTCATCACAAACTCACTGTACTACATTTGCTGTAGAAACAAGAAGTCAGTGCCTTTGTTTCCTTTTCAAGAACCATGGTTTATGATGTTTTAATTAATCTCCTCTTAGCTTGACAATTTAAGTACACAACTTCAAAGCCGTGGTGATTGGTACAGGAGCCTGGGTGCTCATTACATATCCCTAATCCCTAAGCGGGTTCATTTCTGAATTATCATGCAGCAGCCTCTTTTTATTCCTTAAGATGGTCCCATAAGACATAGATATTAAAATTTAAAAAACATGGAAAGACCGGAGACTGCACTATCCTCCTGATCATAAGATCCTGGGAGCTCCAAGTAAAACAAAGGCAATTCAAGCTGCACCATGAAATAAAAGCCAACTGTTTCAAAACCAGTGCTGAGACAGCTTTGATATTTTCAAGGCATGATTTATAGCAAACTTACAATGGCAACAAGGATGTAAGAAGGCAAAGCTCAAAAAGAGATAGAAAGAATTCAGTGTTTCAGATAAAGGTGAGGAACAAAAAACCAATGAATCCAACTGTGCAATCTAGTAACAAAATTACCAAAGGGTTAGAAGAAGCCTATCACTTCTTTAGTCTCCCAAGAATCAGAAGTATTTGGCAGCCACTTGAGACAGGAAACAAATAAGTTTTATTTGAGGCCTCAAACATTATTTATAAAAATGTCAGCTCATAGTAATCTTCCATGAAAACCTCATACTATCATAGCTGTAAAATGTATACTTTAAGATGTGACTTCAGAGTTTCAGAGTTGCCTGAACCATCTGCATCTCTGTCTTTCATATGTGTGTGTGTTTAGGTATGTATATATATCTGTAAAGCAATTTGTTTGCCTTTAAATTATATTTCTTGTAAGTCAAAACACTCTCCTGATTGCATTAAATTGTTTGGTTTAAACATTGATCTCTAGGGCACTGATAAACAGTACTTTTGTGGGTTTGGGAAAGCTGCAAATATTTGCACTTTAAAAATCCCATATTGCAGAAAAGCAATGTTTCAGCAATCAAGAACATGGCCCGTTCTCTGAGCATGATTCACTGTAGCTAAGCCCCCAAAGAAGCGGAGCTAGTGGATGATCGCCAGTAGTAGCATATTCTAAGAAGGTTAAAAACAAGCCCTGAAAACACAAAGAGGTGTCGTTTAAAACAAGTTGTGCACCAGTACCATTCACAGACCAGCAGCCAGCGTCACACCGTAGTCCAGCCATAGATTACGTTTCCTCCTGACAAACAGGAGTGCTCCCATTAGATCTTCCCAGCCAAAGCAACAAAAAATAAATTGGGGCCTGATATACAAAGCGGTCTCCTCAGCTAAGTTTAATCTCTTCTGGGGACCACATCCTGAGAGCGCCCTGCCCTGTTTGCTCCCACCAGCCGCGGAGGGGATGGCAGCCCCCAGCTGCGAGGGGATGTGCAGCCAGCTGCTGGACCAGGCTTCCCCGTTAATATTTGCTGCTGTTGTCAACCACTGACAAGGGACAAATTTTTGTCAGCAGTTTTGCAGACCGTATCGGGGCTGGCTAGCCAAATGCCTCAGCATTTGAATGACTCCCAGCTACCTAGCTTCTTTTGGCCTGGGCTCAGCACAGCTGAGCAACCTCAGCAATAGCGTTTGATATACAGCAGTGCAAGAATACAGCACCTGAAGCTTCTTACCGTAAGCTATATACCAAGAAGCACGCTACAGACATTTAGCAGCCATATAAGGAACAACCCTGGCACTCACTTGCTGTTCTCATTGAAGTCTCCCCCACCTCACACCGCTGCAGCGTAGCTTATGCCTGTATGAACTCCCACAGACTTCTGGGTTGCACAACCCTGTGTCTGAAAGCAGTGGATGAACCCAGTAACTCAATGACCAATTCTACAGTCTACAGCAAAACGAAACGAGAAAGCAGAACAAGCCCCCACATCTGTGCTTAGTTCTCAGCCCTGGTGCCTTTTTGCCAGACACCCCTAAAGCCAGAGGGTTCATGGCAAAGGCTGTCTTCTCTGCAGTCCTCAAATGGACTAACTCCATTGCTCCCCAATCCTCACCAGGGCAAGCCCCAGAAGCACCTGTGGTACAAGTGCTCCTACACCCCTGGACCCCCCGTTGTGGCAGGACGGCTCCAAATTGAGACCAGCTTGGGCTGAAGCTGCATTTGCACAACTCCTCCTGTTCCAACCTGCCCAGACAAACAGGTCCTGAAGAGCTCGTTCCTCTACTTGGTTTTTATACAAAAGAAGAGCTAGTTTTGCAAAAACAGACTCAACCAGGATGAATTCTACCTAGCCTGCACAGCATCTGTAGGAAAGCACGGGTTATAGATATGACCAGTGCTTCCAAGGAAACATTGCTATCTCTCATTCCTCAGGGTCTGAACAGGGAGAGAGGGACCACCATGCCAAGGGGCAGCAGAAGTTCCTGCTATATTTGTAGGGACTGTTACATGTGGCTTTTCTGAAAGGGAAGCACAAGCATTTTCCTGCAATATAGAAGAGGAGGAGACCAGAGAGGGCTGGAGCAAAAGGCAAAGGCAAATAACCTCCTTAAGCATTAGTCTTGGGAAGCTTTGTAGTACTTTGTGCAATCAAATGAGGTGTAACTGAAACTCACCTGCTCTCCCTTGATCTCTCTTTGACAAACCATTGTAGCTTCAGCAGCTCACCATCTAATAGAATATTAAATAAAAAAAAAATAAAAATAATCCAACATCAACTAAAATAGACCCACTTCTGTGCATCTGGTACTAAGAATTTGGCCTGACTGAGGGAGAAACAGATACCACTGACCAGAAAGCACAATCTGTAGAGCAAGTAACTTGTTTCTGCAGGTCAGTGCTTAAATACCAGTGGGAAACCCAGCTGCAACAACTAAAAGCAAGTAAGCAAGTGCATAATCAGCAGGAGTCCTACACATCACAGCTGAGACTATGAAGTCTGCTAGCTTCAGGTGTCAGATAACCAGCCTTAGGCCAGGCAGTAAAAATCCCTGTGAGCTCTGGCATCTCATGTTCAATCTCCCCTGGAGATGACCAAACCAGCAATGACAGCACATCCATAAGGGGCAGCCCAGGAAAAATTAGTGTTGCTCAGTAGAGGAGAATAGCAGTAGTTATACCTGCACCCATTCAGGCTATTTGTGTTGGCACAGACATTGTGTAACTCCCAGGAAAAATGAAATTTCCACCTCAGGAACGCTTCACAGTGAGATGACCCTCTGTGCTATTCTCTGGGTTAATATTGCTGAGAAGGACACAAGTGAAGGCATCTGGGCTATGAACTAAAGAATATAAAAGAATGTTTCTGTCTATTTCAGAAGAAAGGCATATTTGCAACTGTACTTACATTTTTAAACAAGCAGCCAAAGAGCCTTTATCTCATTATCCCATATGAGAGACAGACAAGGAAGAACTTGTTTGTTTAAACTGCAAAGTTTTATAGATGGTCTGAAGTTGGGGGAAGCATTTTAACCAGCCGAAGCTTGAACTACTTTAGGGCTGGGAAAATACTTTATCTTCCATGTTTGATCCGGGTGGCTGTATAAAAGGACAGGAAGGTCTGATTTTGCAACACATCCAGGCAATCTTGTTTGTGTGCGTCCCAGCACCATGAAAAAATTTTAATCCCCCAAATTACCCTTCCCATTGACCAGTCTCCACACTCACCTATTTATAAACCTAGTTACACATTTTCTCTCCAAAGTCAGATTTTGTCAGATTATGGTAAAACTACTGTATACTTTTCCATGTCCCAAAAGATGCTCTTTCTGCTTCCAGCCTTACCTGGCCATATGCATGGTTTATCCTGTTCTAGCTTTAGCAAAGTCACAGGCTGCATGTGACCTAACCTACGTCTTATCTTATGATGTGTCTGCTTCTATGATCTGAGGTCCTTCATATATTTGTATTGTCTTAATGAACTATTGCCAGCAATATCTCTGAGTTTGTTTTTATTATTTGTTCCCTCCATCATATCTACATGCTTCCTTGTCTTCTCAAACTTGACAGCCTTACACACAGTTCCAGTGTGTAACATCAGTAATAAAGTAAATCATCAAGTGAAAGAAAACCTCACCTATATTACCCAATTGCAGCAGAAAACAAAGCAGCACGTGGCTTGCTTTAACTACAGTCGATGCCTGATAATGCTAGATATTTTCAGCAACTCTAGAGAAATGGACCACGTTTTTCTTTGGATTTATCAGTAAACACTAAAAATCAAAAGCAGCTCATCTGTACACAGATGAAGATTTTTCCTCTTTGGCCTCACTTGTTTTCTGATTCCTACAATCCAAAAAACCTGTAGGGCTTCTCTGCCTCTGCCAAAACTTGAAACATATATGATCGAGGCATGTATTTAGAATAATTCAGATGTCACTGTCAGTTCCTCTGATTTTATTTGCTGGAAATAAATGTGACAGCCAGCTAGCAGTCTTCTTTTCTGTGTGTTAGCTGTGGCAGAGATTTGATAAGCCATATGCACTTGAGGCCATATAGCTTTACCAGGTGAAAAGAAAACCTGCGAGGGAGCAGCTCCTCACAGCCTTTTGTTGTGGGTTCCTCTGTGTGTTTGCGTTCCTTTCAAAAAGGGCAAAATCATGGCAGTGAAGCAGAGAGAGGAGGCTCTTGGCATAGCTTTCACTGTCCCACCTTCAGGTCCCATCTTTTTCAAAATAGCTAATCCTGAGATTACATAGAGGGCTTTCCCTGGCGCTGCAGTCACAGAGGCATGTAAAGAAGAGTTAAACAGCTGGGAAGGGCCTCCTGTTGAAGGGAACGCATGGATAGCTGGGCATGGGGTTGGTGAAACTTAAAGACGACTTACAATTCCTGGAGCAACCAGAAAAGTTTTGGTCAGAAGATGTTGCTCTGAATTCGTATAAAGGAATTCAAAGACAACAAAAATATTTAGGATGTTGGTATACATACTGATACACTTTTTTGGGTCCATTATTCTTTTCATTATCTTTACTTCTGACAGCACCTCTGGTCCCTGCCCTCTGATACTAAACCTGTGTGTGGTGGGGGTGTTTACACTCTTTCCATGAGTGATGCTTACGGTTTTCAGACTAACCACTTCCTCCACCCAGCCCACACAACTTACAAAACAGATTGCAACTTACCCTAAAACCTTCCCCAAAATCCCACATCCACTCATCCAGGAAAAAACTGATACCCACAGGTTTTTAAAGTAGTGCTCCTCCTTGGTCCACACCATGAAGGCAGAACTTATGATTCAGTCTGTATTTGAGTGTAAATTTATTCATTAAGCCTCTTCACAACAACATTTATGAAAATGTAGTGTTGATAAGAGATGCTGGATTGATTTACCTTGGACACAGAAGGCCTTCGCAGAATTAGAGACACCACAGGGCTATCTGCTATTGTGGAGTGTCCTCAGGAGGTAAAAGTAAGCCACACTGAAACATGTTACTGGAAGTTTTGTATGCTGGATAGTACAGAAAGGAATGCACAGGCTTTTTCCCACCTTATCACCATGTCTATAAGGTTTTGTAAGAACGGACTGCTTCTTATCACGTTAAATGCCATCAAAAAATTGGTAATACTTTCCCAGCTTGCTTTTTTCGTCTGGTTTTGTTTTAAAAATTCAGCTAGGTTCTTCTTCTAGCTCAATACAATAAAATGCACTCAATCCTTTGGTAACAATTACCTGTGCCTCAATAGAGATAAGAAATAGTCCACAGGGACTAAAGAAGTGGCTTTCTCCCTGCCTCTCCCTCCTCTGCCCACACATTTACAAAACACATGGGTTTGACTTTTTTTTAATTATTGTTTACTGTCCTGTGGTTGTATGATGCCATTTCCAAAGCTGTAAGCTGTCCTGGCTTATTACTGACATTCCTAATGCTGCTGCTGCATTGGGAAAAAAGATTCCCCATAAACCACCTACATGCACAAAAATCCCTTTGGAGAAGAGGCAAAGCACCGAGCTGGGAAAGGATAAAGGTCAAATCCATAGCATGTAATCGCTCAGCAAAACCGTCTGAGGTTTTGTGGTGTAAAAGTGACATGACTTTTTTTATCATACAGTGGGCACTGATGCTGTCATAGCTTGAGACATTATTCCACTTCTTGACTCAGCATTGACAAATGACCAAAAAGCAACTTCTAAAGGAACAAGCAAGTTCAGTGATAACTTAGTAGTGGATGAAAAGTATTTGAGCAATCTGAGACACACAGTGTCTCAACCACAAGACTGCCACCAGATGTCATTTCTTGTCACCCTGTGACTCATTTACAAGGCAGCTATGAAAACCATGAAACTCTCTTATTCCTCTTCTTCCCCATGAAGCTTGGATCCATTTACTGAGCACTTGGATGACAGAGGATCTAATGCTGAGTGGTTTATAGCATCAGACTACTTAGGAAGTATAAACTAATGCTAGCTTCCTCTGTTCAAAGTCTTTGTCATAAAAGTTTTAACTTGAGCCTCATTAAAGCTAAAGTTGCTCCATGAGTAAAACAGACTGAGCACACCAGCTGTTTCAAGCTTGCTGCATGTGGGACTTGCCATGTTAGGGTCCAGTTTCCAAAATGTGCTGCATTTCACACCTTGTTCTGCAAAGCAAAGAGGAACAGGTGGGGTTTTGTTTTTCCAAAATGAAGCTGTCAGTATTTCAACAGAGGAGAGAGCCTGTGCAGAAATGTGGGGATGTACACAGGATCAGGAAATGAGATTCAAGCAGTTGAATTCTCAGGGACAGACATGCTGCTCGATGTTAAGCCATCTCATCCTGAAGGACACTGCTCTTACCAAAAGCTTGTATATGAAGAAGTAACTTGCATCACTGTCAGAGAACTTGTTCTGGGAGGTAAGAGAATTATAAAACTCTCTGCAAACAAGAGCAGCTGCAGATGCTGTATGCAATGAAAGGGGAGCAAGGCAGGAAGTTCACCGGACTGGGGGCTCTACGTGCTTTTTTCTAAGTCCTGCAAATTGCACTGAAATGTGCTTGTGAAGGGCAGGTAAACACCAAAAAAAAAAGAAATGTTCTTTATGTCTGGTCCAGGCAAGAGCTGAGGCCAAAGTCAACACAGGGAGCTAGCTTTAGTCATAAAACCACTCACTGTGTCTCGATGGCTTGGGGTTTTTTCCTCCTTCCTTAGTAATGTTGTTATTATGTGCAACAAAGAAAGATTTCATGCAGTTTGCTTAAATATTAACTACTTATGATTTGAGAGGAAAACACTAACCACAGGCTTTGCATAAATATTCTACTGCTATATTCCAATGGATTACACATAACCCCTCTTCTGAAAGGACATCATGGTTGCTGTTTCTCAGTAGTATGCAGAAAGCTGCAACTACTTGGCTGGTAAGAAGAATTGCTTTATACTCCCATTAAGGGGGGAATCAGAAAATTACGGCAGCATGATATGCTAAAATATAATATAATGGGCAAAACAAATGAAATAGAAGAAACAATACCTGGACCAAGAGCATTAAAGTCTCTGTGTGAAAAAAATGGTTGCAGACTTTACACAGCGTACATTGAAAACAACGAAGCCTTCATATAAAGGAGATGGATCTCATCTAAAAACAAAAAGCTGGAGAGGGACTTTTTGCAAGGGCATGAAGTGATAGGACAAGGGGTGATGGCTTTAAACTGGAAGAGGGTAGATTTAGATTAGATACTAGGAAGAAATTCTTTACTGTGCGCGTGGCGAGGCACTGGCACAGGTTGCCCAGAGAAGCTGTGGATGCCCCATCCCTGCAAGCATTCAAGACCAGTTTGGACAGGGCTTTGAGCAACCTGGTCTAGTGGAAGGTGTCCACCATGGCAGGGGAGTTGGAACTAGATGATCTTTAAGGTCCCTTCCAACCCAAACCATTTTATGATTCGATGATTCTAAACCTTCTTGTGAAAGAAAAACTAATACATTTCAAAACTTTACTGAAAGTCAGGAGGAGAAATTTGAAATAATGAGAAACACTTGTGCTACACTATGGCCTTTACCATTTTCAAACTAGAGTAAGGACATCTCCTCTGGGGAGCTGATCCATACCAATGCTTGCCAAACATAAAAATGCATAATTGAAATTGCTCCTTTTCTTATATTACCAGATTTGGAATTGCTTCAGTGGTCACTTAAGGCACCAACTCAGGGTCCTTTTCTCTTCATCCAAATGCAGCTCTGGTGATGCAGACTGCGGAGACTGCAACACAGAGAATTCACTCAGCCCAGGACCAGAGCAGCTGCCACCCACTCCGCTCAGCATTTGCTCTCCAACCCAGCTATGGAGGCACAACCAGAGCACGTGCAGCATTTGTTGTTACTAACATTTAATACTGATGAGCCATATGGAAATTAAAACAACCCACCCAGAGTTCCTGTAATTTACACCAGAATGAGTGGGCGAGTGGATCCATGCCGAGCCAAGGGCATAGGTAGCACAAGGCAGTTTTGTTGCCCTTTCCTTGGGCTGCATCTTTTGTGGAGCATAAAGCTGCCAGAACCTGAAGTAAAACAGCTTAAGGACTACCACATTATGGTGGCTAATCATAGCTATATAAATGCAATTAATAAATGTTATTTAACTGCTGCATTCATCATGAACGCTTTATATAACCACATTATTGCATGCTTGGGTTTTCACTTATGTCCTGTTGCTTCAATACCATGACTCAGCAGAGGTTAATTCTCCAGTTATTTTCCAGTTTCTTTGTGTTTTCTGTCATTGATGCATGTAGAGTAAGACATGGAAAAGACAGCAGTCAAACAGCTCAGACCCTGTCACTGTATGTAGATCTGAAAGCCAAATCTTCCATCATTCTGCATCCAGCATCACTCACTGATGGGAACCACTGTGCTAACTGCTTGGCCCTGGTCTCATTCATTGGAGCTGTGCTATCAGCTCTGTGAGCTATCAGGACTGAAGCCACCTGAATCTTTCTCTCCCAGCCTTTGAACAGACACTGGCAGCAGCATTTTCAAAAGTGAGAGCAATACGAGCGCAGGATATGATGCACCCTTCCTCGCACAGGATTTGACTCAGACTCCCTTACCCAACAATCCCCTGAGCAAGTCCTACTTCTCCTGGGCCAAGCCCCTGATAGTCAGCCACCCTTCTGGACCCTGGTGCCATTGGCTGGTGTTGCTCCTCCCTCCATTCCCACCAGCGTTATGGTGGGCATCAACAGCATTCACAGAGCTGGCTGGGAGGATGAGGGGAAAGGTGCACACAGCTCAGCACTTGGATGGCCCAGAGGTTGCGAGTAGCACATGTAAATCATTCCTGGATCTCTGATTTTTATTTAAAGATTTAATCATGCCACTTTACATTTTCTGCTACGAGATTTCCCCAGCGGTGAGCTTGAGTCAGGTCAATGCAGCATATAATCGCACATCTTCAGAGCTGCCAGCTGGATCACTGAGTCTCCTCCACAAACACATGTTTTTGAGAAGAAGACGTGTGCGTGCGTGACATGACTATGAAGCTGTACAGCCCTGGGAGTCACTGCTGACCAGGGGAAACAGCCCTCAGCTCCCCACATGCTTTGAGAAGAGGTGCTGTTCTTTTTGGTGTGATTTGAACTAATTTAATAAACAAGGTGATGAAAGACAGAACGGCCACCACTCCCTCCTGTCAGATTTCTTCAGCCTTTTCATAATTCTAGACAGCTGCCTTATCTTCAGTAAATTTAACATTCTTATCACACACGCCCCAATCCTTCAGACTTCAAAGTCACTCAGTGACTCTGTCTGTTTTGGGGACTGAGGAAGAATTTATTGCAACAATGTTCTTTCTGGGTTTTAAAACCTACTTGGGTTTAGGTCATTTACTTGGAGCATGTTTCAGATCTGTTATTTCTTCCAACTGTGATGGCTGGACTAAATATTAGTTGTATGCTAAGGAAGAGGAGCTACAAGTAGAGTTGAGGCAGAAGAAAAGCTGCGGTAGCTGCTGGTGTTGAGGAGCCACCCAGCTGCTCTTGCTGGAGGTCTCTGGAGCCTTCAGCCTGGGCGGCAGCAACCACAAGCAACCTACACTAACTTCCGATTGTGGAAAAACCTTGCTGCAATATTTCCTATGCTTCTCTCAGGCCAAGACAGCATGAAGACTGTAAGAGACCATTTCAAATAGCCTTTTTTGATTCTGGGGGCAGGGGGCGGGAAAAAAATGTGAGAAAGCGGCAAATGTTCAAAACTGAAACTTCAGAAAAGTATCTTGGAATGGTGGAAGTTTAAATCTATAAGGACCTCAAGATACCGCCTACAACTTGTTTGATCCAGATAAGAATAGCTGGACGTAGATGTTCCCTGGTATATATCTCAGCTGTTTTAAAAACCTCTGATATCAGACTCGCCAAAATAGGCCATGTAGCTTATTCCTGAACTTAGAACGCTCTTTCCAGTCCTTGCAGATGAGCGCTGATCTCTTCACTTTTATGTTCTGCCGGGACGGGACTTGGAGAGTAATTGAGCACTATCATCTTTGCAACAGCTTTTTTGCATTTGAAATCTGTTATCAGGCAACTTGATGTCTTTCATCTGGACTAAATACATTCCTTCGAACTCCTCCACCTTCCACATAGCTGTTATCATCCTTCTTGATCATTGCAATTTGTTATATCTACCGTGAACTCTTGTGCCTCTGTCAAAAGATTTTTGAAGGCCTATGCCACTGGGGATGCACTTTTACATTGTCTTCATTTTGTACAAATTTGAGACTTCGAGCCTTTGGGAGGCTCTGTTGATAGACCATGGAAATTATTTTCTCCTCTAACTGAAGATTTGAGCTTCTTTATAACAATATAGTTACTTGCATTACTTCAGGTTTAAATTACTTCCTAACAAGATAGATAGCTATCTGTGCTGATAGGCTCATATAATGCTTCTGTCCAGCAACATGTCAATTCATTGAACTTTCCTTCTATTCCATTTGCTCAGCCCAACAAAAGTCAACGGCAATATATCACAGATTAACATTTCCATCATTTAACATGTCTAAGTTGTACATCCATGGACCGGGGGTGTTTATGTGACCTTTATTTGTGGTTGTGTTATTGAATTGCTGTCCGCAGTAGGAACAATTCCTTGAGTTTGCGTATCTCTAGCATACAGTAAAACGGGATTAATAATACAGGCATGTTGCAAAGATTTGCTAACAGTTGTGAGTATTTTTTTCATCCCTTGTTCTTACACAGCATTTGGGCATCTGTCAGTCGAAAATATTGTGCAAGTGTTTGGCAACACTGTGTTAACTGTCCTCTCGTGCAGTTAGAGCTATTGGCATTCTCCGTTGTAGACTTTGTTTGTTTAACGTAGTGATCAAAAGGCACATTGTACTGCCACCAAACCCTGAGTCACCCTCCCCAAGGAACAATCACCCTTTCTTTCCATTTGGGTGGAGATAGTATGTTTCTTACTAAGGGAGTGGTGATCTCAGTCCAAAATTTCTTGATAATACTTAGTAAGCTGAAGCAAGCTATTTTAGATTGAGGAGACAGAGAAAAGGAGGCTTATGGCACGCACGTGGGTACGCTTTTGTCGTTGCACTACTAAGATCACAGCAGCAGTTTAGTGTCTCCTTTTTTCCTAGCGCAGTTACAAGAGGGAGAGGGAAGGAGCATCGATATAGGTGGTGCTACAAACTTTGCAAAAACATCTGGCAGATCTTGGCTGTAGCAAAGGAATAGAAACATCTCTTGGGGTTTTTTTCCAGACACACTGCCTGTGCACCACCTTACTTTCTAACAGGGACAATCTTCTGTGGAACCACTGGTTTTGACTTTTTTATGGTTGGGAAGATGCAGCAACATCAGGATACAGCAACTGCCACCCTGATGGTGACTGTTTGCCTGCTGTGGGCAGCAGCACATGGTAGCAGAGGGAAATGGTGGGAGGTGGAGGTGGATGAAATTGTCTGTCTTGTGCTAGGGAATGGGATTTGAGCATGAGGAGGATTGGTTTATCCTGCCCTAGAGGTCAAGCAGAAGACTTTGCAGTCGGATGCCACTTTCTTCTGCTCCAAGATGAAAAAGAGGAAGGAGGAAGGAAGGGGAGGAAGGGCAGGCTTCAGAGCCAGGGTTGTGGCAAAGCTCACCACTGGGGAGCTCCCCATTTCTCTCCCATTAGCTACTATAACCCTGCCAGCAGTCTGGTCAGAAGGAAGAAAGAACAGAAGAGCAACTAAAGGAAAGCACAGGGGACACAGGGTGGCACATCAGAAATTTGCTGGAATCGGTCAGTTGGGCTGGAACATGAAGGGGCTCCGGAGAGTTACTCATCATACAAAGTTTCGAAATATGTACAACTCATGCTCAAAAAATGGCTTGTGTCTGAGGGTGGGGAACATTTTCCCCAGCCCCTGCTTGCAAGACAAATAGGAAATTGGGGGGGAAATATTACTACAGTAAACTGCTTGTTTAAATACAGATAATTGCAGGGAAGTTTGCTCACATGATGCTTATTCTTGCTGCCTGCTTCTTAGAGGCTGTCCAGGGCAGGCACCTGACAGCACAGCTGGGTACTAGTGGGGCACAGAAGTGGAACAGGAGCATGCCTGGAAGCCCGAGTCTGGGCTCGGTAAGGCCTTTGGGGATTTTAAGTAGGCTTTCTTATGAATCAGGAAAAGTGATACTGAGTGACTTGGGTGTTTTTTTTTTTAGGGACAGTCTGCAATCAGAAAGATTATTAATTTATTTTAGTTGCGTAGAGACACTAGCTGGTAGGCGATAGTTGCCTTTAGCATATTGTTTTTTCTTATGTGAATTTTTGCTCTTGTTTCCCAAATGTATAGAAGTTTGAATCTCCTTATATGCAGCCACACTTCTTTAGTGATTTCTCAAAAAAATCATTCCTTAGATCAATGGCAGTAAATCCTTCTGGCATACAGTATCAAATTTCTTTTAAAAAATTATTGGATCTTATGGCTGGTCCAAATTTCTGCCTGTGTTAAACTGGGTACCCGTGCCAGTGCTTTACCATCACTGACCTGGAGTGATCCTCTCAGAGGTATTTCTTAATAGATGCCTCTTGAATGCTGCAAATGATTCAGCTGTGACAATCCTTGCATGATTGTGGTGTGACCGACAGTGGCCAGTTACCTGGATTTCTCATAGGTGCAGGAGACAAAGTGACAGAACCATGTTTGAGCCTGATGGGAGGAAAGCTTCTTCCCGGCCTGTCTGACTTTAAAAAGATTTTTGCTTGCCTCTGCCATGTATCAAGTCACTCTGACCTGCCACAGTTAGATTTCCATAAATATCATCTACAAAAGGAAATACTTGCTCTAGCTAATGCTGTGGGAAATTACAGGTCAATTCATCATATCAGTATAATATGACACTGGGTGGACACAGTATTCCTTTGATTATTCAGAACGTTGTTCTAAATCACTTAGTGCTCAGGACGTGTTCCTGCAGATGGCAAGAATCAGCAAGTTCAGGCTAAATCAGGGAGTTGTAATTTACTGTCAGTGACACTGACAGCTAGGTGGAAGCCTAAGCTGTGGTGCAATGGGCTATAGTGCCCTCATCAGTGTAAAATTACCCCCCAGGTAATATCCAGATTAGATGTACACCAGGAGCCAGTGAAGACTAATCTTATCTGAAGTGAGGATGCAAACTGAATAGTGTTTTCCCCACTTTGTCTCTGGGTCTTCCCCTTCCACTTCCTTCTGTCTTCACCTGAAAGTGCTGATATACGTGATACCTGCCTTGCCTTTTCTGTAGCTGCCACTCTGGGGAGATGGGGACAAGAAGCAATCAGAAATTAGCAATACATACAAGGAGTTTGCCTACACAGTAGAGTGATAAGATTGCTCTTTGCTTTGAAGCTCTTTTGATCTTGCAGATTTTAAAGCACCGCTCCCCAGGGTGAAACTGGACTGCTTTACTCCTTTTTCAGCTGGAAGAACTGGGGCACAAAGATGTACCAGGACATGTTCTAAGTCACCTGGTGAAACATGCATGACTTCTGAGCCAGGGCTCGGTGCACTCACCACTCCAAAGAGCACTCGCTTTTTCCACCATTAATTAAAATCATGTAGGGTGGGTAACTCAGGCCTTGGAGATACATTCAAGGAAGAAAACATAGTCTTTGCAAGGGTCACGTGCAGCAGGAAGGACTCTTAATGAGCTGGCATCTCCTTCCCAGCTCTGTTAGAGTCTCTCCCAATATTTCTGCCTGTTGCATGCTCTTCCTGTAGATGTTTTGAAACGTACATTAAAAACATGCCTGAGGAGTGTCTTCATGATGGATACTCAGCAGTTCTTCAGTGGGACTCAAAGGTGAATGCTTGCTTCTGAAAGCCTGTTGCAGACCTGAAATTCTATGTAGGGATAAGGACCTGTCACAATCAAAGACATCTAGCACCAGAAGACAAGAAAGATACCCCAGACTGATCCAGTGTGGGCTAACATCATCACTCAGCTTACCTTTGTGTGAGGTGTTTCCATGAATCTGCTCTTCCAGCAGCAGAGGAAACCTCTAAGTGTCACTTGAAGGTATTGGGAGTTGCCTGAAGAGCAGCAGGTTCCCTTAAGTAGCTCATTCTGTGATCCTGGTGTTCCTTTTTCCCCAAAGCACTTCCAAGTACTTTCATGTGTTTTGTGTTTTAGGGGCAAAGAGGCTATTGGATAATAGCATAACCAGACATATCTTTAAATACTTTGTTTGAGTTTGCAAGGGTTTATAGAGTGAACATTTTGGTGGGGAGAAGTTTTTGGTGGGTTTAAATTTTTTCACTGTAGAGCCTTACAGGTTTCCTTACAGTACATGTACTGGGTGAGGTAAAAAAACAGAAGGTTTCACCTATTTGAAATTCAGTTTTTTTCTCACCCTGAGGCCTCAGAGAGTTGTAGTCCTTGCCACATGCAGCTTTTTATGACAGGAAAATGATGTTCCATAACCAAAAGTCTTCATCACAAAGATTTTGGCAGTGCAGTCACACTGGATATTTACTTACATCAACTATTCTTTAGCAAATTAGACCCACTTTTCACAGCAAGGTGTTTAGATTTGGGGGCATATTGAACTGAAAGAGAAAATTCAGCTGCTGGTCAATTAAATTAAACTGAACTAAGCATACATTGGAGAAAGGTTGTACAAAAATATTTCTGTGCATAAGTGAAATTTGGTTTATAGGTCCTCCACACTTTCAAAATTTCAATGTGCTGCAAAACCAGGTTGAAAACATGTGACAATATTTCAGAATTATCAAAAGGAGATAGAGCTGGAATGAGGACAGCTGCTTACTTAAGCAGCCATGAAGAATGAGAGGCAGTGTGGCATGGGGATGATAACAAGTTAGTTGGTTCTTCTTTCTGAAATCCACCACTATTTCACTTCCATCAAGAGGCAATAACTCATACCTGCTAAGGTGAGCAGAGTAGCTCAGAGTGCTGTTTTTCAGGTAGTTCATGCTGATGCTTGTGTTCAGGTTTCCTTGCAATCACAGTGGTTGGAAACCAACTTTTCAATGAATGGAGGCTAATTTCTGAACAGGTTTTACACCAAGGGTAAATGCCTTATTTCAGGGTCACAGAAGTCATGCAGCATGCACAGGTCTGACATGAGAAGCCTGGCTGATTCCTCTCCAGGCTTTTTGGGGATTAGAGCCTTCCCCCCCGGGAAAGGTGGGCTCAGTGCCTGCGAGGAGAGATGGGTCACCGGAGCAGCAGAGGCAGCAGACCTCGGCAGAGTGCCTGGCTGTAGGTGGCACGAGGCACCGCAGGGAAAGCAGTTCCTCTCACCCCTCCGGTGACAGCATCCCTGTTTATAGAGTGTCTTCAGAGACTCTTAAGAGACACATTTCAGATGTGCAGAGCCTTCCTGGGCCTGCCTGCGGTGCTCAGTCTGTGTCCCCAGCTCCTGCTGTAGTCCCAAGTACTGTCACTCTTTTAGGGCTTTTCTCCAGCCTTGCCATGTTGTCAGCAACCTGCACTCACTAGAGAAGGCACAACACTGCAGTTCTTTGCTAACAGAGCTCCAGTCAATCCCCCATGCAATATAAACTACACCAGAAAAAAACTCTTCCTTGCTATTACATCTACATCAAGAGTTTTGCAGCTGTAGTTACTGTGGTTTTCCCTGCTGCATTCCTAAATTGAGACAAGCAAGATTTTTTTGCAGAGGAAATCAAGTCTTGCTTTTAATCTCTGTCCTTCTGCATCTTGTGGGCTGTTCCCTGGAATACACAGAGTTTGGTTTTGTTCCCCTAGAGAAGCTTGGAAAAAATCAGCTATATGCTGAGTTAAAGCTGACCTAAAATTTGATGTCAGCTCTCATAACTGAAGTGTGTTAAAAATACAGTGTGAATCATTAAGAAGCAAGTGACTCTGGTTCCAGGATTATGGTTCTAGCTAGAAAAAACGACAGCCAGTAAACTAAGGCTTCACAATGATGCTTCAGCCTTGATGCATTTTCGGGGAGTCCTTGAAAGGGGAGAAGAAAGAACCCAATGCATCAATTGATTATAGTATGAACAGGAGATAGAGTACAGTTTATTGCTATTAATAAAATAGCAATAGTACCAAGAGTTTATTGCTACAGTATGGTTTTCCTTGTTGAATTTCTTAGAGCGAAAAGAGAGTCTTTATTTGGTGAGTTTTAATCTGTAAAAATACCTGACTACTGCTGTGCACAGTGGAGTGGAACACAAAAAGGCAAATATGCTAGTTAAGGAGAAGATAAAGGACATCAGCTTGTTTAGTCTAGCAAAGTAAGGACAAAGTAGTGGAGTGGGTATACAATTACTGTAAGTAAATACACCAGAACATAACACTAGAAAAGGAAGAGAATACTTAAGCTAAAGGACAATGTTAGCTTACTAAAAATAGGTAAGAATGGGTCAAGAATAAATCTGTGCTGGAAATCGGGTTTCTAAACCCCAGAGGAATGAGAATTTGGAACGGCTGCCTTCTAGGGCCAGAATCCCTCACTAATTTTAAAAGTAAGGTGGATGTATTTGTGAAGATGATACCTGTGATGCCCATGGAATATGCCTGTTTGCACAGGAGATACTCTCTGCTGTGCCATTCCTTTTGGATGCATCATGAAAACATCTCAGAGAGAATGCAGCTCATATATACACCTTGCGATGCCTTTGCCATACAATTACAAGGCGGTGAGTGTGCACCTCTTGTGCATCTGTCAATAGGAGTTGGGACGTGGCCTTCTCAAGCTCAGAATTGTTATCAGTTAAAGTAAGCAAAACCAAATCTTCAACAAGTGAAGAAAATTACTTGTTTCTCCCCGTGCTGTATTTTAGTTACTTGGTTTTCCCCACACTGTGTTTTGTCCTCAAAGGGAAGAAGCCAGGAATGTATTGCCTTGGTAGGAAGGATGAAAGGGGGAACCTTTACCGCTTTGGAAATGACCTTGTTGAGTTTCTTCATGACAGTATTGTTTTACATCTATCAATTACAAAGATTAAGTTATTAAGACATGTTTATGGGAGCATAAGCAATCCTCCCTAGTATGCCTAGGCAGCAACAGGAGAGAGGAAACAATTTAATGGGAGTCAGTGAATCTGAAGGGCAGAAGAGTCAATGGGGAATCATGCCTGCCAAACCTTTGCTACATCAGACAGGAGGTAAACTGCCTCTTCTGTTTTTCTGCTGCCAGTACGATTCCTCAGGCATCAGCTCCGGTGAGATCATTAGCTGAACAAGGTATCCCTCTCAGCAAAATTAAGTCACAGTCTCCAAACATTCAGACATCATGACTCAGACGTCTTAGGGGCACAAGATTTATCTTTAAAAGGTCTTAGATTTGTTAAGTGTGTGTGTGTGTGTTTGTCTAATCTGATAAAACTTTAAATGCTGTTTTACCAGTCTTTTGCATAAAAGATCAGGACACATTAGGATATGCCTAATCCTTAGTGTGAAATTCTGACAGTGCTGCAGGCAGTGGGACTTCTGCTAGTGACTTCAATAGACCAGATGCCTCTTTCACTTTCATCTCGGAAACTCTTGCTACTGGTGAATAAAAGCCTCATTTGCGAATTACAGAGGAAAAATAGTTCTCTTCCTTTGTAACTGAAGAAATTGGTGACCAAAGGGTCAATTTGAAAGA
>JAVJGI010000035.1:14691508-14720242 GCA_035590275.1 Ibycter americanus
TGCAGGGCGCCAGCAGAGGGCAAAGGGGCTTCGGGCTCGATGCGAGAACACACGCAGGTTGCCCCGCAGAGCAGAAAAACTGCGTGAGGCAGGGGAAAACGCAAACTCGAGCGGGAGTTGGGAAGCAGAGGTGCCCCAGCACCGCTTCCTTAAAGCAGAGGTGCCCCAGCACCGCTTCCTTCGCTGCTTCTCCTGCCTCGCGAGCACAGGTTTCCACGCGGCGCAGCAACGCGCCCTGGGTGACGGTGGGGAGCCCCAGGCTGCGCGGGAGCGCTGCCGGACGAGGGGCTGTGGGCCCCAGACCCACAGGAGCCCGGCTGTCCTCCGTGCCCCCCGCCATGCCCAGGGAATTTTCCTGGCTGCGGTACGGGCGGTGGGCAGGGGCCGCTCTGCTGCGCTGGCCCGGCCATCACCTCATCGCCTTTCCCTCCGTCTTTCCTCCATGTCCGGCTTTACGCCACGGGGATATAAGGAAGGGTCTTCCATCGGAATCATGAGGAACCTCATGTCAGCGGAATATTTCCTATTTCTTTACCAGGAAAGCTTAAATACAAAAGTAAATAAGTTTTTTGGCTGTAGTCTGGGGAAATGTAATTAGCTGTAATATAAACAATCTTTAAAGGCCTTGTAATCCAAATAACCCAAGAAATTAGGACTCAGAAATGCAGATCTTATTTAGATCCTCTCCCTGAGCTGAATAAAACATGACTTACATGACTTACGTCAGTAAGTATTTCAGATGGTCTCCAACATACCTTAGTAACGCAATTTTTTCTCTTTTCACTGCAATTTCAAATCATAAGTACAGCTGATATATCAGTTCGTTATAATATGCTTCTCTTCTATACAAGCAAATCCTAGAAGATTGTTTATTCCTTTGCTCCAGAAACAGAAATAGCTTAACATTTTGTAAAATCGTAGGAGTCTGTCTCAGGAGCTGATGTTAAACCTTTAAAAAAAAAAAAAAAAAAAAAAAAAAGTCAGGGATAAAATTGGAAGTGAATTGTAAATAAGCTTTTTGTTCTTTTCCTGAGAGAGCTGTTTTTATAAAACTTCCTAACAGTTAGCGGTTTTGCCCGTTCTCTCACCCACAAAGGGAATGACATTCCTCTGAGATACCAGTTGCTACTTTTTAGCTGTGGCTGTGCAAAGCATCTGTGCTACTCTGGGAAGGCAAAGCCTTTCACCAAATTCCTTACCTCTTTTTCCACCCCTTCCATTAAACAGTGGAGTAGATGAGCAGGGACTTGCTACACAGCAGTGAAAGGCCATCAAATCCAGAATCCAGAGGACTATAATCAAGAGATGACTTTTGTAACTTTACATGCATGATAACTAATGTACAGCACAACCACTTCATCCAAGTCACAACAATCCATACATATGGTTGAAAAGCAATGGAAGGTGAATAGAAAGTGGGAGGAAAAGCTAGGCAAGGAGGACACACTGTTCAAGGAGAAGCTGCTTGAAAAGAAAAAAATCCTTGTTTCTTTTCAAGAAGAAAATATGATGGAATACACTGGCTGCCCAGGCACAGCAAACTTTACCTTAACAGCATTATATCCAAACACTTAGCATTGGAAAGGGACGCCAGAGAACAAAGGTCCCATTCAACATCACTTTCCAATGGCCTCGATAACTAAGGAAGCTCAGGAAATAGAAATGATGTGAAGTCTCCTTGTCTTTTTATTATTTATATGGTTTCATTCTTTTTAATGTTAGTACATTTGAACCATGTTAGGGCAGCCAATTAATCTTGGTAAGTGGACGACAATATTTTAGTTCTAAGATGTGTATGAAATATTGCATCTGATTTCTAGCAGACATTCAGTATGCTGAGTAACTCTAATTCTACTATATAGGAATAACGTTAGGGAGTGATAAAAATATATCAGACCTCAGAAATGGACACAAACCACAGAAGTGTAAAGCTGAAAGGGACCTCAAAAGATTACTGAATCCACCCGTCTGTACTGGGGATCAGTAAATGTAGCAAGACCATCCCTTGACAGCTGTTTACCTAAATTGTTCTCAAATCTTCCAACAGTCTGAAGTCTATATCCATCTAGAAGATGTTATTGCTCTTGCAGTTGGAAAGCATTTTGCGGCATCAGACTCTTGTTTATTGCAATGTGGACATATTTCTTTTTTTATTTTCTCCAAGCTCTACAAGAAGCAGTTTAGACCCCACTTAGCACTCTTCAGCAGTTTTTTACCTATCACAAAACTTTCGTGTACTAGCCGTTTTGTTTTCTTTTCCAGTCTGAATAAGCCCATTTTTTTCAGCCTTTCCTAATGGTTTTCTCAAACACCGTCTTTTCTTAAAACATTTTCTTGTTGCTGTGATACAGAATACTCTCAGCTTATCCACATCTTCCTTAAAATCTAATGATCTGAGCCTGTATTAGAGCCGATACTAGCCCCACTGTGCTAGAGAGTGGAATAATACCTCCCATCTCTCACAGACACTACTCTTGCTCATACATCCCAGGATAACACTCATCCTTTTGGAAGCCATCACACTCGCTTGGTGGGGGAACTTTTATACCTCCCAGATCCTTTTATGCAGCAGTAATTCTGACACTGTTCCAGATCTTTTATTTGATTTAATTAACTTTAAAGTGCTTGGGATGATTTTCTAGAGGTGGGAGGATGGGATTTTAAGAATTTCCTGATATGGGCTCTATAGTGATGCATGATGGGTTCTTTTCTCATGATTTCTGTTTTTAGTTTCTTCCTATTTGCTGCCCAGAGGCCTCTGCACCCAGGGCAGCCAAAAATTAAAATTAAGATGAGAACAGGAACTAATTATTTCTGCTTGCTAATGAGAGCAGAAAATGATCATGAAATTAAACTTCAGAGTTGCATATTATACATAAGAAAAATTAGCCTACGTGAAAAAATGATTCTGCCAAGAGAGGTGGTGGAAACACTGCCAGTACATCTTGCCAAAGCTACGACTAGCTGGCTACTCATTGTCAGCACACAGTTGTACAGGTTTGCTTACTGCAGAGAGTTGTAAGTTAGGGAGGAAAGAGGTCTGCTCACACTCTTTGGCCTTCCAAGGCCGTAAATAGCATTGACAGCTGTGAAAGAACTAAGTTTGCGTAGGGCTTCTGTGAAGAGGACCTACCCAGGCTCTGGTCTGATCCTGAGGGCAACAGTACCACTGCCTGCCCTGTGAGAAGATAGGTGAATGAAGAAGCAGCAAGACATGACACACCTCATAGTCTGGAGCAACAGGCAACAAGGTTATCTCCTCCATAATTGTCAGCTGCCCTCCTGAAGAGTCTTCTCCACAAGAGAAGGTTGCACACTTCTCATGAAGCATATGCACATGAGTTTTTGTTGAAATTTCATATAGTGGAGACCTTCTGTATGAACACGTAGGCTTAGCTCCTTTTAACCCTTGAAGATCACTGTGCTGATTCAGTGGGAAAGACCTCTTTTTACTGTTTGCTCCTTGTGAGTAGATGCTAATTTTTGCTTCCCCAAATGCCTTTCCCAGCAGGTGGCAAATGGCAGCACCTGCTCTGCCATATTTGTGGGGTCCTGTTAAGGAAACATGCCACAGGGATACTTGAAGAGAGGGGCCTTCAGCTCCGACAAGAGAAAGCATCCTGAAGCTGTTGCATTTGCCCAAACTCATGTTCTTACCCTTCCCGCTTCAAATACCAGCCAGGCCTAAACATAAGCCAAAGACAAGATCTGTTTAGCAGGACATGGTATGCAGAAGAATCTTCTTCATCCATAGTTAACAAGGCTTCTTATTCCCCCTCCTGTAGAGTACCTACTGTATGCAGATGCTCTGGAGTGAGGGTCACTCCATTGTCCTCCTCCTTTCCCAAAGCTTTAGGTGATGACTGTCCCCATCCAGCCCTGTTTCTCATTCCCAGGGTTACATTTTTGTGTACAAATACAATTACTTTGATAGTGCTAGCTGTTCCTGGTACTTGAAGACGACTCCTCTACCTCAGTTCCTGACTAGCCAGCCAAGAGGTATGCAAACTATGTGAATGCCACCAACCATTCTGCCTGGGACCAGAGGCACCTCCTATCCACCGTCTGTTCTTCTGTGTCTGTAATCAGGTGATTGTCCCTGTCTAACATGTTCCCTTTATGCTCCCTGGCACCATAATACACTAGAATTCAACTATGGCACATGGTAACAGCTATATCCATGCTATGAACTTGTGCTGTCATGCATTGCTAGCTAGCTTTCTATAGATTTGTTGATAACACAGATGGCAGATCTCTCAAAGAGGGCTTCTGCGTGGCCACGGTGTGAGACCCCGTTCCCGCTCCTGCCCTCTCACTGGTGCTCTGGGGCCCCTCACATTCCAGTGTTATGCAATACACAAATGGTTCCCGACATCGATCTATGATATTTTTAAAGTCACAGTTTTGGCATTTATTTGGAAGAACTGTAACTGGAAAAGTAGCACATATGGATTTCTCTAGTGCTTAAAAAAATTCTGCCGTGGGAGTTTTCTGTACCCTAAAGACTCGTCATGTAGGCTGTCTAGGTTACATTGGTTGCCATCTGGCTCTCAGTCCCACTCTTTGTTTTTAGTCTCCAGGCCATTATGCCTTTAGTAAATAATCAAACATATTTTGTTCTATTCAATTTCTTTTCTTCTGTTGAATTGTTGATTAGGAGCCAAAGCTTTATTTAAACAGGTGATAACTTTGCTGCTTACTTGGTGCAAGTGGAACATAGTTTTAGGTCACATCTACATGATAAATGGAGTCATGTCAAGCAGTCTGAACACACAGCAACAAGCTGGAGTGTTTCTAAGGCTTTGGAAGCCTTCTGGAGAGCTCCAGACTCAAAAGAGCTAAGCTTTATCCTCCCAGTTCAGGGAGGGGGTCGAGCGGTAGGGAGAACTGTGGTCATAAAGTGGGATTGGGGAGTGTAGGAGTGGTGGTAAGGTTAAAGGAGTGGGAAGAAGGGAAGGAGGAATATGGAAATGAAAGGGGTGTAACTACAGCTCACAAATAGGCACAGCCTCTTTCAAAAACTGTTTTGAACCCCAGACTCACTAACATGTCTGCAAGTATTTAGGTAGGCTTGCCTAGCCCACTTCATGGCCCCATAGCAAAGCTCTACCCTTGCCTTTACCAAACCACATCCCTGCAAATCTAAATCCACAGCAGATATAGACAGCATGGCTCAAAGCGTGCAAAAGCTTGAACTTTTCACTGAAGGAAGCCATGACCACTCAGCTGGGTGCCTTGGTTGTTGAACCTCCTTTAGCTGAAGCAGTTCAGGCTGGCACTCTTTGAGCAGGAGAAGCCAAATCTATCTTCTGGCTGTCAGCCTGAAATGCCAAGTGGCTGCTGTGTCCTGCCTGCAGGCAGCCATGGCATTCCTAAGGGCCACAGGAACTGTAATGGGACAGATGCAACACAGTAGAGGAAAGGGAAAATTAAGACATATAAGCAAGGAGGATAGTGGTGGGAGCCAGAAGAGACAGACAAAAGGGGTGGAAGTGTTATCCTTCTGTGAAAAATGAGTTGGGTCATTACTGCATAGGCCTGAGTAGAATATTGTTTGAAACCAGCCACTGCTCTCCCCATCCTGAATCTTGTTGTTGTTGTTTTAAAGAATGGTCATTTTACAGTAAATAAACTGTGATAACCCCAAAGCCTTTTCCTCCCTCCCTGTGCCAGAGGAAGCTAAGTTTATCCCAAGCATTTCCAAAACCACATACCATTTGAAGGCACAATAATATATGGGGTCAGAAACTTTTAAATAAAAGCCAGTTAGAGCTTCAACCCATTTCCACCTTATTTTCTACTTTTAATGCATTCTTTGAAAGAAAAAGTCTGTCTCAAGCCTACACATTTTAACAGGCTGCCAGTTCTTTCCTGCAGATTTTGCAGCTTTCAGCTGTTATGCCCCCGTAAGATTATACTCTTCAGCTCCTGATAAACATCATAGAATTAAACTCCCTCAGAGAAGTCAGTATCACTTGACCAGACAACATCTTCAGAACACTGCTTGAAATTATTTGCTGGAAAACTTATTTCCTAGTGTTTTAGAGCAAATCTCCCCACAAATAACAGATTCCTCAGCTACTATAGCTTTGGGCCTCTGATTTCTTCCTGTACTTGATACAAATTTTGTCTCTTGCCCTAAAAAAATTGTTCTCAATTCAACACCACATCCCTTTAACTTTGTTTTGACATGTTGGTGTTACCAGAGTGGGGACTAAATGTCAGGCGCTCTCCTCAATTTAAGCAGCTCTAAAGGATGGAGAACTTGGAGGCTGAAGTTTAAAAATAGGTATTCTCTTTACCTTCTTGCCTTCATCTGATGCCTATTGCACATCACAGAGTCTAGTATGATAATTTAGATTAATTTTAAGAGCTTAACTTTCTGAAGAAATGCAGCACAGAAGAAAATCTTTAAACCTGGACTTTCTTCCTTAAATGAAAGAAAGCCTTTCTCTTGCAAGCCTTTCTCATTTTAAGCCACCGGTTTTGTATCATTTATTAAAAACTGACAGCCACAAAAGCAGCCAAAGAAGGCAGTGTCCCCCTCAGATGTCCAAGGCATGTTGCTTACCCCTGCTCTTGTATTCATTTCCCATTCTAATCAGCAATTAAAAAGCAGACCAATTAGCTTACTATTTTTCCTTCCTTTCCAGCCGTGCCAGAGATGGAGTTGGCAAAAATCCCAGGCTGAGAGGAATTGACAATGTCTTTTAATATTTTCTGTGTCTCAGGTCTTGATTTGTTCCTTTACTTTGTGCTAACTGCCAGCGTACAACCGATAAGCAGCAGATAGAAGGTTGCCAGAGAAGGACAACACAGCTTTGTGAATAAACGCTTATCCTCCAGCTTCAGAAGCTTGTGACTTCTATTTCAGCATGAACATGGATTTATTTTGTGTTCGCATGCACATGTTTTGCAGTTCTGCCCAGCAACCAGGAGTATGTAGGAATGAGTGCTCCTCTGCACCCGGTTTATTTTGATTAGTAAGGGTAGGGCCCAACCCACAAATGAGCACAGAAGATTTTTGTCTCTGATCTTAGCGGCATTAGGGATTATGATACTTCCTCATACACCCAGAAACTTAACTAGATAAGCAAAAATGTGATTGAGTGCCCAAAACTGTAGGTCCACAGACCAGTGCAAAGCTGTTGACAGGCCTTGAACAGGATTTTTGCTCTCGGTGTGGGACTATGGTCATTCATACCGAGTGTATTAATTCTCCTTACAATTAAAAGGCATATCATGGTGCCACACTCTGCTTTTATATTCATATAAGATTAGAAGTGTGTCAAAGTGCTTGGTTTTTTCCTGAGTAAATAATACATAGATCTAATTTGAAAATACAAGTACTTTTGTTTGGCATATTTAGGAAAGGATCCAAAAGAATTTTATTAAAGGTTAGCATGGGAAATTTCAAAGAATGTCGATGGGAAAAATGTTAACTTTTACTTTAGATATTTTGTGTTTTAACCTCCTCACCCCAATCTCAGAATTCATACTTTCATTTTTTTTTGTTCTGCTTTCTCTGTCAGTCACAGCCCCACCCTAGTAAGGAGAAAAGTGGGGCAGGGTGCATTTTCCATAACTTCCTCCACGCAGAAAACAACGTAACCGTCAAAATATGAGGAGTCAGTTGTCACCATCTCCATTCTATTCTTTCCTATGGGCAGCAAGGAGTAACAAGAGGGAGAAAACTTCTGGCACCCCATGAAAAAATATTCTAAAAATAGAAAACTAACTCTTAATTCACAGTTGTTTCAGTTCAACTTGTGAAATCCAAAGCAACTATTAAAATATTTCCATCAGAATATTTCTCATATATCAATATATATCTCATATATATAATATATTTTATGTGTATATATATGTGTGTGTGTGTACAAAAATGTAAAATACATCCATATTAACCAGAAGGAGTTTTGGCTACAGGCTGTACTTGGAAACTTGGCCATCAGAGGAAGCCCTCCTAAACAGAGCGTGCTACCTGGTTTTCAGGGAGCCTCTGTGCAGGATAATGCCGCCAGCATCCCAGTCCACCTCAACTCTCCCTTTCCAGATAAGCCCTTCCGATGTGAAATAGCACATTTCCTTGGTCAGCAAGCTGAATCTTTGTGGGTGTTTTGTTTTGGATCTCTGTGCTATCAGTTGCAGTGCTACTCCCTGTGCTAGGGTGGCTGTGTAGTCCAAGATAACCACTGCTTGAATTTGTTTTCATCCCAAGACACAAAACACCTGCTTGGACACCTATCTGTTTTTCCACAAAACATCACCCACCAAAAAGACCCCTACCTCTTATGAGTCTGGTTTTCTTGGGAGCCGGGATGGAAATCAAGGCAGTAAATAAAGGTCAGGAGCACACCCCTTTTCGCCAAGACTTTGCCCACATGTCACGTCAGCAGGAGTCACATTAGCTGCATCGCAGAAGGTATCTGCTAACATGCAAGTGGAAAGCAATCCTTTAGCAAGCTCTTCAAGTATCCCAGGCTGTGTGACTCCTGTAGGCGATGAACATGTTTTAATTGAGAGCTACGGGTCTTCCCGGGGTTCAGTCTCAGTGAGATGCATGGCCCCTGGCAGGGCTAGGTTTGCTCCCAGCCACTCACTGCTCCCCCTTGTTCCTCAGGCATGGAGATGACATAAAGCCACAGCCTGCAATCATATATTGTGAAGCCAGGCAGGGTCTGTGGAGGAGGCCCAGTCTGCGTGCAGGTCAGGGGAGCTCTCCGAGGGCTTTCTGGTACAAAAAGAAGCCAAAATCGAACGGGTGCTGTGCTCAGCCCAAGCTTTTATTCCTAGATATTACAGTATTAGTTATCTTACCACAGGGAGGTTGAGGCTTAAAAAACAAAAAAAAATTGTTTTTTTTAAAAAAAACAAAACCACCCAACCTTTGCTGAAAGGCACAAGGCAGATGTCATGAATTTAAAAAGAAAACTTTTCCCTGCTTGAACTATAGGGCAGCAGACCTCCCTCACCTCCCTGCAGGTCCTTGCAGAAAAGTTGAAAGAGGTATTTTTTGGGTGCTTCAGGACTTAAGACCAGCTACAGGAAACTGCCCTGAAGAGAGTGAAACAGCATTTTCTTGTGTAAAACAGTCCTGAACCGCAACTCTCTACCTGCTATGTCACTGCCTTCATCTCCCAGAATTAAGAGTTTTCTTCATTTCCATGAACTGTGGGTATCATGTTGCACCATGCATTGTAAAGACCTATGATTAAAACAAAAAAACAACCTGAAATCTTTTCACTTAAGTGTCACCTGGTCTGCGATTTAATCTATTAAGCTATTGTGTTCAGAGGAACCCGCAGCCAGGCATGGACCATAAGAACAGCCACTTAGCAGATACAGGTTTATCCTGTTTTCCTACTTCTTGCTACCCTACCCCCTATAAATTACAAACACTCTACTGAAACACTGAGGGCAGAAGGTGAACAATAGTCTGTGGGCTCCAACCTGCTGGGAGCTGATAGAAATGTTATCAGGTACTTACCAGACTCGATGTTATGTCCTGCCCTCAGCTCCATGAGGGGACCCCACCTCCCTCTTTAGCTGTTTTTGGCATCAGTCACCTGTCAGGCACCTCTTCCTCCTCTACTACTCATCTGTTGTGGGGCTGAAAGATAAGGGTAGCCAATCTCTACATCACTCAAATCATGATAGCATCCACCCTTCCCTCCTGTGCCTATGCATCTCCCTACTTTCCTAGCTCATGCCTCAGCAATTTCACTCAGTTGCCTAAAAGTTAAGGTTCAGTCTCCTCGCCCTCAGGCTGAGGCTGTCCCAGCTTCTGCAGATGGCTCCATCTCTGTCATGGGTATCACCAAGTCACATTTTGCTACCCATTAAGGTAGGTAGTTATCTATTTTCCAAGGTGTTTTAAGGAAATTGCTGGAGCTGAAGGACTGCAAATGCTTCTAGGTTGCAAAATGGTGAGCACTGCTGCTAGAATCTTGTGAAAATTCATAAACGGCTACTCAGATATTTTAATAGCCCTGGCATAACATTCAGATAGCAGTCAGGTGCCCATTTAATTTTCCTGGAGTACTGACCAATTCTGGCATAACATTCAGATAGCAGTCAGATGCCCATTTTATTTTCCTGGAGTACTGATCAGTTCTAACACTTCCTGTCTCAGTACATCATCTTTAAAAACAGCTCCCTGAAAAAACACAAACCCTAGAATAAACTTCAGTTTATCTTTCAACAGTTGTCCAAAATCCTCACTGAATAACACTTTGCTATGCTGTGTCTAATTGAAGACCAGGTGCCCTTGAACTGAAGTCATCAATACCCCATGCAAGTTCAGGCATCTGCTTGAATAAAACAACTTGCTTTATCGGCTCCTTAGGTTTGAGCTCTTTGGACAAGGACCAGTCTCATCTGTCATCTGTGAGGTGCATTGCAAGTGTAGGTAGTTGTAAAAAGAAATCTAATTTCTTGATTGCCATTCTCATCATGACAGAGAGGATAAATTGTAAAATTTTTATTGCAAAATATTAAAATAAATTACATTTTACAAAGACTTAGCAAATATTTACATACAGTGTGATTCCAGTGACAATCAGCAACAAAGAACAGACAGACAGGCATATTATGGAGTGATAAGAGTCAGAACTGTACAAACGTCAAAAGTCATATGAAAGACAAGCTAATTTTTTAAAAGGAAAATCCATCACAAATGGAATGAATCCCACGAGGCACAAAAATTACAAGTCTACAACAAGAGTTCTTGGTTTGGTGTTTTGTTTTGTTTCGTTTAGGTCAACAGACTTGTATATTGCTTTTTGCTCTCCTCATCAGTGATGCTTGTCTGTCTCTACACATACTCTCCCAGATCAACTGGAGAAAAAAAAAATTCTCAACATATACAACTGTGTCACCATGGATCTGTTATCAGCCTGGTTTTATTTCTACACGTTTTGTGATGTCCATTGCCAGCAACAGATTCACAAATCATTAGTTCAGAAAAATTTAACACACGACTTTCTGTATTTCCTCAGTGATTTCGTACCAGTGTATCACATGTGTTTGCCTGCTGTGAGATATGTATCTGAAAATGATGCCCTTCTGGTAAAAACAGGATTCAATAGCACAAGACAAAACCAAGAAGTGTCACAATGATGTCATGAAGGATGGGGTCACATAGTCTATAGCACTTAAAAGGGCTTTTGTAGGAACAGACTTCTGTTGTCACTTTTCAGGATTCTTAAAATTTTTTAATTTTTTTTTTAAAGTACTGGCTCATCTTGGCAAAATTAGTAAGTTTATATTGTGAAAGTGGACCCATGCTTCACATGATATGACTGGAAATACAATCTACTTGTATGCAATAGCTAAAAAGAAGTTTCCACTTCTATTCCATCCCTTCCTTATACATGCTTTCCAGGGTGTTTTTTTTCTCTTCCTTTTTTAAAAATGCCCTTTCCTCTGCTTCCAGGAAGAGATCTGTCTCACCTATAAAACCAATTCCATATAATTAAGAAAGCTGTTAGCATAATTGATTAGCCAAATGAAATCTTACATGGCACCCAAAGAAAATGTTTCCAGATTGACCAGATAATTGAAATAACTACAAGACTTTACCAAGTAGCACTGGGGATTCACTCAGAGGCACTTTTGGGGCTGAACAGGCCAAAATTCAGCCTGAACACCCCTCTAACTTACTATATGTAGATCTGAAGGCAGAAAGACATTAATTTAGATCCCCCAGGCAGATGCTTTTCTCAAGACACGGAAGACAGACAGGCAAAAAGCTGTCTTGCTTAGCACTTCGGCAGTTCCGAGATGGCACCATAATTTCAAAAACCCTGGGAAATGGTTCAACTTTTTGGAGAGAGCCAGTATGAAAGCTATGCGCCAACTAACCCCCTCCAAAACACTGAAAACAAGTAGGGCTTAAGGAGACCAATTGTGTTGGCCTCTGTGTAAAGAGGAATTTTTTCCCAGTGTTAGGATTATGTTAAGGCACATGGTGGGATGTCTTGAGAACAGTTTTGTGAGGTGTGATCATGTTTCCCAAAAAAGCGGGAATATTGTACTTTGTTTTAATAAATTTAAACTATTACTTTAAATCCCATGATACTTATTATGCAGACTTAGAGTCTACGCTGACTACACTGGGAAAGGCCAGAGAGCCACATCTAACTTGATAATATGAAACAGATCCCATCCATTCTCAGCTCTGGCATACAAGTGTACTTCGCTATGGAGAACGGAGAGTCTGGGTTCCAGTGTGCAACATCCCCTCCCAATCAAAGCAGCCCAGCCAAGTGTCTGGGTTGTATTATTTCTGTATTAAAGTGAAATTTTTTCTTCTTTACAATGAAGACTGAACTATGCTTTTCCATTTCACGCACTTGCAGCAAGCCTTTTCTCTCCTCACTGTCCTGCACCTTTCTAACTGTCACTAAAACTTTGATGTTTGCATCAATAATGGAAGACAAGTTCGAGGACAACAAAATCTATATGGAGTGCTTTCTCATTTTCTTTTAAGTTAATGTGTACTTTTTTAGACAAAACAAAGAAAAATAGAGAAGGCTAGACTTGCTACACAGGCATCTTGTGTATCATGCATATAGTCTTACTTATCATTTCTTAGTTACAAGGTATATCTGTCAACCACAACCCTTCAGATACATAGAAATACTGAAAGGGCTTGGAGTAATTTTAAAATGATTCATGTGGAGGTGTCTACTAGAAGTAAATCAGAATCTTCTTGATATGGCCTCTCCCTCTTTCCTGTCAGATATAAGTCAAATTCATCCAGCCACCCCTGCCCCAAATAGCTGTAATACAATAAAATTTGATTTCAAATTAGAATCTCTTCAGTGATAGAATCATAAAATATGATTAACTACCAAATCCCATGATGTTGATTCCGCATTTTTGCTAGTATAACAGTTGGCCCTAACCTTGTGTTCCCTTTCTATTTGAAAAAATGTCATATACGTGGAAAATTCTGAAAAGAAAAAAAAAAACAAAAAAACAAAAACCCAAACCAGTAAAGTCAGTCCCTTGTTTCACAGTAGATGACTTCAAAACTTCCCATCAAGAGGCTATCCAACCAGAGTGCCAGTTTCCCATATGTCCTCCTTCTTTTGTGGAAGAGGCCAGCAACTGAAGCTGCAGTCAATATCTGCAGTTATTAGAAATAGCTAGTAATTCAAGATTAGCATTGCAAGATTCCATAAGCTCTTCTTACAGAGCTAGTGAGTCTGCCAGCATTATACCGAAAATGAAAATGAGACAACTTTTAACTGTTCACTGAACTTTGGAACATTTGGACATACTGGAATGACTTAAATACTGTAAAACTAAACAGAACAACAGAACTTGACATGTTAAGGTTCAAAGGTCTTGGCTATTTTCTGTTCCAAGCATATTGGATACAACTGAAGTCGGTACCTTTTGCCAACATGTAATCAAGAGCCTCATTTGAAAGAGTTGTCAGGGTTAATGCACAGACATGGAAAAAGCAAGAAAAATAAAACCATGGTATGATTTTCTTTGTAGCCAAAACAATTTGGGCATAAATGTTGTGAATAGACATACTTCCTTCTCAATGAGAAGCCCATCTCCAAGCCAAAAGATAGTACTTTCAGGAGCTTAGAGCCAAAGTTCCCTCTTTAAAAAGTGCCTTACGGCTTTAAGTCACTTGATCACGTCTCAGTTTGCCCAAGATTTGACATTGCTCAGCCTTCTTGAAAGTGGGATAGAATAACCATTGTATGCACATAGGTCAAACTTCAAAACAAAACAAATAAGCAAAGTGTAATCAACTGTTTCAAAAATCATCTCTCATTCAAGTCTAGTCTGAAGTACCAAGGCAGAGAGGAACATCAAACAACAATACTGACTAACACACTGCACAGATCAACAGCAGTGCTACAGGTCCCTTCTGACAGGCATTAGGGCATTTGGAGAATATCTGTGCCTCCCAAGGTGATTTTTTCCTCAGAAGAACAGTGTCAATAAAACTTCACCTGTACATAGATACTGTATAAGGTTCATTCAAGTATTTCCTCTAGGAAATGGACAGTGGAAGGACACTTTCAACATTAAAAAAGCTCATTGCATCCTGCTTGTGCTCATACATCCTTTGATCAATAGGTCTTCCAGTCACTTTACTCTTTTAACAGTTCTAGGGCTGATGTGCAGTTTAGCAGTCCAACTGGTAAGCTTCATCCCACATGGTTCGTCCTTGTTAGAGGGCCCCTTCTCAATCCATTCCTTTGGAATTCTTAATTTTAATATTTTATTTATGAAATTACAATTCACTATAACTCGACAAGCACTGACATATTCTAGACAGATGTTTCAGAAGCTTCCTCCTCAGCCTGCCAGCGCACCTCAGCTCAGACCTGTGGGTCCTGGTATTCCATCTAAAGCTTCTCATTAAGCACAACTAGTGGTTGCACCATTTTTTTTGTGGTAACAACTTAACAATGGGCAACTTCAAAAAAAAAAAAAAGCAAACCCCTTGCTTTCATTTGTGATCAAAGCAGGATTCAAATCCAGGTTTTCAGAGGTGAAAGGCTAATGGAGTAACCGAACACATTTGATGCCCAAAACAGTCTCTTTGCAACAGTATAGTTACACTCCCAAACTAATTCCTCAATGAAATGCATAAACGCAGAGCAGGTCCAGTGTATTAACTAGTCTTTTCTTTTCTACTTCGTTCAAGAACCATAAAATCCAAAGAAGGAGCAGAACTCCAGATTCAACTGTTATTTTACAAGTTTTTTCAGAGAAGCAAAGCTGATGGGCTCAGAAACCAACTTAGGATGGGAAAAGGACACTGGAATTTATTAGTTTGGGACTTGCTTTTGTTTTCAAAGAGACAGGAGAACCTGCAAAAACATGCTTTTCTCCTTGCTCTGTTAATTTGTTCAATATGCACTGACCACTTGCAGAAAACCATTGTCAAACATGCTTCACGTTGCTGCCTTCACATTGCTTACTGTATTATATTCATTCATCAGTTGTTCGTAAGGCACAGAAAGTTCTAGCTCATTATTGGTAAAGGTAGATTCATCAGAGGATGGGAACTTTACCAGTTTTTTTGCAGTTTCAGATTCCTCTGCAAGATTATCATCCATGGAGGATTTTGATGTTTCCTCATCATCTGAGATATCTTCCTCTTCATCATCATCTTCATTTACAAATGTTATATTGGCATTCTCAAATATTAAGGGTCGATAGTCTCTGGAATCCCACACTTCGCCTTCTTCTTCACTAATCCTGTCCAGCTGGTTTACGAACATGGTTCCTTCTAGAGGGCTGTCTCCAATACGTTTATCATGCAGGGGTCTCAGTACATGACCATTTTGAATGTCCAGGGAAGCCTCATCATACTCAAATGACTCTGTCTTTGTGTAAGTCACCTGAGCATCTATACTAGCATTCTGCATATTTTGTTTGGCATTTTCTACTTTAATCATTTTGTCATTGTTTGTCTTCAGGGCCTTCTTCCCAATTTGCTTAATAAGATCATTGTAGGTCTCTTCCTTCTTTGAAAGGAAACTGAAAATGTTGACATCCTTCGAGGTACCCATCTGAAGGGGTTTTTTAGACCGAGGATGGTTGTCAAATGACTCTTTTCTTTTTTTCCTCCGTTTCTTGATTGCTTTGTGGACTTCCACAAACATACTGACCTTCCAGTTAACAAAGAGTGAAAGCCAAGCTAGTCCCAGATAGATCCATAACTCCACAAAATATCTGTAAAGGGCATGATAGTTTGCATCTGGATTCACACCTACAAAGAAATCAATCAAGAACATTACTGAAAGAGGACTCGCAGCTGACAAACCTTTGAAGTTATGACTCTGAGGACTACTCCCTACCACACTAACAACCTAGCTGTTTGAACACTGAGAGGTGGGAAGTGGGGATCTGAAACCCTTCTGAAAGAAAAAGTTGATCCCAGGTCTTCTACTTCTTGGCTGCATGGATTGTGACCACTGGACTACAACATAAAATGGCAGCATATTTATCCTCTCCTTGTAAGCCATAGAATTGAACTTTTTTCCTGTTAGAAAATTATAAACCTTCTCCCTGACACTGAGGTATGAATATAGGTACCTTCCTTGAGAAGAGGATTCAGAATTCCCCTTTCAAGGACCATCTCCAAAGCCCTGGACAAGGAAGAGGATTTTACATAAACACAAGATTTAGGAGGGAGACACCAGTATGCTCAGCATTTCCTGTTGATTAGTTCTAGACAGCTGCACAGAGAGCACTGCCCAGTACTTACGCGTCCTGCTTAGTATACTGGATCCCATTCAAAGGTGCAAACTATGATGGTGGATAGGATAGCTCCTTGCCTGAAATAGGGACCTGGGACATCTGAAAGAGTTACGAACTCCAGAACTTGGCTCCAGAGTTAGCCCAATAAAGGTCTAAATATCTAAACCGAGAGTGAAGAGCCAGATCTGGTCCATTGGATCAGTACCCAGCTTTAATTGAATCTTCTATTCAGCAAAATGTCTTGGAAAAGCTTAGAAAGCACTTTTTGAATTACAGTTTGGAAATAGAATTGCCACACTATGCATGTAGTGAAATAATACATAAAACACAATTACTGACCGGCAACAAAATCTCCAAATCCTATGGTTGTGATAGTGATGAATGAGAAATAGAGGCCTTCGATGTAATCCCATCCTTCAGTCACCATAAAGACAAAGGGAGGAATAACCAGATGGACCAAGACACCCCAAACAATGAAAATAGCTGTGCATGTAATTTGTGCTTTCCTCTGTAAAGGAAAAAAAAAAGTAGTCAGGGAAAGATCTCCAGATTTTCTTTTCCCACCCATGGCACGAAGCACCATTGACAGTATCAGACATTTCATAGTTTTGTGCTAACAGTTTACCAGCCATAAGTAAAAGTCACTGACTTAAGTAAACACACAGCTTTTTTTTTTTTCCTTTATGCAAAACTCACTATTCTTACATCTACTTGCTCAAACAGGATTATTTCCTCTTAGTTTTCTTTCAAAGTCTTAAAAAGTTTGAAGAGTTTCTGATATTTTATAAATAATAATATAAATGGGATACAGACATAGTACTCTAGTCTAAAAAGCAGTCAGCACCTCTGATTTTCCTTTTATTGGAGTATAGAGGATCAGAAGTTTTTAAGATGCTTCTCTGCTATTTATGCCTCCAACCCTTTGCTACTCACAAAACCTCTGCCCAAAGTTGCGCACACACATGCATTTCACCATTATTTTCTGTACTTTCTTCAGTAACCAGTCTACTTGGGTGTTGACCCAAGAAAGTTCTTGCTCTGTTTCTGAAACCAGGACCTAAACCAGTCCCACTGTCCTCCAGGCACTATGGCCCTGCATTGCCTCTCATCTCTGTGCACAGTTAGAACTGAGACAGAACTCAGTCAAGGGGGGGCAACCAACCACCACCAAAAAAACAACAAAAAGCCACAAACAAAACCACCACAAGCCAGTAACTCAGAACAAAACATTACTTTCCAGTTGATTCACCGCACAGCAGGAAGTACTCATGCTAGCATAGAAGCAGATAGGAACAAAGCAGGACAGCTTATTCCTGTGCCAGGGGAGATTGCACAGAATGTCTGTGAAATGGAGCCTCACCTACATTTGTCCTATACCTTAGGTTTCTAATGTAAGGAGATACATGTCTCCTTAGAAGCTGCAAGATCTATATTTACTATCAAATGTTTCTACAAGATCTCATTTTGCTAAAACTTCTTGCAGAACTAAGATATCAGGCTCAATCTCCCTTTACAATTATTCCTATGCAATGCCATTTGCAAAAATTTGTATTTGCGCAAGTTTTCATTTACTACCGAGATTAGCAGGTAAGCTTAATTCATGCATCAAAAATACACAGCATGAGGGTAAACAAGCAAGGGCCTTACCAGGCTTACTCCTCTTTTCGTCAGAAACTGGCCCAGCCTCTTGGCACGTCCTCCAAAGAACTTCCCCAGAGCACTGATCCATGTCAAGCAGAGAGGAACTCCAAAGAGCCCATAAAATATGCAGAAGAGACGCCCAGAGGGTGTCTTTGGAGAAACATTTCCGTAACCTAAAAGAGATAAGTATGTGCACGGTTGGCTCTTGCTGCAGAGAATTCAAGGCAATTCTACCTATGCACAAAACAACATTGTGTGGGCTTCTGCCGTATCACATGCTTCTGGCTTTACCATCTATAAGAACTTTAGTCTACCCCAGCTGCTGATCTTCTGAATCTGGATGACTTCCAATTCTACTTTAGCAAACATGTATTCCATTAATGCAAGCTGAGAGGATTACTACATGTTAAGGGCTGCCTAGATTTTGTGCATCTTTTTCTTGACTAGATGAGATAGATATGAAATAAAGCTCTTCTCAAAACTTCTGATATGATTCCCCAACCTTAAGCAGCAACTGTTAAAAACTTGATTGATTCTACTTTATAGAAAAAAACCTCAAAATTCATCCTGAAGCTAGCTTCCAAGTGAAAGATCCACTATACACATTTAACTTATGACCTGGTAACTTTCCAGGGTAAGAGGTTTGCGAGTTAAGTGCAAGGTGAGTTGTGACATAGCAAGGTATTTCAACTTAATTTAGTTCTTTGCTGGTCACAAAACCCAACAGGGAATTACAAACCCAGGCTCCAAAATCAGTATCCTATTTTCTGCCAGAGCTTTCTTATTTCAGTGTATTCTCAATGTCAATGTTTTGTTATAAGTTATATTATAAGCTGGATATTGTGAGTTTCAAATAATAAAGAAAAACACAGTACTGCATTTGGTTTAACAGCAAGACTTCCATTTCTGTATATGTCCAGACTTCTCTGGTTATTTTGCATTCCTGTTTTTTTGCACTGTAGGTGTAGCAAGGGTGTAGCAATACCATGTAGCAAAGATTTTTCTGTAAAAGCAGAAGGCAGATGATGTTGAGCTCTGGAAATTTATATATCAAAGGAAGAACTTGTCTTTCAGTGCAAAGGGTTTCACAAGCACAAATCAGTAGTGAGATTTAGAAGACAACAGTTGTTCTACTTTGCCTTCTTTAAGAGATAGATAAAGAGTCTAGATTGTTCTGCAAGCCAGAAACACTGATAATTCAATAGCATAAGAGGATGCACATGAGTAACAGGACAGCTATACAAAAACCTCATATGCACATGCTTTAAATATTAGTTTAATGGCATGCTTTGTAACACCTGTTTCAGGATTTTTATGATTTGGAAATTTAAGTGCGCGAATTAATGGAACTGGAATGACACCAGACATCCCCACAAGCACCTTGAATCCATTACATATTGGAAAGACACACATTTCTCTTCTGTATACCCATGGAGAGAGTTCCAAAAAGCTGTTTTTTTTCCTCTATGAACCTGCAGGTGAACACATACTCTAGGCAACTCCAGCCATGGGGACTTCATTCAGTGGCTAGCCTGACACATAAATGGAAGAGTACAAACATACTGGAGCATACAGAAAACTACAGTTAGGGAAGTTGACATAATATATACTTACCAATTGTAGTGATCACAGTAGCAGCAAAGATCACAGCATTAGGCCAATTCCAGTTGTTGAAAGTATTGTTCCCAGTGATGGCAACCCCCTGTCCAGCAGCATTTGACACAACCTGTAAGACAACAGTTTTCAGTCATTCTTGGAAAATCCTGGCAGCCTGAAAAAGAAACATGGCTGTCCCTGTCAGGTTCTCCCCCTTTGTTCATACTTTCAAAATGACAACTGAAATTTTTTGTGAAGGCTAGCCTAGTATAGTTACTAACAATCATTTTATGAAATATTACATACTTGCTTCACCTAAGAAAAAGTAGTGCAGGTGCTCTGACATTTAAATAGGGGGGGTTTAATTAGATAAGCGTTTACTTGATTTACCAGTTTATACAAAATGGATCTCTTCCAGAGACTAAACACACTCCTCCAGACTGAACTAGCATTTAACCTCCAGTGCAGTTTTTGAATCTGGTTTAGAAGGGACGTCTTCAGCACTACTATCCATTTCAAAACAGTTACACGCCCCAGCTTGACTTGGGTATGAGGATGTCACAGAATCCTTGGCAAAGCTGCGGTGATTAATGTTAATTCACCTGCTGTCCCTGGCAAAGCCAAACCATCTACAAGTCAATGTAAAACTGTACTTTTCAGCAAAGACAGACAAATTAACACTTTTCTGAAGTATTTCATGACACAGGAGTCCAATAATTGTCCTTGGATCAGGCCCCTTTCCAATCCCATCTTTGAATCTAGTATGCCATGATGAATGCAAAGCACTTGTTTACAATATTTTAGGGAAGCAAGTGTAGTTACTGGCATTTCCACAGATTCACAAGTCAATTTCTTAACATCTGCTCAGGTGCTCAAGAATTATTAACCATCTTCACCTTCTGTAGAAAGTGAGGTGGAAGACCCAGCCTCCCCTGCCCTTCAAAAACTAGACTGCAGAAAATGCATTGATAAAAAAACCCTAATAACTATTCAGTGCAGAAAATCAAAGTTTCGGATCAAAATCATGCATCTTGCAGATTCTGACATGCATTTCTACCTATCCGAAGTAAAAGAGAAAAATGATTTATCATATTATCTCCTAAAAATCCCTAGTTATTTAAATCTTTGCTCTGTCACATCATGATGCAGTTAAAGCCTTCTCAGGTTACTCTGCTTTTTTTCCTTCAGTGTAAACGAAGGTCGTCTGAACAAAACTCTGAGGCTACATCCATATACAGGAGAGGTGAAGGTATCTCCAAAAGTTGATTCATAACATTATACCACTTTCTGTGTTTCTCCCTCATTAAGTGTTGAGCACAAAAACTATCTTGAGCTAAATACCTGAAATTGGAGGCAGTATATATTAAAAAAAGTGGTTTTTTTCCATAAACATGACAGGTGAGGTTTATCTTAAACTGGTAAGAACTTAGAGAGGTACCAACAACCAACTCTTCCTTCCCTCATCACCCCTTCCTTCCTTCCTACTTGATTAAGATCTGATCTTGGACCCAGCAGAGACTCTACACAAAGTTCAATTGCTACTGAAAACATCCACAAGTTAACACAAGTTTTAATTATTCTCGAAACTTATTACATATCACCACCCTCCTACTGTAATAAAAATGCCCTCAAAGTGAATGTATTGTGCATATACAAGATGCAAACAATTTAATTAAAAATGCACTTTCAACACACAAGCTATTACAGTAGATAAAAGGAGAAGCATTGAAAGTGAATGAAGGTACAGAACTAGATTTTTCCCCCGGTAAACTCAATATGTGTGCAAAACTGCATGCAGTGTCTTTCCATAGCCTACAGGCTCTGGGTAGAAAAGCAGAGAGAGAGTTCTCACTAAGGCAGTAATTTGTCATAAAGTAGCGTTGAAATGAGGAGTAGCCCTAAAACAGGCAGGTCGAAAGCAGGCAAGTAAACATGCAATGCCACCCTCTTCCAAAAAAAAACCCAAACCACCCAATGAAACAAACTAAAAAACCCTTTGAGGCAGCTACAATGGATCACAAGAGCTCATCTGAGTAGGGACCAATCAAAGTAACTTGGTTCATTTCTGCTATGGTCTGCAGATGAACTTACTAAAAGTTCCAAAGAACATTCAAAGTACCCGATAGATATGTTCTGTGATCTATTGTCCCTGAGAAGATGTGTGGACTTCCTCCACTGCTCAGCAACACTGCACAAGATGTCATATCAAACACCAGTTCTACAGCCATTTTCCATGCTACAAGCGCACTTGGGTATTTTTTTTTTAATTGTTATTTCCTCACAGAGCAACTGATCTCATGAAAGGCGCTGAAGTATCTGTTTCCATTGTCACTGGGCCATTATCTCATCGCATTACTTCACCTTCAGTCTGAGCTAACAAGCTTAGGTTCACAGTATGTACAGTTCTGTTAAGATCTGCCTGCATTTGAGGTCTGGAGGTGTGAAGGGGGCCCAGACCCAAGGGGATGAAGCTGCTGGACTGAGTAGTACACCGCTGCCCTTCACACCCAGGCAGGTTTGGGGGAGAGATGGCCAGCTCTGCATTATAGAAACATCTTATACTGAGAATCACAGATACTCTCCAGCCAAAGCTGCCACCCTTGTCCTGTCCCTATTTGCACACAGCTATCTGCTATTAGCACAAAACTATCTACGATTTTCAGTCTAGTCTTTTAAGTTACTTTATGCCTGCAACAAGCCTGAATGCACTATAGGCATCCCAGCTGCAGGAACAAAGATGGTCACAAAACATGCTTAGATAGCTTTGGTGCAGTGGGAAATATGTAGCTGCTTTCCAAGCAGCATAACTTTTGCCCATACTGAAATAATTAAATATTTTGGCTTCAACAAACAATGTGAGTGGACACTATACAACTGAACAGCAAATATGGTTTTGGTTTTTTTCTTCTTTTTTTTTTTTCTTGGTAAATCTGTTAGGTGATGTCAGAGATGCTTTTATTTTCATATGCTAGCATACAGAATGTCCCAAGTTGCCCGTGCTGTATTTCTTAAACTACAGAATATTTGCTCTAAAAAGTCTTTGGATGGGAAAATAGAGGGCAAGGAAGGAGAGGAAGAAGAGGGTACATGGTGCAAGAGTTCTTAATATCTTGAAAGATGTCATTTAGAAAATACCTTTTCAAGTATGCCCAAATTCAAAAGCTGACAATAGTTAACTGATTTGGAATTTACACATCACCTTAGACCCCATCTCATGACAGTTTGTACCAATGAAGGCAGGTCTTTATTTTCAGTTAAACAACTTTTGCCTCACAGGAATCAAATCCCCTCTTCTCCCTCACTCCCCACCACTCCAACTCTGCACTTTGGCAAAGGAAAAAGGAAAAGAAAATCTATAGTCCCTGGAGCTATTGCTGAAAGTAAAGAAACTTGCAATTGCAGAGGGAGATGTAAGACACACATAAAACTAATAACATCTTCTGATGACATTATCAAATAGACAATTTGTTCCATTTGCAGGTGCTTCCCCACCGACAAACCCCTGCACTGCTCCAATACACCCTTATGTTTCCTGGGCTTGGTGACATTTTTATTAACCCTCTGATGACCAGGTTCACCCAAGATTTACCGGACATCACAAGAATGAGTTGTTAAATCTCCTCTATCTTGGGCAAAGGAGAGGAGTTTCTCTCTGATGCTCTGGGCACATCCCACTGCATCCCCCCTGCATGAGTAACAGTAAGGCTGAAAAGTTCTCAAAACACAGCTGAAAACAGCAAGGAGAAGCCTTGACCCATATAGGTATTATGGACACATTTCTACCTCTATTCTACTTCTCCATTTCCTGCTGGGGGCAAGCCAAGAACAGCAGCAAGGTTTTCCCAAACTGGGAAGCTACATGCATTTATTAACATTATTTTTTTCCCTACTGGCCTGTCAAGGTTTGCTAGGGCAAGTCTCTATGGTGACTTAAAAGCTTGCAATAGTCAGCAGACCCATCTTAGCTGTCCTTGTCTTTCTTTGTATTAGCAGGAGGGAAGGTGAAGTTTGATCAACACCACTGCAAGGTAAAATGGTTCACAACAAAATGACATTTAGTACCAGTAGAAGTAATGCAAGGATACAAAAGTAGGAGAACAAGCACAGTGGAGACTGCCTCCAAGTGAGTTTTGTCATAACTAGGTATGTGGAATATGCCATTTTAGTTTGGCTTCTGGGCTTTCACAAGAAGGAAAAATGGGACAGAACTATCACCTTCTGCCTCTGGCATGAACAAGTGCACAAGGCTTTGTTTTCTTCCTAAGAAAAGAAGAAAATATTCTTTTACACACTCCTTTCAGGTATTCATATACATTGATGAGATCCCCCTGAGCCTTTTCTTCTCCAGGCTGAACAGTCTCTGCTCCTTCAGCCTTTCCTCTGGAGCACTCTCCAGTCCCTTGATCACCTTAGTGACTCTTTGCTGGACTCTCTCCAGCACATCCCATATCTCTTCTGTATTGGGGAGCCCAGAACCATGTTCAAGTTGATGTTCACCAGGACCCCAGGTCCTTTTCTACCAAGCTGCTTTCCAGCTGGGTGGCCGCTAGCACATACTGGTACACAGATCCACACGTGGTTAGTGATTTTATTCTAAGAGTTAAGGACTGCAGGAAAGTTGTGATACAGGTTTTGCATATCAAGTAGGAATAATTTCCTGTTTGGCATGAAATCCTAGACACTTTAACAAGGATTATTTGGGTCTGATAATAATGAGCAATAGGAAAGAAAAAGAATTTCTGGGGTACAAATGGCCAGATAGAGAGATAGGCCAGACTAAAGACACCAGACAATAAACAAGCTATACAAACTACAGCAACAGATCCTGCCCTGCAGGTACCCAATTGCATACAAGAACAGCCAGATATTGATCAGTGCCAGGTCTCTTTTGAAGAGGCTGAAGCCTCCCTTGTTATTCAAAGCATTCCCTGGAGATCTGACATGTCTAATAGTAGTTGTAAGCTTCTCCCAGTGGTATGAACAATTTACTTTTGCAAATGCTAAGTGTTTCTCCATAAGAAAGGAGATGTAATTGAACTATTAAGCCTGAAATCAGAACCAGTGGCTTTCATTCTGCTCTCAAGAGTATTACCATGTACATAAAGGACAATCACAGCTGGCTGTTGCATCCAAAAGCAGAGTCCATTAAAGCAATAACTGACGCATCCTTTCAGGACTCCTAGGCTTTGTCCCCACTTCTGACACTAAAGGAATACAAGGTATTTTTGCTTCTTTCTCAAGTGTTCTTTTATCAAGGATGTAAAGGTTTAATGCACAGAAAACTACTGAGAATTACAAATGTACCAAGTACTGTAGAGACCTTCCTACAAAGAATAAAGCTTCAACAGCAATCTCTTTACACATCCAAATCTTTTTTACAATTTGAAGAAACCAGGAAACTGTGCAGTAGTTATCTAATCATGGGTACATACAATACTGACAATTTAGCCAACCATAATAAAATTGGCCAGGGTAATAAGGTTTAAATTTATAATATCAGATGGAACTCTATTCTGCTGTTCATCTTTAAGCAGATTTTAATTTTAATCAAATTCCGGCAGCAGAGCAAAACAAATAGGTGAAGTGGTAAAAGAAGCTGTATGGACTCTTTCCATGGCTTTTAATTTCAAGAAAAGTCTTAAAGTAACTCTTAAGTTACTTTAAAAATAAATTAAAAAAATCCATGCCATGCAAATTGCATACCCCTCTACCTGTCCCCCTGTTTTTTGCAGTTACCTAGGTTTTCTGGCTCCAGCTATAAAGTTACAGGAGCAGTCAGCTGTTTATAATAATCAGATTTTCAAATGCAATCAAAACATATTTAATTGTTAATGTTTATCTTTCCAATGATAAAAAACTGAGTCACGTTTTAAGACTCCCAGATCAGATATACATTACAAAGTTCTGCTAACCTAGGTACTATTGTCTCAGGATTACATGTAAATAAAGAGAAGAAAAGAAACCCTCTCAGTCAGTATCCCTTTTGAAGGAAAAAAAGTCAGTCGGTGGTCACAGCTAGACTGACAGAACAACTTCCTCAGACTCATCATGCAGACAGGGAACACAGTGGCCATGGCCAGAAATTTCCTGCCCTGTTGGCATATTGCACTTTGACATCTGCTTGCACATTAAAAGCAGAAGCTATTTCACAGGCACAGTCTGAATTTGTAAGTACTTTATAGCTAGATCAAAAGTAGTAGATTCACAGTCAAACTGGGAATACATTAATCTTGGCTGACAGCTGTCACAGCTCATCTATTGAGTATGTTTGTGTGTCAAGTTGTTAAGCAACAAATATATATTGAATACAATAATAAATGCCATAATCTATTGCTTTGAGTTATTGTAGTTGGAGAAAGAGAAAAGAAAGAAAGAAAAAGAGAGAGAGATTCAAAGCCAACTGCCTTCCATCCGCACCCCTGATGTGTCCTGACTGAATGGAGGATACTGCCCATCAAAGAAAATATTTTCATCACTAGGGTATCTTGGCAGCTTGGGGTTTGGGTAAGGAAAGGGAGAGAGAAGCCACTTATGCAACTAATGGTTTTACCAATGAGTAAGAAACTTTTTCCCCCCAAATTACTTTTCACATCTAGATATATGAGGTGTATATGTGTAATGATTTATTAAAATTTTCTGTTTGAGTTCCAAAACCTTCATATTAACCTATATATTCCTGAGACTAAAATGTTTCACCTCTCTTCCCAGCCTTCTTCTACTTCCAAATACAGCTGCACTACTGCTAAGAAAATCTTGCTGTGCCAGGATGCTCACTTTGGTAACCAGAGACACAATGTGGCAGAGCTGCAGAAAGATGACAGAATACACAGAAGGTTAAATGATTTCATTCGGGCAGCAGAAAGAGCAGCTATTGCAATGTCATCATTAGGAGGGCTGCTATACACATGTCTGTGCACAGAGAAATCTAAGCTTATGGCTTCTGGGAGAGAAAAAAAAACAAAAAGAAATCCTTTGATTAGAATACAAAACACCACAGCCTAGAATACAAAACAGTGGCACCCCATTTGGAATGCAATTGGCTCAAGGCAAGAGTTCTCAGGAAGGATGGTAGTAACTATCTACCTCTCCAGAGCAGCTCAAAGTCACCAGAAAAGCATACGCTTGTGGTTCCTGCCATCCTCTTTTTCACCGCCATCTCTAGCGTAATGACAGGCTTATCCTGATTGCTCACTTGGACCCAAGAGTTCCCAGCTGACTGAAACATGCTGGCACATGACCAGGGCCAGCGCACAGGGCCAAGCCAGCAAGCCTTTCAGGCTGCCTTAGCCACTTGACAGTCTCTGCAGGCCTATGCTAACCAGCAGGACTTAGGATAGCTGACCTTTCATTTCCCTCGCAGCATTATCTGTGTTTGCAATATGAATTTCATGTTTGTCAGGACAAGAACCATGCCAGATGTAAAAAGAAGTCTCTCAGCTGAGTCCTGGATTTCCTACTTCACTTCTGTGGGGAATGGTTTGCGACCTTTTTTGTAGAAAGAAAAATCAGACAAGTGAACCACATTGTCTCGGTCTAACAGGCAACACCCTTGTGTCTTGCTAACCTGTGAAAGTTTTACTGTCCTTTACTGACCTATGCAGAGAGTTGAGTTGGAAGGTGGTTGGGGCAAGAGGCGCAGGATATGAGTCAGCAGCACCTGCGTTAGAGAAGGATGGTGGGATTTAGTAAAGTCCGCACTTATTAAAGAGGACATCAGTTGACTACATGAGTCTGATTCTGGATCAACTGAGCATATAGGAGTGAATCTGCAGTTAATTCAACTGCTGTGCACAGCATTTCTTCCCAGCCAGCCTATACTAAGAGTAGCTAGGTTCTCCAAGACTTTCACTAATCCTAGAACTTGTATAGTCTATTTTGACTAACGTAAAATCTGAGGCAGAAACAGCTTGTTTCCAAGACCACAACGGGGTTATGTCCAGTAGCCACCTACCACAAGGCCAAAGTTGAAACTGAGGCAAAAAATAGGAAGTGGTCATTGAGGCAATAATGTTAATTTTCACTTCTAAAAGAATAAAAACCCCACAAGCCTCACGCTTGGTGTTGACAGATGTAAATAATAAACCTAACCAAAAGTATACGTGAACGTTACCTGAAAAGCTAGAGATATCAATATGCGTATGCAGGATTCCTTCCCCCTTATCTATGAATTGAACTAGAACAAAAATCAAACCCTGGAAAGCAAGTGTTAATCCCAGCGTTTACATTCCTACATAGATCAGCTACAAATCACATGGGAAGTTTTCCGCCTTGCTGTCATGAGCAACCATTTTATAAACGCATTGTAAGCGTTATTGCAAGTAAAAACATATTTTGCATTTTCAATCAACATTTTAGTCTTAAAATATAGTTCCTATCAAAGCGCAAACTTTTGAAAATTCCCACTTGGGAAAAAAAATCTTGGCAAAATATGGGTTTACATACTTTAGGGGAGGGTTTTCTTTCCAACAACAGTAAGATTTAATCCAGAATGAGATGGTATTTTCACACTCCTACCAATGCAGCTGACAGAATGTTATCTTGTCAGTTTTCCACAGTCTTCAGAGAAAGGTGAACCTTTAAGTTCTCCTCAACAATTCCTTTTAACTGCTTCAACATATCAGTGGGCTTTTTTGGTGGTTGGTTTTTGGTTTTTTTTAGTTGTTGTGTGGTGTTTGTTTTTTTTCTGAACAAGGCAATTACAAAAAACTTATTTAAATTTTCTAAAAGTGACTTTAAATGATCCACCAGTACCTTAGCATACAAAATAGAAAGGTGTATGTATAGGTCAAATGCACTGTAGATACCACATTTTATCCAAAAGGTTATAGAACAAGATTGAACTTGCTCTGCAGAGAAAGTTTATCTAAACTTGTTGATTCTTCATTTACCCAAGCAACTTCTCAGTGTTTCATTCTATTCATGCAACAGTGCTTCTCAATGCATAAATGAATTAAAGAGCCAAGACACTCTGTTGCTTTCCCTTCATTACACTTAACTTTGGTCTGTCAGCAACTTGGACCTCCATCTAAGCATACCTTTTCTTACCTAATAGAGCCTCCAGCACATGCCACTTATACAGAGCTGTCCCTACATCTAAGCCTGATATTTAAAGAATGCACGTAAATACATGCCTGGTTTTTACTTTGCATAGTTTTGTTATATAACAGGACAGCAAACCAGACATCATTTGTGTCTGTTAATTTAGCACACCCGGAGGGTTTTTTTACACATATCTTCGTCTTGATTTCTTCA
>JAVJGI010000035.1:14720342-14738065 GCA_035590275.1 Ibycter americanus
TGATTAGGCCATTTTGTCTCAATTTTTTATTGATTTTTTTTTTTTTTTTTTTTTAGTATTGGGGAAACCCCTGTTCATAGACTTCGATGTGCCTAGCACTTTTGGTTTTTTTTAAAGCAGCCTTTTTTTAAAAAGGCTTTTTTGTTTTTTTTTTTAAAGCAGCAGTTTTATTAGATGGAGAAAGCACAGAGTGGGATATATTGTCTTGTACTGGGCTTTGAAGCCAGATTCCAATGAAAGTAATTAAGTACATGCTATGAAGAAAGCCATGGATTGGACCTGCAGATTCCTTTGCATTTACTGATTAGCCAGGAAAGCAGAACAGGCTGTCTAGTTAGAACACCTGAAGATCACAGCACTAAACACTGTTAGGCATACAAGATACTACCAAACATGGAAGTGGTCTTCAGCAGAAGGAAAACACTGTCACCTAAATGTGTAACTCTGCTGTAAAGAAAACCTGTGTATGTCCTTCAAAGAACATGACTGAGCTTGAAGAGAGACTAGAAAGCATTCACATCTTAACCCTACACATACTTTTATGCTGGAAAATATTCCCTATTCAGTATAGTTCTGAGGAAGCTTCATCTGAGGTTTATTTAGGTGCTCAGAACTGAGGAAGAACACAAATATCCCAAAGCAAACTGGAACAGCTCATCAACAGTGACCTCTAAGATACCTCGGTGCAAGAGACAATTTGTTGGATAAGCCAATGAATTCCTATTCACACCTTAAGGTATATCACATTAGGTGTTCTTTTTTAAACTCACACTACCAAATCGCAGAATAACCTGTATATACAAAGAGGATTTAAATAAGAGCATCCTTGCTATGCGTTAATGTACTATTGCATACAGACTCCAGGACTTTAGAAAATGTTGTGATTCAAAAGCACTTCCATTTGGATGCAATGCCATCATAAATAAAACTGAAGAGATAATACCATCACAGGTCCCTACCTTTTTTAAGTTAGTGGCCTATAAATCCATCCTGACCCTGCAGAAGACATTCTTTCTATTTATTCTGCTAAGCGGAAAGGAGTTTCCCCCCCTGTTCTCCCAAGCACTGATGAGAGCACTTTTTTCCCTGCTCTGCCATCATTATTTTAACACATCACCAATTATGCACGTTAAACAACGCAGGAAGTTCTTCAGTGGACTGAGTCTCAAAAGGAATAAAGTGAAAATTTAAAGAAGTCTGGGCACTTTGTTTTTTCTCTCCTGGGTTTTGTTTTACTTTTTTGCAAGTGCAATGTGAGTGTGAGAACAATATTAAAATGATAAATTTGTAACAGGGACCAAGCATAAAGCTTTCTTAATCCGTAACTGCTGACACTGACAATCCAGTGAAGAGAGGAAATAGCTTGTTTAACCTACAAAGGGTATTCTCCCTGAAGACAGCACTACAGGCACAAGCATCTCTTCTTGCCACTGTGTTCTCTTACTCTATATGCTTCCTAGTTGGCAAAAAGAATGAGTAGAGAATGCACAATTGTCACAAATAGGAACACTTGTTATTTCAGTCTTTTTTGTTCATTTGTTTTCATGTTTTTCAATTACAGTTTAACCAGACTAAGTGATTCTTTAGAAAGGCAATCAGTTAATTAACCGTATTGGAAAGAACAAATCATGCTTTTCAAGCACAATCTCAGTTTATTAAGCAGCAATAGCTCTAATCAGTCAGAGACAAAAAGGGGAAAGAAGGTTTTTACATGCAGAATTAGAAGATACATGCTCTGCCCTGGTTTTAGCTTGTTATCTGAAGGCCATGCAATAAATGATGAATTTAGAGGAGATGTTAAGAACCATCTTTGTACTTACTTGAACCTGAAAGACTCATAAAAATTTAATTGTGGCTAATATTTATGAGTCTGGAGGCCTCAGGACACAGTCCAGTGGAAACAATTTGTGAGTCTACAGTCAAATTAATTCCACATTATTCTTTGGAAATAGAGAAGGTAAATAATTGTGGCAGCTATTCCCTCCTTGGAAAGATGATCAAAATTAGTCAAAGCATGAGCAGGATGAAACAGGATTCTGAAGTGAGGATAAGTATCTTGGGCACTTCTGTAGTGCCAACATTAGATATATCAAATATTCTTCTCTCTTCCCTTCCCCTGCCTCCCCCGCTCCCCAACTGAAACCAGACGTTCATGTTCTGACTATTTTAGTAGTTCATATAGATGTCAGTGCTGACCACTTTAATGAATTCTACTCTAGCGACAGCAAATCTTCAGAGCTGCTTCTACTTGCAGAAACAGAGTCTTAGTATTGCTGTAATACTGCAAGGTTACCTGCTCAATTGGCACTGGTAACTAGCACCATCACCTCTTCATTCCCACCAGGGTGAACACAAGCTTCACAAAATGTATTGGTATTTTTGAGGTTTGCATGGAAAGTTACAGCTGAGTAATAAACCTAATCAAGAGCTTGCCTGAGGACATGATGCTTCCCAAGATGCAAGTACACTCTTTTTTGGGTTTTTTGTTTGTTTTGGTTTTGGGTTTTGTTTTGGGGGAGTTTCTTTGCTTTTTGTTTTTGTTTTTTTGAAGGTTTTGGGGTTTTGGGGTTTTTTTTGGTTGGTGGAGTTTGGGGGTTTTTTTTTGGTTGGTTGGTTGGTTTGTTGGTATTTTGGGCTTTTTTTTGTCCCTTGGCATGGAGAACAACGGCTGAGGGTTTAAAAGTTAACAGAAAATATCCTGGGAAGTAATCAACATTGACAGGACAAGAGAATTACCTCCTGAGAGACAAACAACTGGGCAGGGAACAAATGTACCACTGAACCCTTCTAGCTTCCCAACTTCTGTAGTATCTGAAAATTGATAGAAAAGCAGTAGTTCCAGGGAAGGGTCTTGATTTAACAACAGACAATGCCTGCCTGTAGAAATGAACCACTGGAAAACCATCTGCCTTACCTGAATTATATACTTCCGCAAGAGAGAGCAGGCTAGCAAAATACAGCTTAGTATTTATCTAGTTTCCATAATTTCCTCCTTCAGCCTATGCTATGAACTGAATCTCTCCTTCAATTAGCCTGAAGTCAAGAGGAGAGTTCCGGAATTTCTGTATCTTTAAAGCAGACCTTCTTGCCCTTGAAAGCAATATAGGTTTTGTCACCAATTTTATTTAGAAAAGATAAGGTCTTATACAGGTAGCACATGGGTTGTGATAAGCCCTAGCAGTGCTGTAAGTTTAGAACAGCAATCAGCTGGCACACTGGCTGTGTCTTGTAGAGCAATTCACTGGCATCACTTCAATTAGCAAGGACAGCACCAGACTTTTCATTCATATTACCTATGTACTTGGGCACCCTGTAAATCTTGTGATATTACAGACTTTGACATTCCTTCAACATATAAACACCTTTTTCAAACATTTATTGCTCAGCTGATTTGAGAGGCCTGCCAACAGACCTGGTCAATTGTACACTAAATCATTACTGCTTTAGTTGCAAGGATAACATATCTTAATGAAGAACCATGTTTCAAAATTAGGGTATTTTTAAAGTCAGCTTTAAGATGTCCTAGCTACCCATTGCAATTTATTCTGCCTCTCATTTCCTATCCTCTTGACATAAAAGTAGTATCATACCCTACAGCAGTAAATGCAAGGGGAATAAGTTTTTTCCATTACGTCTCATCAGTCCAGTCATACAGTTTAGGCATCTCAACCACAGAAGCACATCAATAAAAAGAAAAGGAGAACTTCAAGGAACAGCTATATGCTTGGAATCCCTTTCCTGCCATCTTGCTGTCATTCGGCAAAGCACTGGTGAAACTCATCTGGCACGAAGCTGAGAGGGGACAGCATTGCTTTCTTTTGTATTACATCAGAAACTACAGTGCAAGACCACAAACAAAAGCCATTTAAACCAAAACACAGTGTTTGTATAAGAACAAAACAAAAAAACTGAGCATGAGTGAAATTAAACTGTAAATTAAAATAGGTTCTTAACCTATGCAATAGTTTTTAATCAAACCATTCAGCAGGGTAGTGTAGATGAACCTCCCTGTCTAAACCAAGATCCAGCTTAACAGTGATTGATTTAGCTTAATGTAAATATTTCTACAGTGTAGTGTTACAGGTAATATTTTGGATCTGAAATCTTTATTACAATTACAATGCATTGAGGAGCATATTATTGTTCTACAGTAAAATCCTCTTACTAGAGAGGAGTTCTTCAGACAGAAGTGAGAAAGCGTAAACAATGTCAGCATTTGCTGTGGCACCATCCAAAGGCATGAAGGAACTCTTCCTCAAGGATTGACATGATGCAGAGTAGGCGAGAGACAAATGATGAAGAGTAAAACAGATTACTTGTGAAGAAACAACTGTACTGATAAATAGAACACCGAAAACTTGCAGCACCAGCTCAATTTATGTTTTCCTGTTGGACTTCTAATGAGAGTTTCAAAAGATCTTAAAATAAGGATCCAGCACCAAAAAATACACATCATTTCCTTTACTGAGTACACCAGTGGTTCTCCAAACCCTACACATTGCCCTACTGATTTTGTGAAGCCTTATCTTAAGGCCACATTTAAGAGAAGTACAAGTCAACATTAGTGATTTTGTAATGATAATTTGCAGTCGTTACTTGTACAAAGTGCTGTTCTACTAAAGGTTTACAGATGGCTGTTAAGTCTACAGTTACAGACATAATACAAAAGTTATTCTCTTCAAATTAAGCAAATTTCGCATGAAAATATTCCAGCTGATAATGGAAACAGAACACTAATCAAGGATTGCAGCAGAAACACTACACAACTGGGGGGGGGAGCCACGAAGGAGGGTAGGGTCTTTGTTCTTTCATTTTGTAAAAAGCAAAGCAAGAGTTACATTTATCCTTGCAGCTTTCCATCATGAACTTCTATTTTACAAAACAGTGTTAAAAACAGGCAGTTTGAGAAATTTTCAGTCAAAACACACATTAAGCGTTTTCTAAAAAGTCTTTGCATTGTGTACCTGTGTGTTTATGGAAACCTGTTGTACTCTGCCCAGCTGGGCTTTGGATAATGCTTATTGATTTCACAGTCTGCAACAAGTTCTGTGTTTTGCCTTTTCCTCCATCCTCGTGGAAACTCCCCATTGCATTCCCAAACTGCCTCTACTGAAAGGAATGCCCCAAGTCTGAGGCTTCAGTTTTCAGGCAGTAAATTCAAGAATAAGGCCACAAAAGGATGTTCAGCCTGGACAAAGTTGGACCTAAGCACATGTCCCTTCTTTCTTACCAAGGCAAACTGAGGCCAAGCCAGCACTGCTCACGTGAATTGACAGAAACACTGTTGAGCAGCCAGGTCTTTGGAAATATTTATTGCTGTTTCTGTACTTTTAGTGTGTAATAACGAACCCCCTTGTGCCTACGACAGCAGTTTTCATTCTTAGAAATGCAAGCATGCAATCAAGCCCCTAAGAGAAAGCACAGAAGAACTTAAAGCCACTGTTTGATCAGAAATCAAGTTGTAAACTGCTGAATTTTGAGGGTTTTTGACAAAGTAAACCATTAGAGTTGAATGATTGTTCCCCCTCGATACCTACCTATCCTTGCTGTCCTGCTGCTAACCTTCTCTTTGTCATAATAACTAGCTAACAGCACGCTTTATTAGTGACCTCCCAGCCCAGAAGTGTGAAAAAGAAGACCAAGGGTAAACTATTGTAATGCGAGACTGAATTAATTCTGCAATAAATCCCCAAGTTTTGGGATAGTTTCTATTTTAGGATGAAACGTGCGGTCAAGTGAGACTTTGGTGGTATGAGCCCATTAAATTTTTTTTTTAAAAAATCATTTGAACACATGGAGGTCGACTTCCATTCTGCAGTACAAATAGGTGTTACTGTTTCCTCTGGAAAAAAAGTTCTAACTTGTAGGGATGTTAACCTCTTGGAGGCATGTCAATATTTTTACAGCATGCACTGTTTAAGACTTGCTTGTGTATGATGTATAGCACGGACAGTTAATTTTCCTATAAGTCATAATTCATAGGACAAACAATGTGAGGGATATTAATGGAAAGAGATCAACAAGGTTATTTCCTTTTTGTGCCTTTCTGCAGAGTTAAATAATAAGTGAAACTCATAATTCAGCAAATTAGTTAACTGGAACTATTTTGTCATTGCAAAATTGAACACTGAAGCTCACCTATTTGTGATACTTGAAGATCCTGTGCTTGAATGAACTAATGCTGCTTAACTTTATTTCTCCTTTCCATTTATGTGCAATGGATGTAAACAGCAACAGTTTTGAAGAGGCTTCTTTGACAGATCATGGCTACAGAATTTAGCAGTTGATATGGACTTTTTCCCCTATTAATTTCAGGACTAGATTCCAGTTTAATGAACTAGTTAATAAACTATTTTGATGAAAAGCATATTCAGTGCTTTACCAGCGTTCCCTTGCTCTTGTGATTAATGCAATTATAGAACCGTTTCCTTTTCACTTTCCCAAGTTCCACATAGACATGTTTTGAAGACAAATTAACTAAAGGTTACTGCTGCATGAGAACTGCAGCTGTTCTGCAGATGCCGAGTGTCCCAACTTTTTTTTGGCCTCAGATTACTCTCATTCAGAAAAAAAACCTATCAGACTATTTCATAGCTTTCATTAATACAGCTTAAATGTGAGGGCTTCTGTGCCAATATACTAATAACACACTTTTCCTTGGTTGTTAAAAAAAAAAGTATTTCAACAACTTTTATGTTGCATCAGCTGAAATTAAGTAGTTGAAATAATCTATAATAGCAGATTAGGCTTCCTTCCTATCTGAATACATACATGGTGACTAATGTAGCCAACTCCCCTTTAAAAGGGCTTTGGAAAATGCTGTTGTCCCCATTTTAGAGATAAGAAAGTGGAAGCAGAAGAGTCAAGAATTTAATCAAGCCCTCACACCAGTTGGTGACCTATGTTAGGCAGGGTTAGAACCAGACAGTGTTTACATGAGACTATTGCAACAGAGTTGGTACCGATTGCATAAGCATATGCTAACCCATGTAGCAGCTTCCAAAATAATATATTTCAGTTTAGCTGCAATTGATTTAAGTAGATTTAAATTGAACCAAAACAATCCTAGTGTCAATACAAACAGTTTACTGAGATTGATTTCCTAGATGGGGAGGGGTTGGACCATATATTTGAAGTGTTGCAATTTTTCCCCCCCCCTTATTCAAACAAGGCCTCAAGATCTGGAGCAGCAACCCAGCAATCTAGTCAATCTTTGCAGATTCTCACCCACCCATAAAATGGTATAAACTGGAATATTTGGACAGAAAGGCATACTACACAAGAAAAGTAAAAGAGGAAGCTGAGTTTAAAATGAAGCTTCCCCCCTGCCCCCCATGCTTTCAGTGTATAAGAATAGTTCATTAGGACAAGTCAAAACAGAGGTGACCCAAGCCTGACAACTTTGCTTACAGACACCTAAATAAGCTTTTCAAATCAGTGAATGAATTGCAGCATAACGTTGCATGAAGCAGCACATTATGCTTTCTCCCATCTATAGCCATACCAAAAAACATGCTTCAGATTAAGAAATTTACAGAAAGTCACTTGGTTAGAACACCCTAAAAACTGCTTGGACTTTGTTTCTTAATAGCTAAGACCAAAATGTTATATATAGGCTTTTGGTTACACAAACATTTTTTTATTTCATCCCCAAATTTCAATAAATATTAAAAGTCTTGCTTCTCTGAAGCCATCACACATCTCATTTCCTATTTAACAACCTATTTTAAGGAGAAAGAATTAAAAGAACCCCAACAAGCAAACACAAAAAACAGAAAAGGCAAGCAGGTCCTGGTAAAACAACTGTTACTTGCCTGACAGTTCACTGAACTTAGACGTGCTAGAATAAAATTCTTGTTTGTCCCAACAGCATCAAATCAATGAAACAAAGCTGAGAGTGATCAGACTTGGGTGGAGCAGAGTACTAAGTGTAAGAACATTTTTAATCAAGTAGACTTTTGAACCACAGAACAGGAGCAAGAAAGAGTCACGCTGCTGGCTATTAACTCTCTGTTAACTAAACTCACCTTGTTAAGCCAAACAAACAAGAAAAGTTTCCAGGGTCAACCAAAAACTTTACATAACCTCAACCACACTAGTCTCTCTCCCTGTATCAGTCCATCATACAGCAGGAGGAGGAGGCAAGGCAAGGCAGGCTTCCAATGTCAACATGGACAGGATGCTTGGTATGAATACCGAGGTGATGGGTTTATGTTAAGAGGAGTAACAGGGGGGAAAAACCTGCGGCAGACACCATATTTGCTTTGAGATTTTGGCTACTGTGTATTTTGCTTTATCCAGGGCTTAACCTGAAACATTTTTTTTTTATGTTACTTACTACAAATCCCTTCAACACTAGATTAGCTCAAGACAGATCTTTAAGGAGGACTGGGGAAGGAGAGGAGGCTGCTCTGGAAAAATCTTTTCAAATTTAGATGCTGAAATCTGTGAGCACAGTTATGGCAGGATAGAAAGAAGCGCAATCAGTAATAAAAATAAGCATGCTGGGAAACAGTCTGATCTAGATATTCTCAGACCTGTAACAGCATAACTTGCCTAGTCTATCTTGTTTCTTCTGCTAGGTGAGTGAGTTAGACTGGCAGTAGCATCAGTTTGCTGCTAAGAGCTGCCTATGCATTAGAATATTTCTTAAACATAGTTGTGTCAGCATATGCACAAACCCCATTTTTTCAGGAATAAGCGTAACATTAAAAACCACACACACACACACACCATGTACACTGGAACACAACTTTCTGCTATTTTACTATGTTCAGCACTATACTACTAAGTACACAGAAGGGGCTTTCTTCCCAAGACAGCTTCCAATCAATAACTTTGATAAAAACCAGAGCAGATACTGCTTCAGTAATTCTTCAGCAATCTTTTCAGTGCCGTATCACATTTAGTTCCTGGGCAAAAAACCAATGCTAAACAAGTCATTGCATGTATCCTGTAGAAAGTGTTTTGAATAAGTGAAAAAGCAAGTGTAGTCAACTAAAAAATCTTTCAACTTTAAGACTACCAAACTGTGCACACTTCCAGATTCATAGTTTCCCATGTATTTGCAGATCACTCCTTAAACATGTAACACCAGACAAGTTGAAGGCAAAGAGTAATGTACAGCACTGACACGTGACAGGTAATTAACACACTCCGTGCCCTGTCTGTCACTTCTCAACTGTCCCGTCCCTGACGATGTACGAAAGCCAAACTACTTTGCTATCTTCTTGCTACTGTATTAAAGGGAAGAAGGATCAGCTGACAGAAGCACTGTAGTTACTGCCTCACATTTGTTACACGCTTTTCTTTCCTAGCCTGGATTTCCTGCAACTGCCACTTCTAACTGTTCAGCAGACATCTATTATCTTATAAGCTGAGACAGAGGAAGCACTTGCACATTGCTAAGTAGAGGACCCTCATGCTTAAAAGCTGCTCGGCATACAAGATAGTCATCAAAACCACAGAAAAGCTGCAGTTACCTCAAATAAGTGAGACTGTTTTCCTAAGAAAGGTGCACCGAATTCAGCTGAAAGCACCTAGGTCAATGCCTAGTGTGAAACTACTTTATTGCAGAGTTCCTCCGCTAGAAAACAACAAGCAGCCAGCTGTGGGGACATCTGTCCAAATAACCAACTGTTTAATTGTAACAGAACTAAGCAAGCATTATTAAAACACATGCAAATAAAAGCAAGGCACTGTCAGAGTGTGAACTATATTTTACTTCTCTTAAATGTAAGATAAAGACATCTATGTTCATGTCATTAATCAAGTTGACAGCTTTAGGATCTTGCAAAGACTACATAGCAATTTCATGAAAAAGCACAGCTATCTTATAGTCACATCCTGCTAAGATACTACCTTGAAAATCTAGTATTACTATAACAAATCACATAGAGACACAATAAAGTTAGCTACTGGTTTTGCTGCTACAATAGAAGCAACTTCGAAGTTTTTCATTCTTCCTCTCCCTTCTCTTGCCCTCCACCTCAAAAGCTGTAAATAAAATTGTCGGAAACATACAAGTATTATTTTTAAAAGGCAAACTGTTAGTGGCACAGGTGAAAAGCTTTCAGAGTGCACTAATACCAATAAGAAAGAATGAGTTTCTAAGCATAAACCCCAGTGCCCTTCAAAAACCCTTGTGCCAACAAAGCAAGCATTGACTACAGAACTGCCCTCTGACATTCTGGTCACATACACACCACTTACACATGCCTGAAGGTTGAAATTCTAACTTCACTGGCAAGTTATCATAGTTCAACTATCTAACTTGATTTGAACATATTTGCATTACAGTCTGTGAAGCTGGTTAGCAGCAACTGTAACAGCTGAGCATGTAGTCAGTTGAGGGCTCCAGCCAGACTGATTCAACAGAAGCCAAGGGACAAGTCAGTTACCACCAGTGAGTTTGATTAGACCTCTTCTCTTTATACAGCTGCTTGGCTCCAAACACCTCCCCTGTTTCTTTGGTGCCTGGAGGAGACTCAGCTGCCTCCCTTCCCTCATAGGCCAGAACAAACATACTTACAGCTGCTGTTTCTCTAGCCAGGGACCACACGTGCTTCTTGAGCAACTTTCCTTCAAAGCTGTTTTACTCCCTTGGAGTAGGTTGGGAGTAGAAAAAAGGAACAGCAATATGAGCATCTGGAGGTCACACACAGAAGTCATCACTGATGAATTTGATATTTTAGCCAAGCCACCAAAAATACTCTATCATATCTGACTATGCTTTCGAGCTTAGGACTGTCACAACTCCTTGCTGAATTATCTTCAAGTTCCATTAGCTATCACTCATTGGCTGCCATTATCTGACAATCTTATGACTTATTTTCAAGTCCAAATTAATGTTAAATAACTGACAGCTTTGTTGTTAAGAAGAATCAGAGTTCAGAGACCTGTGATAGGTCCAACTAGACTTTTTTGCACCTGTTGCAACCTCAAAGAGATACACAGGTCTCGTTTTTCTTTCTCAGCAGTTGGGACCTGCTTACACAATATTTGTAAGATGCCGGCACAAAACAGTCAGTTTAGTATTTGCCAGTTGACTCAATCATGATCTGCATCTACTTTTTCATTAAGGCATAAATACAGTCCTACAGATGGGCTGATCTGTAGCAATTCATCCCACAACATGGGTTAAATCACAAGAAACACTACAGAGACACATATTGTTGGAAAAGGAACTCTATTTCAGATTCAACAAAGGCTATGATATACAACCTATTATTAGTTTCCTACTCCTTTTTCATCACACTCACTCCTCTTAAGAAAACAGTGTATAATGTTTGAGTTTAAAACATTTCAGAAGCTACTTTGCACCTAACAGTGCCTTTGATCCACTAGAGTTCACACACACAATGTGAAAGAAAGAAAGAAGGAGGGAGGGAGGAAAGAAAGAAGGAGAGAGGGAGGAAAGAAAGAAATTATAACTTCTTTACTGGTTTGACTGTAAATAGAGCTGCTGGGGCAAGGCATGCCTAGGAGGGATCTCTCTTGCCTACAGTTAAAACGTTGATAAGTACATAACTAACACAGTAATATCTAAGAACTCTAATATAAAGACATAATAAAATAAGATGGGTGGACACAGAAAACAAACTGCTAGTCTGAAGTTCCCTGCTAAATAACTTGTGTTTTAAAGAAAAGATCTCATAACACTAGAACTACTAGTGCTGTTGAGAAACCTGAATCAGAACGAAGACAGGAAATAAACGAAGGTAAGCTATGCCTTCAAGCCTAAGCCATCCCTTCAATAAAGAGAGCTAGTAAAAATGCAAAGTGCATATTGCATGCTATATTTTAAGGGTTCAATATGCTTCTAAGCGTGGGTCTCCAGAGGATGGCCATAGCACAGTAGAGAGCTTCAGGTGTGACCACAGTGGAATTTTAATTTAGATGAAGAGTACAGCTCTTCCAGTTGTCCTGTTACCATGTTTTGTTTCACACTACAGAGCAGACTCAGGGTTTATGAGCTGTACTCATTTTAGACTAAACAAAACCTAGAGACATACTCCATGAAGAAATTTAACTACTTGCTCATAGACAATCAATCCATAGAATCATACAACAGTCAGCAAAAAATAAAATCCCTGCAAGTTCAGGCACTGTGATCAGCAACTCTAGAGCACCAAAGAGCAAAAGCATTCTCACTTGCTCCCCTTCTAATCAGACTATTGACTTCCACTTTCCATCCAGCTTGTTTCTGATTGTACGTTACCATGTTGACATCTACTTGCAGTACCAGTATGAAATGTGATTGCTCTGAAGGTCAACAGCATTCAGAGAAAAGCAAAACAACTCATTTTGTTTAATCAGTATTAATAACAAAAACAACAACTTGTTTTAAAAAAGGAAATCTGTACAAATTTTATGCTATAAATCATCATTATGCTATACCTTCACCAGCTACAGAAGATATCTTGCAATAACCATATATACAATATGAACTAAAACAGGGGTTCCAAGATCTTTCAGGATAAGCTGTTGACAACCTGCAAATTTTCTTGAATGCCATGGTATCTAGAGCAGAGCTTGCCAGAAAACACACCTAGCAGCAGAAGGTAACATGTCAGGTAATACAAACATTCTGTCCTAAAGTAACAGAAGAACAACGTACTACAAGCACTCAAGGATTAAGTCCATAGCAGGAAAAAGGAAAAGCCATAGCAGGAAAATGAAAACTTCTGATCGATTACTATTGCTCCATCAGCAGACAGAGTTGCAGTGTATGCGCTACCAGCTTTGTTTAACTATGTTCCAAGAAAGTTTAAACAATTTAATGGTTAAACAGGGAAAAAGGCGGGGGCGGGGCGGGGACAGGATGAGAACCACAACACAACAGTAAAGCATGCCTGCTTACATTTGATTTCGCATGTAGAAACACACAGAAAAAAGCTGTGGAGTAACGTATTACTGCCTGACCTCAATTTTCTTCTAATGCTACAGTGGCAATATCCATAACTCATGGTCTGAGATGCCACAGAGAACTGTGGACAGCAGCCCTACGTTTTCATCTTAGTTCACCCCTGCTGAATTTAGGGGGTGCATAATTGGAGATACACATCTGATAAATCTAGTGATGCCTATTTCTCAGGCATAAGCCTTAATTTGCACTGTCAAGTTTTTATATGAGAGGTATTAGAGGTACTTAACAGCCTTACAGTTACAGATTTTCTATTGGCAGTCACCTGTCCTTGTCTGATAGCTGCTCAGCTTCACTTTGTTCAGCCCATGCAGAAGTCTTGTCTTCAAAGGGACAGCTTATCTGGCATTACAGCTAAGGAATTTGGTCTCCTCTTTGTCTCCCCCACCTTCAATACCTTAGATTGAAGGGATCAGGAAGTTAAAAGACCAACCAACCAACCCCTAGTAGTCTAGAACCTCATTTATGCAACTCCTGAAGGACACAGGGAAAGGGAAAGATTATGAAAAATATGCCCCTATTAACTGTACGTTGGAAAACAAATCACTCTACAAAACATAAGTAAAAGCCATAATCTCTTTATTAAATGTTGAAGTAATTAAAAGCATTTAAAACCTAGCTCAAGCGTTTAAGAAAACTATAGTCTGCAGACTCTCTCAAAAGTACTTCTCACAGAGTTAAACCTTGAGGTAGTAGCTTGGAAGTAAAGCATTATGGGGAACAGCGCTCAGAATCAGAGAATATTTGTCAGTTTTATTATGTAACTTTAAAAATTCCAAGAATCAACAACTCTAGAAGCAAACTTCAGCATCCTCAAACACAAACCAAAATCCTGTAAGTGCACCTGCCAGTGTTTGTGAGTAGAGAAGACATCCTGACTTTGAAAAACTGAGGGGAGAAACTGCTATTAAGCCACTTGACTTATTTCCTTTAGCATAAACCTCCTGTGTGCCATGTATATCCCAGCAGAAGCTCTCCTTAAAAGACTTCTGAATGTTTGTTCACAGCACTGGACTTTAAGTCTAAACATTTAGGTTTCTAAAGTTGTCTCTTAGGCCTGTTTAGAGTCTTGCATGCTTTTCAAATAAAGACCTCAATTATTTGTTCTCATACCCAGTATGTTTGTCTGCTTCTCCTAAACGGAGCCAGTATTTTCTCTTAATTTTATTGCTGTTTTCAAAGTAACCATTTTAACTCATTTTCAAATTCTCCCCTTTCCTTTGACCAGCCTTGTTGTTTATCAATGGGAAGCATTTAATTTTTTACAACTGCGGTGGGCCAGTAAAAGATTTCCCAGGAACTAAGATGTGGCACAGTGTTGGCAAACCTTTGCTCATGTGAATAGTGACATGAGGGTCAAGAGGACTCCTCCTTGCATGAATAGCTCCTTTATCATTAAGCTGATGTTTCACAATCAGGATGGAGCAATAAAGAGTAAAAGTAAGGAACTGGAGAAGAGAGAAATTACTGAATTGCCTTATATTTGCTTCGGTCTCCAAAACCCATTCCTACAGCAGGGTAGGCAAAGGTGTCATCACTGTAGATCTCTGCCTGCTCCCCCTTCCTAAAGGGGCCCAGGACTTTGAGCCACAGCAGCAAGTGGCAAGGACAAGCCATAGAATTTTATCAACAGACAGAGGTGTTACACTACTTTTAAGATTCTACAATGCTGATAAATATGGCACAATTACATAACAATTAGAAGTGTTTATTTTTGCAGATAGTCTACAGTGTTACGAGACATTTCTATTCCAAGGTAATTGTATGCAGTGAGGAGAGATTACACGGTTCCTTGTGTCAATACATGGTTGTGGTTGAGTGTCTTTGGAGGCCTACATAAACTGTCATGTGAAGCATCTCAGCCACATTTTTATTTGAGCAATCAGCTTCACCCAGAAGAGCATGGGCAGGCAGCAACCAGCCTATACACTGTCCAGAGTGAGTCACTTTTAAAATCAGGGTCTACGTAGCATTACTCCACGAAGACTTTAAGCACTTTCTTTACTTCTTATAGTTATGATCAGTAATATGGTACTTACAATAATAAAAAGCAATTGGATTCTTCATATAAGAGATTTCTAAAAGCTGTTTTTAAACAAGATTATTTTAGGTATTTCTCAGTTAGAACTGGGTAAAAAGGCTTTCTCTTGTTAACATATCCTACAATACTCAGCTTGTGAGTTTTCTGAAAGTGTGTTAAACACATTTAGATAAACATTTATTACAGTGTATTTCTAGTGTAACACATTGTGAAATCTTTATTACAGAATATAAACTTTAGACAGTATTTGACTTAATACAGCCCACTTAATAATCACATAAACTGTTGGTACAGGGATACTAGTCTGTATGTGAATTGAGAGACTGTGCTGATAACCTACTTGTCTTTTTAAGTGCTTAAGATCACAGTACAGATCTAACTTTGTAGCCATACCACACAGAGTTTCCATGGTGCTTACAGCTAACATTAGGCTCAGATGAACACATGAGCTAACCTGGGTGGGGAACAAGGGCAGCAGAGAGATCGGTCTCTGAATAAGTCAGTCCTTGTCACCTTCCAGGCTGCTTCTGGAAACAAAATTGGTATTGTTAGTACAACTTGAACATTTCTTGGCATCCTTGCATTTTACTAACAACCATTTAAAATTCTATAGTTGGTGATATTTCTTGAAGAACTTTATCCAGTGTTTTAAATGGGAATATTAAAAAGAGTACCAGTGAAGTAATAGCAAAGCTCAGTGTGGCTCGGTAGAGTCACGCGTCAGTGGAGCCTGCAGACAGAGTGAAAGAAAAGGATCTAAGATGAAGACTGAAGGCCATTTGAAAAAAAGAGAGAAGAGCAGAGAAATTAGTCAAATCATACAAAATCTCAAGAACAAGTTCAGGGAGTCCATGAAAGAGGCTGGAGGAGGAGGCTCAGAGGAACAAAACGGGGGTCGGGGGTGGGGAATGCGCGTTTTTCAAGTCAACAATATTCTGGATATATTGTAAGAGACTAAATTTGGAGGTTTAATCTGAGAACAGGATGATCAGGATTTGCTGAAAGACAACAGATGTTAGTACTGTTTTAAAGATTCAGGAGAACCCAACAGAAACAGCATGGATAGTGGCTGCGAAAGGACAGCTACAAAGCGTATTTCTGATATACTTTACAGCTTACTCTGGATTAAATCTTTATGTCCTTACATGATACCCCCCACTCCAGTTAGCTTCAGCTAGGCTAGATTTCACCCTTCCATCCTCCTCTGTAAGCCTTCTTGCCGTCACTTCTCATGCAGAAGTTGAATAAGAACAGAAACAAAACTGCAAGTCTGGAAGAAAGCAGGCTGTGAAGTTTCCCCTTACCAGCAAGAGCGAAATAAGAGTAAGGTAAGATTTACATTTTAGCTAACGTGAGCCTAAGATGACAACAGAATATATATGAGGGATCATCAGACCAGCAAGACTGGACATGGAAAGTAAGGTATGATTGGAAGCAACAGAGGCAAAACTGAAATATCAGATGAAAAATCACGTGAATATGAGAATATTACCAGGAGCTAACAGACACTGAAGAGGGAAGGCTCTCCATATTGTGCTGTGGAAAGATACTCAAACCAAATATTTTGATCTGGCCATAGTTTGCCTTCTACTACTTTTTTTTTCCTCCTCACTGGCTCTGCACTCATCCCACATTCTACAGTGTACTCTATTGTACAATCCATTCTAACAAACTGGCCATAATTTTTTCATTGTCCTTTTGTACTTTAAGAAAAATATTTCTGCCACTTCAGGATTAATTGTGATAAGGATCATGGGGCAAAACCTCAACAACTAATGATTCCCTCATACTAACATGAATTTCATCCTAAATTGAGCCAGAAGCTAGATTCTGCATTATGTCTGCAAAAAGTTAAAAGTTAAGCACGCCAGGCTTAACATATATCCCAATCCAAATAAGGTTTTTTTCTTGAGGATGTTAGAACAGGTTTGGGATATAACCTAGAATAAGATTTCAGTAAGATTATGGAACAGTAAGTGCATACTCAAAAAACATATCATGTCTTTCTTTTTCCAACATCCCTTTATAGTTTCAAGCCTCCATCCACCCATTCCACTGTATACCACAAAAACACATTTAACAGGAAACTAAGATGCTAGCTGTAAGGAGACTGCCACCAGAAAGCTCTGCTATCTGAAGCAGACAGAAAGCAGCCACCAACAGAAGAAAGGCGATTTAAACCACAAACGTAGGATGGTGAACTAGATCGTCTTCTAAGCTTGCACAGTATCAATTACACCAATTACACAACTAATGAGCCATTTCCCCAGTCTTCTGTCTTTTGAAATATTAGTACTTTTAGTGAATTTAAAAATAAAATAACAAGAAATCCAAAACACAATGACCAGAAGATCCAGTCAATATAAACATTTCTGAACTAAACTCCCAAATGATTCATTGTAACCACTGGAGCCCCACATATCTGGGCAACCTATTTTTCATGGTTCACCATTGCTTGCCACCACGTTTTAATGGATACCACGTCCACAAAAAGGCACTAACCAAGCTTATACTGCTCTATGATTTAATACATGCTATTGATTAATAATTAGTTTTGAAGAGGCATCCTGGCAGATGAACAAGATAGGACGATTATCAACTCCTTATGGCTTGGAAAGAAGTCATTCTCCCAAAGTAAAAATAACAGAGCCAGAGTTGCAAGCATCCCTCTGTCGAGCCACTCAGCCTTTCCGCCTGTCACCCCGCCTGACCTCGGGGACCCGCACCCGGACCCCCGGGGGCGTTTTCAGTATTTTG
>JAVJGI010000035.1:14749155-14824961 GCA_035590275.1 Ibycter americanus
TGGTTTTAAACAGACTGGGGAGAAGAATAGATTTCAGCACACCTGATCCAACTTTTAAACTCAGCTCCACAGAAAGGTAGATATTACATGGCTGTAAAGGAAAAAGTCAATGGAACATTCCCTGCTCCCAGCACATTTATATTTCTTAAAACTATCCAAATGATATGTTGGTAAAGTAGGTAAAAAAGAGAGTGGAAGGCTGCACATGAACTGGAATGCAGGACACAAAAAGTCATATCTTCCTGTTATTAAATATTATGTCACATACGGGAGGCCACTTCCAGGCAATATATATAAAAACTCACAAATCCTCTTTTAGGCACCTGTGAAAAACCACTGAAACTGACACAGGCCACCTGCTACATGGAAAGCCCTCAGCTGAAACAGTCACATTCACAAAGTTGAGCTGTAACATCCTCTGTACTGAAAAGTCCTCCAAACTACAAAGATTTATTGTTCTTCTCGGGGGCAGGGGGGGAGTTTTAAGCACACAACTTACTCCCATTGAGCTCTGACAGTTTCTCATATTCTGTTTCTTCTCACAGTATCTTCTCTACAGCCAGTCCTGCAGCCAGGTTGTCTTCTAGCTGGATAAGCTGTGTCTGCTGTAATATCAACACTTGTTGGCCCAGCAGGGAAGACAGTGGAACCAGATATATACATAGGCTAAGAATGGTAATACTGGTAAATTCTTTCCTCCTTATATTGACTTTTTTACTGAAGCATTGTGCACAGCACAGTGCTGGGTCAATTTCAGCCCTGTGTGCAAGGCCAGGATACAGTTTATATAGCACGTGAGTTCTGTTTAATCTTCAGGTTGGCTGTAAGTGGGATATAACTCTTGTGTTACACTTCTGCACATGGGAGAATTTTAATTAAAGAGAGCTAAAGATTACTTGGGAGGAGTGGGGTTCTTCATTTTTTCTTCTTCCTCTCAGTCTGGAAAGGAACACCAAAACCCTTGTGCCTACTGAACTGTGGAGACAAAGAATAAAGGTTGCAACTACTAAGGCAGGGAAAGCTTTTACATCACCACTCTGTCCCATTTGAGTGGTCCACCTCCATACATTGTTAATGCTTGGACAGTGCAGTTTCTATTCAGAAATGTTCCTGCTTGAGTGTCTGCTACATGCAGTGATAGTTAACAGAACATTGTGTCATGTACAGTGCCTGGCATGGAGCATTGGTCTGCCTTTCCAACCTGCTGCAAAAGGGCTCAGCTGAGTACAGTGGCTGTGATGACATGGGTCAAGGTTCCCAAGTGCACTTGCCGAAGCAAATATGTTTCTCCAAAAATAGTGTCTCAGAATAGCTCAAGCAAAAATGAACAAGCATCTCATTGAAAAACAAACAGCCCATTCTTTCAGATTTTTCTTCTCCTGTTGGTCCAGACAGGAACCTGTTTCATCTATCAAAAGAAATTCTATTTATGCAGGGGATGGATACAGGCCTTCCATACCTCTAAAATCCTCTAGGTCCTACAGACAGACAGCCCTTATTCTAACTGTCTTCCCAAATGTATTTTATCCTCAATACCAAATAAGTCTGGCTCAACCCTTTGCAGACCTCTGAACTGTCAAAAGTCTGGCACAGCAAGGCTCCTGGATTAATTGCATCACGTGAGAGGGGAGGAGGTCGGAGGGAATCATCATTTGAGAATGCATGCCCAAGTCTCAGCTCCTATACATGATCTGACACTGGGCACGTCAGATCATGCATGGAGGAGATGCACAGGGCCTGCCACTGCCAGCAGACGCGTGCTGTTTAACAAGGTTGCTTTCAACGCAGGCCCCTGCGGGGTCTCCTCCACCTGCTCCAGCTCCAGGCTTGAGCGCTTTGTCTCTGCAGCTGCACTGCTGGCAACAGCTCTTACCTTAGGGGGTGCTGCTGGGAGGGATGGGTGCAGCAGAGGAGCAGCAGCAGAGTGAATCTCTCAAAATGCTGCAGGCTCAGCAGGGCTCCTATTGACATCTACCAATGGATCATGTCACTTCCTTCCCAACTACAGAAATAATGACCAAGGCTGACATTTCCTTTTAAAAATGGAGAAATTTCATACAGTAAACCACATATTTCTGGGATGTTATTTGGCTTGCCAAATGGCTGTAACCTGTCAACCTTCAGTTTCTTTTTACCAGATCAGCCCAAGGCCTTCTCTAATCTTCTAAAACTGCTGTGTCTTGTATCTTATTGCTGAAAGATTAGTTTGTTCATGCTAGGCTAAAGAGGCTCTTTTCATGAGAATCTGTTACCATACAGTTTACTAAGCTCCTTGTAGCTTCCTTACAAAGCAAATATTGTTCCCTTTTCCCTAGAAAAACATTGAAATTGTCAAGGGATTAGCGTGTGTTAAAGAAATAAAAAAAAAAAATATATAGCGAGGAGGTCAGAAACTACACACGTTCTTTGGGTTCCTGTGTTTTGGAGCTGAAGTACTGAAAAGCACTTCTATTCCAACTCAGAAACTGCAGGTCTCTGTGCTCTCAGAAGGGTGTCAGCAATTGCAGAACTGTGGAAGAGGAGAGGAAATCTCATGGCGCCAGCTGAAGGAAGTAGAGGCAGTGAGATGAACAGTGCCCCTTCAACCAGCAAGAAAAAGAGGAACCAGCAGCTGTTTCTGAACCACCAGCTTTCTTTTCTGTGTTAGCAAAATGCTCCTCCCAGCCCCACCTTCAGTTTAAATTTGTATTTCAGAGAAGCAATTGCAAATGCCCCAGGTGAGGACTAATTTGTATCACAGAAAAGGAACCCCTGAAGTCAGGGAAAAAAGGACCTGAAAAAGGGCTGAGTTTCATTGCCCTGCACTTTGCTTTGAACTTGCTGAGATTCGGTTACATTCAGAACTGGAGTTTTGGGGCAGACTCATCTCTGTTGTCAACTCACTTAACTCTGTTGTTGTGGATTGTTTATTATAGAATAGTATCCGCAAGATATCACTCAAGGTAAAAATGTAGAAAAATGAGTTGTAAGTGCAGTGACCATAACAATTTGATTGTTTAAAACGCTTTAAGTAATATGCTTACGAAAGCTGGGGACAAGTACGTGTTAAGGTATACTGTTTAAAACAGTGAACTTTAACTTAGATCTGCACATTTGTACAGACAACCACATCATAAACTCAAGCACTTTTAGGTTAAAACAGGCTGGATTCATCAGGAACTCTTCAGCTGTGGACAGAATATATTTCATCAAGTTGGAAGTAGTACAAAATTATCATGGGCTGAAAGGGCTTTTACTCTGCTCTGAGTTGTAAACAGAGCAGGATTTGGCCCAAAAATATACCATCAGAAGCTCTTTGAATTAATGTAATAACAGATATGGTGGTTTTATACCTTTTATCTAATGTTCCCAAATTAATATATAAACTTTGTTTAGCATTAACTACAGCTTTGAGTTGTGGGAATGTGTTTTCACAGGCAGCTCTGATAAGGTTGTGTGAATTACCCTTGGTCACAAAACCGGGGGGGGGGGGTGGGGGCGGTGGGGGAGGGTAGGGGAAGAACCATAAAGCAAAAACAGGTAGGGAAAGGGAAGCAAGAGAAGGACTGGAAGAACAGGGCCAGGGAATCAAGTGGGACTGGAACATGAGAGTTTTGCCTCCTATTCCTGTTGGGAAATATTCTGTCACCACCATTCTCACTGATTTATCTGACCAACATAGCTCTACATAATGTTAGTTTTAAGATTTTTTTTTTTTGTTTATCTCCTTTTCGAATGTTTACCAGGTTCACTCAGGGAAGGATACTGTCTCCCCTCAGAGAAGCCTAAACTGTTTTATCATACTTTAGGAATAGTTTCTGAACTCAGTTGCTCCTTAGATACAGAATAAACTGTACTTGTCAAGCCATCCCTTTTATCCTTCCCAAGCATTGGATGTTTGTGCAGTGCTTTACATGAATATAATTACAGTGACACAATTGAAATATTCTTTTAAAAGTAGTTTTATAATAAGCCTTTGGGTTATTACTCAAGAGAGGTTACTTCCATTTCTGGCTTGTCACAAGAATCAGCCATATAGGAAATGTATGGGTCTTTTCATGTGGGAGAAAAATTAATACTGGGAACAGACCACTGGCTGCTGTGAGAAAGATGCTCTTACAGTTTCCCCACCCAGTAAAGGTTAGGTCCAAATGTTTGTTGTCAGTTACTAGAGAGCCTGTAACTTGACGTAACCAGGCACTGATGTCAGGGTTTCACGGCTAATACTGAGCTAAGAGCTTGCCAGCATTTACAGTTAACCTGTTTGTACCACAGACTGATAGCATGAAGCAAACTTAAGTCAATGTTTACTGTTAAAAACAAGGAGAAGGTGAGAGGACAGTTGGTGGCTTCAAGACAGCTTGATAGCCAAAGACTAGTGTCCTTGTAAAGCTGATAAATAACAGGCAGTCCAAATTTTTGTAAGAGCTCCAAGGTTTCCTGTGGGATTCCTTTAGATAAGAATTTGAAGGGCGCTGGTCACTTCTGAAGGTACATTCCCCTCTCAAGGTCCAGCATATGAGGAGAAACAACTCTTTTTTTATTAAAAAAAACCCCAACAACTATTTGTTCCTTCTTTGCATAGAGATGGTCTGTACACTCTCTTAGAAGCATGCAGACAGTGGATGTGTAAAGCAAGAGGAACAATTAGACATGATAATGGTGATTAGAAACATAAAAAGCAATGGAACTGAAAAACAAAACCAACCCTGCCATACGTAGCCTCCTGAGCCAGGGTCATGCCCTAAATACAGAACACTGTCTGAAAGTAGTGCATGTAGTATTTAAACACACACTTATACAATATTTTCCAGAATCAGCATAATAGCCTTTTACTTGTACAATATGTTCCTTTAATAAGGAAGAGATGCCAATCCTGAACCTGTAGTCAGAGGCGCTTGTCTTAGAGAAGGTTCCTGGAACCATCTCGGCTCAGGTTCAAAGGCTGCTCAAATGTTTAGGCTCAAACTAATCAAGTTAAGTGTGTTCTTGACAGATTATTTTCTCCCTTTCATAGGTCTCCCCTGAGGGTTATTAGTCATAAACTCAGCAGAACGCCTACACTGCATCCACACAATTTGAGGTAGATGTTAAAATAATCCCCCACCTGAGAACACAAGTCTGGTAACTGTTCAATCAGTTATGCAATTTGCATGTGTAAATAAATTTTGCATTCACAGATGGATTCATATGTGTATTATGGATAGTTAAGAGGGGAATCTGAAAACTGTTCTGTAGCATTCATTTCCCATAATGGAATTTTATCACATTGAATTATAATCCTGTATGTTTCAATATATATATAGATGCACAGAACATATCTGGCTGTGTTCCTTCTGAAGCTGTAACAGTGCTTAACCAATTGAGAATGGGACAGTGGAGCTCTGCACAAGATAGTCTTTGCTTGTCTCCTTTTCCACTTTTTGAGTGGGACAGCAAGACTGGTGATTTTTTCAAACTGTAGTGGCCTGTGAGAATAGCTGCTTTCATACTCTGGGTGTTTGGATTTCAGTTTGCACATCATTGCAACCTATCTATTTTTTGGAATGCAAATCTTCAGGTTATGCAATGCACTATTCAAATTCTGTATTGTCAGTGCTCAGAAAGGAAGTGTGTCACCAGTCCCACTGGCCACTTACTGGCACTGAGTTGTTAGCAAAGGATTGCCTGTGCTGGGTTTCTGGCACTGATCTTTTTAAATACTTTTTTCTTTAGAGAACAGACAAACACACAGTTCTAAGCTTCGCAGATGAATGTAGGAAAATAAAGTGGCTTAAGGTTTGAGTCTGCCAACTCTCTGAGAGTTTCTGTAGTATAATAAAAAGTGAAAGTATTTTTGCATGATCAGTCCAGGATAAAATTGGGTGGTTGCAATGAGTGATACTTCACCTAACCTTAGAGAATTCAACTCTCAGCAATTTCTCATGGAAACAGAAATATCTTCCAGATATTCATACATTAAAAATATAACACCTCTCACTCACATGCTTATCAAACAGTTTCCCTATATGATTTTCAGTTTCTGTATGGCTGAGAACTCCAAGAAAGGCTGTTTTAGAAGTCATCCTACATTTCATGTTTAGTGATCAGATTAAAATTTGGGAAGCAGTAATGGCACATCCAGGCTTTTCAAATTCCTCTTAGGAACCACAGAGCTACTATTAGGAGCCATGAATGTGGCTTTGCCTGTATGCCTATAGGCATAGGTTTATATTATGGGCTTATAGTTTTATATGTTTGAATATACCCTGTCAGATAAAAGAACATTAATCAATGTAAGATGTTAGGAATTGATCAAACCACTTAACTAGTTCTCCAGGAGCATCTCCCTCATGCTGATCTGTTTTTGGATTAAATTAAATGTATTTACCTCAAATTGTATTAGCACATGGCCTTTAAAATCTTAATCTCAAAGATTCCTGGCACATTTTGGGAAACCAAAAAAACCCCAGACCTGCAATACTCTTCTTCAGCCATAACACAAAAAGATTTCAGTACTTTTTCCTTTTAGAAAAAAGAACAAAATGATGCCTCTGGATTCATGGATTCTCTACCTTGTTGATTTATTTTTTAGGAAAAAATAGTAATAGAAATTTAAGAATGATAAAATTTAGAAAAAATATTATACCAGTGAGCAGACACTAGTATAGGACATTAACCAACTAGAAAAATGAATGCTAATTAACTGAGGTGATGCAGACTCTTTTCTGCCTGCTTAAAACTTAGTTTCTAGTTTGCAAATTTCCAATTCTAATGCCCTACAAAGTGTTAGGAGGCAAAAAAGTCTTTGCTAAAGACTTTATGTTTCCTTCCTTCCTATTCTCTCACATTATTTAATCAGAGACTGATGCCAGTAATGCAAATAAACAAAAATAAAGGCTCACTATAAAACATTCAAGATCCCCAGAAAGTCCTGTAGGTAAACCAGTTCTAAAAAACCAGCATTGACAATTCATCTCAGTTCCACAACCTCACAAGAACTAGAAAAACTATTATTTTCCCTTTGTAAATCACTTTAAGGTCAGGGTATGTTACTCTACTTGAAAATTTCAACCCTTAAAAAAGAAAGTGTCAAAAAGAATATTAATCCTGTCCACTGATTATTGCAGAAGACGTGCTGTTATGGGTACTCTCTGTCCTTTGCTGGTTTTTGGCTGCTGCTAGCTGCCCTTGTTTTTACCTACTGCTGGAATATAACTTTATCATATGAGGTTGCTGTGTTATAGTGCTGCTTCCTACTGGCGTGCTCCTGCTTGATTTCTTCAGTTACTGTCTAATGTTTATGCCATTTGCAGCATGTGAATGGAAACAGAAACCAGGGCATGAAAGACATTGACTATATAGATAAAGCTATTGCTTTGTATCTTCTTTTAGTCCCCTACTTCAGTCTTTACTATCCTCATATTCATTTTATTTTGTTACAGTGATAGACCGCATTTGTGTTTACCCAGGAAAAGTCTAATCATTTGGGAAGCCTTTGGTTAACTAAGAAGTAGGAACATTTTTTTCAGGCACAGCAAGTATTTTTCCATCCAGCTCTATCTTCACAACCTCATGATGTCTTTGACAGATGAGATTATCTGTTTCTCTATCATTTCCAGTATGAACTATTTAGTATTAGTATAGTATTTTAGTCTGAGGCGTGACTTTTACCAGCACAACTAAATAGCTGAAACCTATAGGAAAAATGCAGCTGAAAAAAGCAGATAGAATTTTCTGCTTTTCATATGGTAGTGACCTACTCTGATATAAACACTTCACTGTCAATATATCTTCATCCACGCTTTAGAAGGTGCTTGGAGCAGTACAATTTCTGGGTGGAAACATGGCCCAAATGACTTTCATTCCTTTTAAACCCAGTTGGCTATCCTGGTCAATGTGGAATTGTAATTCAGTTTGATTACAGATGTATTTACTCTAAGTGTTTTCTTGAAAATAAATGTATTTAAAACCTTGAGTTAATCTAAGATTAAGTGCTTTGGTGCACAGGAATTTGGGTAAGTGCTTAAGAGTTCTGCTGAATCAGAACCCAGTGGGTAAATGAATACCTACATGCTTTTTTAAGTTCTTCTTTTAGATTATACATTTTCAAGCTCAGGAACTACTGATGATTCAGCGCAATGATTATTATAGCTATTTTTTACCAGGAAAGACGTCAAATGTTACCATATACATAAAATAATAACTGTTTTAAAACATTTATTATATTAATGATATATTATGCTATTAATATAGTATCCTCCACTATATGCTAGATGGACAGAATTCAGAAAAAGAGTACACTTGTTCTGGGAAGGCAATGGTGTAAAGACAGATAGAAAACTTAATAAGAATTTTGGGGAGGGAAATAGTATATATGGATTAACTTTAAAATCTCTGGGAGGCGATGTGATGCTGAAGCAAAGAGTGTCATTAACATATATAATTTTATCTACTCAGACCTCAAAGGCAGAGAAAGATGAAAATCTTTGTGAAGGCTACCTTTAATTTTCTATTCTTCTTCCTTGCAAATGACTTTTTAGGTGATCTGCAAGCACTAGCAGAGTCAAAAGAATCGAATATGACAAAAGGTGATTGTGAAAATTTAACTGTTGAAAGTAGTGAGAAATTTGCGGTGTAAAAGGGTTTTACTAGAAAATGTGTACTTATAAACCCCAAAATATTTCACAGAAGTATTTTCAGTGCATTTCTGATGAAATACAGGCTGGATCCACTGGCAACATGCAGCTGGCTCAGGGTCCAGCCAATAGGTCTGGAAAATAACCAAGAACTTGAGCTTTCAGGTCCATAGCACTGTCAGTGCCACAATGCTAATTTGGTGGCTCAGATTTAGCCTCCAAGGCTCCCAGGTCCCCTGCTATCAGCCCTGCCTGGCCATATGGGTTGCTTCAAAACCAGTGGACTAAAAGTTTCCTTGCTTCTCGTCTTCCAGGTCAAGCACTGTAAGTATTGACAGCCAGCTCTGCTCAAGGGCTGTCTCTGAGTGCCCGTGCTGGGAATGTGGGAGTCTATGTAAAATGAGGTCTCTCTCTGCTGGAAAGAACTTTAGGACTCCCAGAAGTGGTGGGTGATCATATTATACCACATCAGTATTCTCATTCTAAATGTATGCAATACCAAAGAGTTATTGAATTTAGGGTGCAGTGTGACATTTCAGCAATGATGATCTAGGGCCTGGTGTCACCAAAAGAGGTGTTGACATTTCTCAGAGCAGTTCCTTATGTAAAGTTACACTCACAGTGCTATAAAGGTGGTATTAGGCAAGTAAGTCTTATATTTGTATAGAAATTGATGTTAACTGATGTAATCCGAGTGGACACAGCATTCTCCATGTTGATTTAGCTTCAGTTAATTGCCTACTGGCTTAAGCTAAATCCTTAAAGCCACTCATAACTTCCTATATATCAGGGTGTATTCTGTCTAATCATTATAGTTTTCTTTCCTGTAAAGAGGTTAAGTCTTCAAATGCACTTCAGTGATTTAAAAGCCTAAGACTCCTTTTAGAAATTACTTGCATGTCTAGGAGCCTCAGTCTTTTTGCAAGACACTAAAACTTAAGCTTATCTTGAAAATAATATTGGCGGTCTTAAAATGGCAAGAGTCTGCACTGCGCTGTGTGGCATAAAGCCCTAGATTAGAAAACAAGTCCAGAGTAAATATTTAATTGAGGATAAACAACTAACAGTTCAGAGAGATCAAAGAGAGAACTCACGATTCTGACTAGGATTGTTTAAACTTGCCTGGCTGCAGGTTAGGAGCAGTGACCACTTCGAGGTCACCTTCACAGTCAGAAGCGACAGGAGCTTCAACATTTAAGCCATCTTAGATCTCCAGGCACAAGATCTGTAGAGACTCCTGAACTCCAAGCTAACTACACATTTTCCATGCCTGGGGATTTCTCACGTCTCATTTAATAACTATCTCCAACCATGAAAGCCAGTGGTGATCACAAGTTCTTAAACTGTCAGTTATCTGGTATTTGCATCTCGTGTTGAGGGGAAAGAGCAGGGCGTGGAAGCGAGAAGCATGGCATGCAAAGTGAAACTGAAGTCAAAGAGAGATCTGCAAACACGCAGGCTGAAAAGCCAGCTGCTGAGCTATCCTGTAATATGGAGACTCAGGAAAAGTTAGGAATGGGGCATGTCTTCTGGCAGTGTCAATACACTGAGAAAGCAAAATGTTAGCATGGCTCAAGACAGCTTCATGAAATTAATTTTCCTTCCCTGCCTTATGCTTTAATTTGATTAATTTAATATAACCAACTTTCATCTTCTACCTCCCTTGGACATGGTGGTATCAGTTCAAAATCTGAAACAAAAAGGTACGTCATCTTCATATATTCTTGGCTAAACTTAAAGACCTCACCTTGTAATGTGAGTAACAACAATTTTAACATTAATCTTAGCTTTCTGAAGGCAAGTATTTTCCATAAGGAGGAAAGATGATTTAAACAGAAAAATATCAAAATATCTACATAAGAGACTCATAGGATATCCTCTTTCTGTGTCTTGCTGGTGGAACATGGCCAAGTGACAGACCTGGTGGCCTGACCATGCCAGCCTTTTATATTTGCACCATGAAGTTTCAGGATTCTGTTCGAGGCTCTGAGACAGCTGATCAATGCTATTCCAGTCAATGTTCCCCTCCAGTGCACTGCCTTGAAAATATTAACAGCAACAAGATACTTCCCTGTCAATAGAAAGGGCTATAATACAATAAAATGACCTAGATGAAGGTACCGAAGGGCCTTAATGTAGTTGAAAACAAAGGCTAGCCTGAGTGTGAAACAGTGTGAAATGTACAGAACTGATGGTTTTTTTACAGTTCAGAATGAAAAAGTCAGGCCTCCAAAATCATAATTAAAAAAATTTCTGTGTTTCTTGTGAACACTGTACAGCCTTTACCCCCAATCTCATTCGCCCAACATATGTGCCAACATGAATGAGATGACATGGTAGACAGTTCCCAGGTGTCCCTATGATTACAAAATCCTACTGTATTGACGCTCTACTCCATAGCCAGCATCTCTCCCCTGTCCCACTGTAGCTGTTTTTGTGGCTACAGTTATTCTTTACCTTTCTCTTTATCTTTGGATAGTTGATGTACATCAGCTACCTCAAGGTTAAAAAAAAAAAAAAACCAACAAAAAAAAAAGATAGAAAAAGAAGCATTTAGCACTGAAGACAAGCCCTAAGGAGATACTGACAAGCAATCTGTCTTGGGGGGGTAATTTCCAGATGGATCCAGTGCAGAAACCACATTCCTGAAACTAGTAGATGAAAGCATGGCAGCTGATACAGCTTAAATTTGTGACTCGGGCAAATCTGTGTTTACCCAGGTAGGATTAATGCTGATACCAGCCAGAACTGCAGCCACTTAGTGCCAGCAGTAAGGGTTCTGGGGCTGTCCATCTAAAATGACTACTTGCTCTGCTGGCTGCTGTGAATACACCATTGATTTCTTCATTTATTTAAAAAATGACAAAACAAACACTCCCAATACAGTCCGGGCTTTCATTTGCAGGAGGGCTGAGCTGGTTCAGGCAGGTTACGGTAATTTGTCTGTTGACATTCTTCTGATGGACAAAATGCCTATTATAAATAGGTTAGTTGCTTCTCCTGCTCTAGTGGCCTCTCGCCAAAAGTATGGTCTGAATCTGGCTTTAAGAGTTTGCTCTGCAGGTACAGTGCTCATGTATGCAGTGCAGATCCAAACATTAACAGAAAATTAATTAGACATACCACTAAGTAGGAGAGGGAATTTTAGAAGGTTAAATCTTCCCACCGCTTAGTGGAAGACATGGATGACACATGTCCTTCTGTGGCTGGTGAATTCAAAGCCTACAAAGATTTTACATCCTATTTACCATTGGAAAAAGGATGTAAATGGTCCAAGGCCTGCAAGTAGCCTTGGCAGTTTCCACAAAAATAACTTTAAAAAGTTTTTCTTTAAACCAGATCATCTCACAAACCAGATCATATTGCAGACATACGAATATTAGTTCTAGCACAAGGAAGAAGGAAGGAATATGAGGCTGGGAAGGAGAGAAAGGAAAAATTAAGACTAAGACTACCCAAACTTAAATCAGCTCAAGGTGCCTGGAACCCTACTCAGAATTTCAGCATATGCCTTTCAAGGTCTCACACGCATTTGCTTTGAGACCAATACAAAATGAACTGAAATTGTATGTGCTTATTAGGTTGATCTATCTGCAATTTTAATAATTGTGTCAGAGAAGTCGAACCTCATTTATTTCCCAGGGTCCCAGAACCCTTCAAATTACATCTATCACTAATGCACACTTTACTCAAAAGCCCTTTACATGTTTACTACAAACGGTTTTCAGGATCAAAGCTTGCAGCAATAAGATGACACGGTGATAAAAAGGACAGGGAAATTCCATCCCTCTCCCTGACCCCTCTGCTTACCAGCGGGAATCAAAAGTGGAGAGGCACCCTGCTGTGCCAGGCACCAGGCAGGATGCCCAGGGACTGCCATAGGGCCATGGCGAGCCACTTTGCAAAAGCTGCTGTGAATCCAGAATGGAGAATGGAAAAGTATGATAAATGATCAAAACCTCTCACAGGAAGAGAGACTGATAATTTCATAGAATGGAGGCAAGTAAGAGCTACATGAGAAAAGTATGTAGTATGGCAAGTGGTCTGGAAAAGGGAGACTGAGAACAGGAGAGTATCTTTGATCTTATAGCTCAGTACTTAAAGCACTCTGGAGCAGATGGATTTCCATCTGCCTGCTGCAGGCTTCTTCTGCCTGCCTTGTAAACCTTTGGTCTGACCAGTCTCAGGTGGGCTTGGTCTAGTTGGATGTTCAGATTTCTCATTTCCTGTATTCTTCTAATTGAACAAGGCTTTTCATTCAAGGTTCAAATCTGATTGCAGCGGTGATACTGAAACATATGTTTAAATGCCTTGCTAAACCAGAGTTTATGTCGGTACCTGTTTTGGGAACTGCAGAAGTTGCACCACTCAGAGAAACAGACTTCTGGCCACTCTGGATGGGAAAAGATGCAGGCACATGACTGTTAGCTCTGCTGGGTTGATTAGCACATGTTAACTACTTAGGTGGATGTTTATTTAAAACCATCTGCTCAGGTAATCTGTATAACTATCTGAAACAACTCCTGAGGTCAGTCGGTCTTTTAAACAAAGGCATTGGACAGATGGTCAGCATTGCAATGCAGGTGGAGCACTACAGGTTTAAGGAAGCAGATATAATTCCAATATAAACTGGAATTACCCACTTTTTTTGCAGTTATTGGATCATTAAAGCTATTGCATCAGTTCCCAGGCATTGCTTCTGGTAACATAAACCATATTACTTCATGCTGCTAGTAAGGTCTAGCATCTGAGACCAAACATTACGATATATGCATTTGTACAGTAGTTTCATTGGTCAGCTTCCAACTACCACCCCACAACTAGCACTGGGGTAGCCCATACAGCTGAAAAAGCACAGCTATTTGAACGTGAACAGCGTCAGACCCCTTTTAGAGGACGTTTAGACTTGTCTTCTTAGTTTACACTGCTATGATGGTTACTGTGGCTGTGATCAGTTACTGTATCTTAGCTGAAGTGGGATGAAACTAGCCTCTGAGTGTTGCTAACTCCTTACATTTACCAAAGATAAGAGAACATCTGACTCTACACACTTCCTACATCTGCAGGCTCTGCCTGGGTAGAGTCAAGCAACAATCTACCTACCTATGTCACATTTTCTGTATTTAAAAAAGGAAGTGATAGCATGTATATGGCTCATCAGTGGTGCATGCAACATAATGAGAAAATACACATGTTTTTTAAAAACATCCATGGAAAGAGGGATTGTTCTCTAGGTCTTGTGAGGGTACCACATTGAGTATAGAAATCCCAGCAGAAAAGGACAAGCTATGTTTGGATATTTTGGTTGTCCTTGAGACTTTACAGAAATGGGGGAGCCAAAAAAAAAGGTAAATGGCTAAAATATTTGTTTGACAATAAGGTTATCTGTTTACATAAATACAGAAAAACAGTGTGATCTTTCAGTAAAATTTGTTCTGAGCAATTTCATCAGACACATCTACCAGATGGTCCAAATAATTGATTTTGTGGCTTGGCAATCAAATAAAAAATTGGGGGAAAATTCAGAATTTGAATCTTCTTGCCAAACAAAAAATAGAAATTGATTTAATTTGACATGTCATGGTCTAGCTAACATGAAATATTTCATCTGAAGAATTTTCACAGAAGCAGAAATATAAATATGTAGAGGGAGTGGTTTTCAGAACTGCTGCTGGGGAGACAGTTGCCCCTTTATTTGGTATCTCAAGGGCTGTAGCACTTACACATGACACGAGCTATCCAATTCAACTCCGTCCTCTGTCTCCATTGCTCACCTCCCAGAAAACTGGCATAATCATCACATGTGGTTAAAGAGCTGTTCTTCAGTTATCTGCTGATGCACTTTCACTTTGGATAAGCATTTCCAATTCCATTCCAGCCTTCCAGGGGGTTTATCACCATCAGGTGAAGGCTCATTGCTGGACACTCTCCTGTGGTCTTTCTTTTGTAATATTTAAACATTTTATGCAAAGTGGACTTGTGGTGCTAACCCAGGTTTCTCATAGCCCAGGTAAGCACTCCCAGGCTGTCAGATAAATCCAGTATCTGTCACATCCTCCTTTATCTTTGTGGTAAAAGAGGAGGAGGACCAGGTTCTAGCCAAAGGTATCTAAGGAATTCAAACTGAATTTGTAAATAACATCAGGGTATATAATCCAAATACACTTTGCTGAAAGTTTGCCTAGCTCCAGTAATTTCTTTGCAAACTCTTGAGAAGGAGTGCATGTTATATATATTGTTTGACATGGGAAAGGTCAGAGGATCCAAGGAGGTAGATTGTGGTCAAAAAGTTTTAGTTGCAACTGCATTGAATGTGTGCAGTATGTAATAGTGTGCATGAATATATGAGTTACATTAATTAGATATAAAATACGTTCCTGGGCTGGGCTGGGCAAGACAAATTGAATGCAAAATGTGTATTAAACTGATGGCCATTAAACATTTTTAAACTTCAGATGTACAGAGTCATGCCTCCTGAAAAAAATATTCACACAAATTCATTGGGAATATAGTGATCCTAGCCTCTAAAATATGACATCTGTACTCCTTGTCAAAATGGTTGTCAATTAGTGACATTTAAATTCAAGAAATTGTGTAGAGAAGACAAATAGAAGACATATTTAAGGGGTCACCTGAAAAAGATCTAAGAAGGCATGCTGTCTCATGTGTTGCTGCTGGTGCACAAAAAAAACTGTCTGGAAGAAGCTAAGGCAGTATCAAGAAGGCTGGCATATGTAGATGAATGACCAATGCCTTTGGGGCACTGATGGTTCATTAGATAGACAAAAATAGACAAGACCATCACATGCATTCACATGTAGTGGGAATGAGGAAAAATTCTATTATTTTCTTAATGTCAAGAATTTAAGCCAGGAGACTTTTTGAAATACATTGATAGATCACAAGATGAGGAGGAAAAAGTATGGCACAGAGTGGCTTTCATCTTCATTTTCACTCTTACAAAAATCAATCAGTTAATGAAAATAAATCATATTTTAGACCACACCAGAAATGACTGTAATCTACTGCCACCATCCTTAGACAAAGGTCACAAACCTTGGTCAAAAGTGATACCAAGATGTTTGTACTTGGATACAACAGCTTATAAGTGGGGCATCGCTCAGTGCTGTATACTCCTAGTGACTAGTGGTGGCAGGAAGAAAAATCCCAACCAAACACCAGCTTGTGTTAAACTCCAGGCTGCTAACATTGTATTTAGGACAAAACACCAGTGGCCAAGTTTCCAGCAAATGGGAACAACACAGTCCACCAGCCAGCCAAAATACCTGCTCAGCTACAAGCAGGAAAGCCAAGCAAGTTGGCTGGTTCCCTAAGAAGCTGGCCAGATTGCGAGCCCATCAAGCAGTCACACCTTCAGCCAGGCAGCCAACTTGCCTGACTTCTGCCAAAAGCTTTCAAAGTGCCATTGTGTCTCAACAAAAAAAAACCAAACAAACAAAAACAACAAAAACAAACAAACAAGTTAAAAAGTTACCAGTGAAAAAGAGTTACTTTCTGGAAAATGTGTTTTGGTGGAAAAATTGTGACCAGGTCAAGAAGCAATTCTGTCTGTGGTGCTTAAACAGTCTCTGTTGCCTGAGGCCTGGAATCATTACAAAATATTGCTGATGCCAAATGGGAGGTACACACTAGAAATACAGTCTGTGATGTTGAAGGGCTAACTGGTGACGTAGAGGGTGGTAGGACTCAAAGGCTAGCCATGAACAATGCACAGAAACCTACCCTGCTAATGATACTCCACTGAATAAGCAGTTACGGTTCTTCATATTCTCATGACTAGCTGTTTTTACCCATGGGACTAGAACACTTGAGAAATTTTGCCTCTAAATTTGCATTCTTGCAAATACAGGGGGAAAAAAGCATTTGCTAATATTTGCAAAATTCATAAAGGTCATGTTTAACATGTAGCAGGAGTACACCAAGAATCACATATGTTTGAGGTATAGCTGACTCCAGCCACAGTCCGAAAGTTGGACATCTTATTTTTATAAAACAACCCCTTTATTATTAGTTACACTTGGCGTGCGCACTTGTGTACCCTAGGTTGACCCTTACTTGAGGTGAGTATTGAATAGAAATCTTCTCATTTGCTTCACTCCGCCTCTTCCTAAATGTTCCTTTTATGATACTTCCATAACGTGTCATAAAAACTTAATGGCTGTCACTAGAACTTTATGGGACTCAAATAGTCAGAAGTAAAAGTGGCCATTGAACTGTGATGGATCACTTGAGTACCTTGGTGTACTTTCCACTGACAGAAGCCAGCAGCAATATTTAGCAGAAATGAGGCACATTCTTTGTATCACACAACCATAACAAGCTGGACAGTAAAGTGCTCTGTGTCACTAAGAAACAGCAACTTTACTTTTGAAGAAAATCTTCACTAGTGCTAAATATTATTCCTGCCCTCATCAGATTTCATAAATCCTGCCACATACCCAAAGACCAGCTAGTTTTCAGTTCTGAAAGGGACTGTAGTTGGTACTGGAGCCTTTGATTTAGCCAAGGCAGACCTTGACAGTATCCCCCTTTTGTATTTGTATTATAGAAACACTTTGCATTCCTCTAGCACCTTTTATCAGAGGATTGATCTCCTTTACAGACAGTAATGAATTAATGCTCTCAATGCCAATGTAAATTGGGATTTGTTTTCCTTGTTCGGCAGATGGGAAAGAATGAAGCACAAAATGATGCAACTCATTTAAAGAAGGCTTGGCAGAGCCAGGCACAGAATCCAGATGTCCTGATACCTAAGCCAGTGCCTTCACCTCGCTATCACCACCCTTTCACCTGCATGCTGTGCAACAGGCATTCAAGCTGGACACAAATACAAAGAAAAGCTTCACCTGCTTTTAAAAATGGATGCCTAAACTCAGCTAGACACCAAGTGTGTTAAATGTCCAGGACATCTTCAGATATGAGATTTCACTAGTTCCAAGAAGAAGAACTTAGTGACTAAATAAGGATTAAGAACCCTAGTTGTATCCATGCATATTTAAAAAAAAAAAAAATCTTTCCCTTTTTCTAATAAGCATATCTAAGTGGCTATGCTGACTATGACAGTATCACAGAGCAGAAAAAGATACTGTGAAAACAAAAAGACACTAGTGTCTACATGTCTACCTGAGCTGTCGTTATAACCAAGGCTGATACTATTTGTAAACATTTGGCAGTTTCCAGGAAATACATGTATGTACTAGACCTCACAGTATGTGGTTTCGAATATAGGAGCCCAAGTTTTTTCATAGGTCGACTACCAATAGAGCATCCTGTGCCATGTATTCACCTTTTTACCCTGCCCAATGGCATTATCTCATTTCCCACTTACACCAACTCATATTCAACGTCACGTCTATGCCAGCCAGACAAATTACTAATATTTGAAAAGAGATAGGAAACCATAATTGACATCATGAGACACTCAAATTTTACGCGCACTAAAAACTTTGTCAGTTACTGTGACTTGGGTATATTCCTTGATGCAAGGAACACCTGCAAAGCAATATTCCAGTGGAAATAAACAAAAGCAGGTATAACCTCAAAAGTATCCCCATGCCTACCCCTCCAGTAATTCTGTGGTCCTGAGCACTCTCTTTAATTTCATAACATGTTTGAGAGTGTTTCTGTTGCAGTCTGCCTGTTCTTGTTCCTCCTTGCACACAGGGAGGCATTGCCTAGTGAATCCACGGATTTAAGGGATGCACCTTCAAACCCAGCCTGTAACGTGAACTACTTCTAGGCCAAAAGTTTTTGCTTTTCAGCTCCTATTGTTTCATAAAATCATGCTCAGAGAAGAGTTCTTGAGACTCCTACCGGTTTCATCCACAGCCACAACTTTCTACAGTTTAAAAAAAAAAAAAAAAAAGGCAAGGATTTAAAACTTTCTAGCTTAAAAAAAAAAAGATAACTGGGAATAATAGACCATCCTACAACACAGGGAGCTTGCTTTCGCTCTTGTAGACATCATTTGAGAGGTCAGCATGGGTTTCCCCATGCCAATACTAAAGAAAAACTTTGTATGCCACTATTTAGCCAGTGAGTTGGGGTTTTGGTTTTTTGTTTTGTTTTTTAACTGTTTGCTTCATCTTTGTTATAGCTACTGCTCTGTTCTGCCATAACTTCAAGTCATGTACAGAATGAGTCCATCCTTGTCAGCTATAGCTGTTTACTGAGCTCTGAGGGAGAAAAAAAAGTCCTAACAGTAGTAAAATACACTATGAAGGCAATTCACTCTAGCTTGAAGTTCCTGTCCTTATTCTATAGAATCTGCTTTTTTTAATTAACAATTCCTTTACTTTCCTGTCTGAATGGGTTTTTTGACATGAATATTACACTGTATTGTAAAAATCCAAGAGTCAGTTTTTCTGATGTTATCTCTGGCAGAAAAATCATTGTCAGTAAATACACCAATAGATTACCGTCCCTAATGTAACTCTACCATGAGATTCAGGTGTTGGGGTTGGTGGGTGCACCGCTGTGCTGTACACACATACAGTCCAGTCTAAGAGCTGTTCAGGCATCCAGGCCAAATTCACAAATTCAGAGCTTCCAGGACCAAGAAAGCAAGTTGTCTGCAGTTAGGTGTTTGATGCACAAATACTTGATTTGTATCTGTACTAGTGTTTATTAGCTGCACTGAGTAGGCATGAAACTGTATACGGCCACCGATTCCTTGTGGTTTTTTGGAAATCACACTGATCCTAATATGCACTCTGATCCTGGCTCTTCCTGCCTTGTTCTTTATACTTTCAGCAATAAGAACAGTATTGCACCATATATTTGTACAAAACTGACCACCACAGTCATTCTATTCTTTACAGTCTGTTTCCAAGTCAGATTTCTGCTTTAGCCCAGCCTGGACCCCTCAGTTCATTCTGTGCAAAGTATCTGAGATTTTCAAGCTATAACCATTTCTCAGGCCACAGACATCCCCCACTACCCTCAGTTTTGTCCTTTGTCCATTTCCACAGATGTTCTTGCCACTTGTTTCCCCATTCCCCTCCTCCCTCTCTCATAAGAGCAGCCAATTAACCTTTGCAACAACCAGCCCCGAAACCACCCCTGGGGACTAGGCAGACTGAAAGCCTCACAGCACACCTCTCTAGAGGGAGGCAATAACCAGCAATCATGATGCAATTTTTCCATGGAGCCAGACTCAGGCTGGCTACCACATTACACTGCATGAAGAACCTCTATTATAACAGGAATTTAGACTAGGTGGCTCAAAGCCCTTCCTTCAAGCAGGGATGCTTTTCCAGACTTTTGATTTTCCTAACGTGCCACTGATCCTGTTTTCCTCGTATTCACACTGCCACGACGTCTCAAGCAGACCTAAAATTAGACAAAACCTGGACTAAAACCAAGTTTAATTCAGTGACTTTAGTTTACACAGAGCCAAGGATGCTTCAGCTACTCTTTGCCATGGGGAGCTTTCTGGAAGGCAAGCCTCCTACAAAAATGTCTCTCTACAGAGAGCACCTGTGTGCGTAGCAGTGCTCAAGCAGCAAATGTAGCCTACCTCTGGGATAGTGAAGTCAGGAAGGCAGGTCAAGGTTAGCTTGTTTAACCTAGGGCAGGGACAGAGGCTTCTCTTCTTGGCTTGCAGAGCACCACACACACTAATGATGCAGTTCCTGGGCAGAAGAAAGCAACAGGAAAAAAACAAAGAAGGTATTTTAATTCAGATTAATTATGGAGTACTTAGTTCAGAATTTGGGTTTTCATCTTTCCTTATTTCTGTTGTTTCTTACAGGTCTCACTGTTTAGCTTTGAGGAAAATATTTCCTAAATAGTTACTATTCAGCTCATTCTTATTAATCTGTAGTTTCAGGTGCTTTTGATTTTAAATCCTGAAGTATCTCTCCTAACAGCATGTTTAAGGTTCACAGTCATAACATAGAAATATTTCCAGACACAGATGAAGATGATATATATACACCTGATTTTAACCCTGTTACAGTGCAGCCATTTTCCTTCTGTGCTAACAGTCTGAAATGCAGTTACCTTTAAATGCCCAGAAAAATATAAGTGTGTTTTGGAAGATGAACTCCAGGACAGGACATACAGTGCAGCTGGCCGATGAGGATGAGTAATCAGTTAATGCAATTCCAGCCTCACCATCCCTAATGTCCAAAGGGGCTAGTAGAAATTTATCATCCTATTAGTTAACTGTGTTAGCTAATCATGATCCTGGGTTATGTATATAGCAAAGGTATTTTCTTACCTCATATAGAGGGTTGGAGGTTTGATGTTTGAGTTCTTTCTGTGGAAAGCCACTGACGCATTAATTCAATGTGCTGGCTAAAGATCCCTAGTCATTGAAAACGAACGAGTGGAGGGTGGTAGTGACAAAATATATTGTTTCTGTCTTGCAAGGCAAGGTTGTGGGGCTTCTCAGGGACTTAAGCAGTATAGACAGTACTGGTTGATATTAACATGCAATTAGAGCTACAACTGTAATCAATCTTTATACAAATCTGGAACTGTGCAGAATACCTCCAGATTTTCCACTCCCCATTTTTGCATTTCTCAGTGAAGTGCAATTCATAAAGACTGGATTTCTTCTGGCCAAAATATATGGTAATACTGAGCAAAGACATTCTTAAATAGGTAACTGTAAATATGTTTGTGTCATCAGAATGACTATGTCTGGGTTTTTGGTTCTGCAAGACATATTTTAATTTCACTTATCCTAGAGCATGTGTACACTAAAAAATGGAAATCAGTGCAGGGATTCCTAATTTAGCATCTCCAGGTGGCTTTTTGTGGAGGATAAACGCTCAAGACCCTTGCTGAGGTACAGAAGCAACATAGGTGCATGACATGCATGCTGATAAGCCCGGCCACTCCACAAGGCTTATTATGACCTTTTGGGACAGCCTGGATTTTAATAACCCTGTCTAAAGAGCATCAGAGATTCATTCTGAACAATTATATGTTTGTCAATAACATCCCTGGGAGCTGGGCCCTGACCTGGGATAAAGCAAGATGCTACCAATCAGCTGTCCCATGCAGCTGCAGGAGCAAGGCAGGGCAGAGCTGGGCTGGGAGGCTGAAGGTGGGAAGGTGGAGGAGCTGGATCCTGGCTGTGGGAGTGGAGGAACCATAGGCATATCAGAGAACAGGCAGTGACATAGCAGAAAAGGTTGCTGGGGACTCAGACTGAGTGTGTCTGTGTGTGTCCAGACTTTCAGCAGCTGCAAGTGCCCGTCTTGGCTGAACAACAAGCAACAGCCAGCTCCGGTTCCTTTCACAGCTCTCTGCCCTGTGCCACGGACACCACACCAGGATAACTGCACTAAAGCCAGCAATCTTAACTGCAGACGCCTGAGCTAAAATGTAATCCCATGTTTTTAATTCGCAGCATATGTTTTTCATTTGTCCGCAGGCCTTGTGCACTCAGATGGTTATGTCCTGGGTACATGCTGTTTACCTACAAGGAATCTGAAACATTTAGTGGCATGCCAGCATCAGGGTAGTTACTGCCATGCTGGAGCTGCCCCCTAGCTCTGATGTGATATCCCCTCTGAACATTTGCCAGTGCTCTGGTCTTCCCATCCTCTTGATTCATCAGAATTCATAATATTCATTTGAGGGTGAGCTGAGGCCACATAATTTTGTGTCTGTTTAAAAAGATCGGTGTGCATCCTATGCACTATGAGATTCTCCTAGTTTCATCCACCAAATAGTAATGGGTTTTATGTGACAGCATAAGGATGGCCTGAAAAAGTCACTCTAATACAACCTGAGAAATGAATTTATATCAGTATAGGGAAACTGATATGGACACTGCCATCACAGCTTTGATAGATGAGCACCAACAAAACTCACTGCTGTAGTTCAAGACTACTGCTCCAGCTATTCCCTTTGCTTTTGATTGTGTTGTTCAATAGGAAGAAAAACATGATGGGGATTTATTTTTATACCCACCTACCCACCTCCACCATGAAGAAGGACATGATTCCCATTCACACGGTTACTTTGATGTACAATTTCTTCTCTCAAGTTTAGCTTTGGGTGCTTTGAATAATTCAACACTGTAAACTGAAGAGACACTTTTCTTCTATGAAATAAGGTGCATAGGCAGTATATATTCTAGTTTAGGGAGGGCTCTGTTTTTCTTTATGGAAGTTCCCTAACAGAAATACCTTTGTGTCATGAAGTGCATGAGCATTCAGTACAGTAAGGCTCACAGGACTAACTGCACAAACTCTGTAGATTTGATCTGTACAAAACTGCTAGAAATTTCTTTAGGTTTTCTTCTTGTTGGACAGTCCAGGCAGAGCCATACCGCTGTATTAACTGGACTACTGGACATCTGAACACAATCTCTGGGCAGAAAGAGAGGACACACCCAGAAAGACATGGAAGTACGGAACTCCTAAAACACAGATATCTAAGTTAGGCGCATACAACGTGTTGTTAGGAAGCCTCCAGAGCATAATTGAGTGTGCCAATATTACTTCCCTGCATCAATTGCATAATTGCCTACCTCTGTACTCTGGGTGCCTACATGAGGAAACTGTACCACTTTTGTCATTAGCTAATTATATGAAGGTAATGACAAAAATATATACCATGTAGACAAACACTTAGGCAAATCTCTATCTACACTTAAATAAGCCACTAATATTCTGAAATAGAAGTATCTACATAACCTTTCACATTGTTTAAAATCTCTTCAAGTTACATCAGAGTAGCTTTCCCTTACAGAGAAGCCACGAGTTTCACATTGCAGTGCAGATGAGTTGCTTCACACAATATTTTATTGTCACTGATTTGACATTTTTTCCTTTTCCAGGCCTTGAAAACCGCTTTTATGTCCTAATCTAGATTTTAAGCTGTTTGGGGCAGAAATCATGTTTGTGTGTGTTTGTACACCAGAAGCGGGTCTTGCTGTATGATTGTGGTTTGCAAACATTACCACAATATAAATACTACATTAATCATTAATTATATTGTTGATACATTGCTATGTCTTAAGCGGTGGCACTGTCTATGACTCTTTGGTTCCTCACAGAGATAAGGTCAAGACATTTCCATAATCTAAACATTTGTCTGAAGTCATGGTTGCCCCAGATCTTCCTGGAGCAGATTCAGAAACAGAGCTTGACATTGTGTTGTGAACTTCAGTTGCTCAAGGCAGCATCCATATCACAGATTGGCATATTTTGTGAAACTTCAGAAGATTAAAAATTATTTAGTTATAAAAATTAAAAAATATATGTACATTGTCATGTGCATCTATACACAATTTGATGCATGTGAGAGTCTCAGGCTGCTTTACAAACATTATTTGGCTTCCTATAATGTACAAAACTGCTATAATCTCAATGTAACTCCAGGATAAACTAGTGTGTGTGGTCAGCACATTCACAAATTGTAAGAAAGTGGGTAAACTTGTCCACTTGATGAGTATAAAAAATGGGTAAGTGCTAGACTTCACAAATTAGGCGCAGACACGTTCCAATTTCTTGTGATAGCCAGTGCCCAAAACATTGTGTTGACTGTTATTTGACCTGAATTGATTTGATTGCCAAGGTCATGCTGGAAATCTGTGACAAAGCAAAAAAAAAGAAACCAGATCTCCTAATGCTCACTAAATTAATTTCTGAATTACAGCAGCTAATGGTTTGATCCATTACAGCATTTAACCACACAGAGAGCAATTTAAGACAATTTCCCAACTACTTGAGGCAGGTAACTCAAATCTCATCTAAACTGCCTGCCTAGGGACACACAGCTTGGACTTGAGAAGCCGAGTTTCTGTCCGTAGAATAGATCAACAACACAAATTGCCTAACCAACTGTGACCTAGGAGATGCATGTCCTCCCCTCCTTCCCGAATCCCTAGACACTGTGGTGACATACTGTGAGTCCCTTTTTCCCTATTGTTCTTTGCCACGTGACTTGTGACTTTTGTCGTCCTGGCCCCTTATCTCCAAAAGGAGAGTAGGAGGTGTCCTCCAGGAATGGCCAGTGCCTGGCGACTGGCTGTCCTGCAGAAAGGGAGCCCTGAGTTCAATGTCCCTGAGGCCGAGGAGGGCCAGAAAGTAACTGTGCAAGAAGGAACCACTGGAACGGGCTGTTCTTCCACCTCATTTGCCTGCATTCAAGTGCATGACTGAGATGCCGAAGCTCAAGAGCTGGTTTTGGGTTCTGCCTCACAAAAGCACCTAACTCCATAACTTTAAACTACTAAATGGAGGCAAGAGGGACAACTTCAGACACATCCCTTTCTTCAGCATTTCCTGCTGCCTAGCTCAGTGCTCTGAATACTGGAATGCCTGCTGTCAACCTCAGCTTTGAACATCTGCCTCTGCTTGTTGTGTGTGGCACCTCACTCAGCACCAGGCGTTCCCTTCCTGGAGGTGGGCACACACAATTTAGGTATTGAGTATCACAGGTCTCTAAACTTTTTAGAGAGGTCTTCTGAGATTCCTCAGTAACTAGGCACTGTATGCCCACAATCCTGCTTTGATATAGACCATCTAGGAAGGGCTTCAATACAGAGAGAAGATGCAGCACATAATCCTTAGGGAAAGCAGGAAGTTGCTGCAGAAGAAATGGCTGGACTAGCAAACAGGGACTTTGAAAACCTTGATTCATGTTATTACTTCTTGCACAGTAAAGCTATGTGCAAATGATGTCTCAGTGTCTCAGTTCCTTCTCTTCAAAAGCAAAAAGAGTACTGGTGTGTCCTACATGAGTGCTGTGAGGATAAACTGAAGTGTGGAGACAGGCTGGGAACAAAAGTCAAAGGCAGAAGTGATAATGTCAAGTTACAAGAACTACTCAGAGGCATAGAGAGAAGTTACTGTGAACAAGCCCCACCTTTGATGAGGCTTTTTAATTCGTCCAGTCATTGTCAAGTTGCAGCAGTTTATCTGCTTCTGGGGACACACTAGCAAAATCATGAGTAAATTCTTTGAGCTTTACAGGGAATAAGAATCCCCACTCTTGAACTGTGCCTGCTTGAGCCTTTCCTTTCTGAACATCATGATCATTTGCTACTATTTGAGTGCCAGTTATCCTGCATGTCTTCATATGTAAACTATAGCTCTGACCTACATTACCAGCAGGTTGCCTCCATGTCAGGTGTCTTTAGAGCAGAGAGGACCAGGCTCTGTCAGGTATAGCCATTTCACAGGTGATGTCAAAATATTGATCAGCAGAACATTAGGATCTGCATGAGTGCTTATTTTCTTTTCCACCCTTACCAGGCACATCTTTCCAAGTCTCTTGAAATCAAGGCATAAAAGCAATATCATTGTTCATTATTAGAAATAACACTCATCATTCAGTAGATGTGCTGGTATTTCTCAGAAGAGATCAAGTGCAGCCATGTGTCTGGAAGGGATATGCCTAAAGGTTACACATCAGACAACTAGCGAAAGCGACAAAGTAAAGGGAAGGAGGGGAAAGGCAGGACAAAGGTCACATTTTTCAGCTGGACAGCTAGAGAAAGTGAATACCCAAGTACTTTTCTACCACTTACAAAGCTGGTATTTGGTAGATAATGTTACAGAAACAAAGTTCTGGGAGAAGTCTGGAAGGAGGGACAACAATCTTAGCAAGCAGAGAGAAGGGGAGGTATTTCATGGTGGAAAAGAAAACAGAAATGTGAGATCACCAAGCAGTTTTCACCAGAGAGACTTCATTCACAGCTTGCAGACTACCGGCCTGCCCTTGCTGTTCATTTAGAGGAAACAACCAAACTCTTCTTTAATAGCAGTCATACGTTTTATAGGGGTGTCTTAAATTTACAGGCTTATCATATTCTACAAATATATTAGAAGATAATTAACCAGCTCTAATGAACCTTGGCACAGTCAAGTATTCTCTTTCAATATTCAGCTCATAAAGGTCACCAATTCTGAAAAATTAACTGCTTGATCTAATAAGGCCCTGCACCACCTGTCATTTTGAAGTTGAACTTAAGTCATCCTCAGATATTATTTACCTATCATTTACATAAGATCAACGCTATCCTGTTGTTTCTAGTACCTTACTTCAGTTAAACTCTTTTGCAGCATCATTATCTACACAGTATTCACCTTATTCCTCCTGATAAGTCTTAAAAATAGTCTCTCTTTCTGCCACCATAAAATCAGAACATTTAGCATTGAAGTCCTGGGAGAATAGGGTGCTCATTCTTGTTATTGTTGGAAATCACAGTGACCTTACAGTAGTAGTAGAGAAGCATCAGTGTGCTGGGTACCCAAGAGAAAATTCCTACTGCTGTAGAGACCAGAATACAACCAAAAGCAGTGTGCTGTGCTGTGCAATCCAATTTCACATACAGACTAATTCTAGCCAGTAGAGAGAGATAGGATCATATGGGGAAAGTCTATGGGTTTAGAGCACTTGAATGAAAGAGAGGATTTAAGCATAGTTGGAAGGAAGGGGATGAAGCATGTGATTAGTACATTATATGGGAAGGAACTGGAAGACCAGACTAGTACAGGTAGAAAAGAAGTACGTGAAGAGAGAGAAGAGTAGGATTAGGTATATGGGAATATCATGCGCTAGCCTGTTTTAAAGGTGTTCAGACTTGAATTCTTCATCTGAGCTACTGGTGGACAGTCCAGGGTTGTTTGATATATTCCCAGACTGAAACCCTGATTAGTTCTGCTTGTCCCTAACAGGAGCCCTGAAACCCAGACAAACACAGCAGATCTGGGAGGCCCATAATCACTGGTGTAATCCTATGTGAACTAGGGACACACTTGTATGGGCTGTTGCAGGGTGTAGCTCAAAATTTTCAAGTCACACAATAGTTATCCCAGCTAGCGCATATTACTGTCTCTTTAAGGGAATCAATATCAACCACCCCAAATATTTCAGCCCCCACTCCTATAAATAGCAGAAGAATCACTTGGAGTTCATATAGCTTCCTTTATATTTAGCTAGTTGCCATAGCATCTCTACTGTAAAACTGTGATAGCTATGGCTACCTAAAGGATGTCTAACCTTTGTCAGGATAGGAAATGAAGCTTCAAATAATTTTACTGAAGCATAGCTAAGACTATCTGATGAGGTCCCGTGCCTTTTTAGAAAGTATCAAGTCAGAAAAATTCAAGATTTTTTTGAACACCAGGAATGAAGAATTGAAGTACATGTTCAGGCAACCTTTACCCCGCCTCACTTGTGCAGCCCCTGCTCCAGGAATAGCTCCCATACCGGAGCGTGTCTTTGAACTGTGCAGGGTGGGTGGCTACACTTGCCCTGCAGCCAAATTCCTGGCGCACCTCACCCCCAGAACACCAGATCTCTCACATTTGATAAGCCCTTTGCTTCTTTTTTATAGTCTCTTCGCCTTTATGCACTTGACACAATCTAACCCTACACTCACCTGCCGTTAAACTTGTCATGCACAGCTACAGGCCAACTGCTAACAACCTTATTTATAGGACCGATTCAATGCAGTGCTTAATTGAGGTGTGTAGGAGCTCTTGAAGATACACAAAGCCCTCCCTTTATTAAATGAGGGTCCTGTCAAGGAATTCGCTCCCCTATTCATAGGTGGGAATGGTCCATCCAGATCACCTTCTAACATGAATCACAGGTCTGTTGAACTGCTGTGACTGATCTTTCTGGCTAATCACACCTCACACAGGCAAGGCAGCTGGATGATCTGCACATAATTCCAGTGTACTGACAGGGAAGAGCAAGTGTCAAGGTTTTGCAGGTATGTCCCTTAATCCTTTATTTTCCATTTTTTCAGATCTGGGAGTTAGGCCTGAAACCTGCTTAAAGGGCACAAAACACCAGTGCACAGCTTTAACTCTGCAGTGATGATGCTTTCTCCCAGTGAATATAATCTGTCAATGAATTTATGAACTTCCCCAACGTGGGAGCTGGCCAAGGATCGCATCTCCCACTATAGAAGTACAAAAATGAAGCAGAAAGCTGAGCTGGGAGATGCTAAATCATCAACGCTTTATCCATGTGATGCAAGGATTAGAAGACCAGGGAAATCAGAGCGCCCTTTGAACCAGATGTATACAGGAATCCAAATTTACATGGTTTGAAGTCAGATTCCTTTTCTGCTAATATTTCTTTTCATGAAAAGACCTAATCCCCAGTAAGTCTATGGCAGAGCATTTCTCAGCACTACTGTCTGAAAAAGAGTGTTTAACCATTTGTCTCTTCAAAGTATGCATCAGTTTTTATATAAAAAAGGATCTTTGGATGGGTTTCATGATTTCAAAGAGGATGAAATACAAAAAAGGATGAAATGTACCTCTGTGTGACAATCTTTCACTGTTTTAGAGTTCTCCCTGCTCTAGAAGAAACTGCTTTTAAACCATATGAACGGTAGTTTGGGTTTCCTCTGTAGTACATTACTGAGCACTTTGGAAGCTCTGCGAGCTGAAGAGATAAGCAAAAACAACTGTTCAGAACAATAAAAATAGCCTTTTGCTCTGCTGTGTTTCCATCACCTGGCTGCTTGCTGTAGGCCTCTTTCTCATGAGTCACTGTGAGCCGTTCAGTTTGCTCAGCTGAATTATCTACCAGAGCTCAGGCTGTGTTGTGAGCCCTGTGTGTTATAAATGAAGTTATAGGCAATGTGATGCAACCAAATATTTGCATACCACTGAGGTATGTGCTCTATAAATACATAAAAGCAAACAGACACGATGTTTTCCCTGTGGTCATATTGGTTATTCACTATAGCAGGTGTCAGCCTCTTAAACAATTAAGACACCAACTAAGTTTAGAAATGGTTTGTATTTATTTATGTCTGTCGGGTACGGGTAATATTGAGAAGTACCTACCATTAAAGGGCATTCGCCAGCACTGTGTTTTCCAAGCTAAGTCTGCCATACGACAGCAATACCTGTTCTGAGCTGTTCTCCTGGTATTTCAGTTTCATTAGCACATAAGAGAACATTCGAGTGCTGTTATTGACATGTAACAAAAAGTGGGATGAAAACTAAGATTATCATGTGGAAATTTCTAATTAAGTAACATAAACACCTTTTCAGTAAATATGTAAGTTTGAAGTTGTAAAAGACCAAAAGCTAGGCCTCCTGGGCTTTGTTCTCTGGTCTGCTGCTAACGCTGAGCATTCTTGTCCAAACCACTTGCCAGGCTCCTAGGGCCAGCTCCTGAAAGCACAGTCCTGCATTTACCTCTTCTCTTCCGCCACCAAGGGTGCATCTCAGAAACATGGAATAGATTAGTCCTGGTATAGTACTATGAGATCATCTGAAGAAAAGGACTGGACAAATGCAGTGTATTGTTAGAAAGGAAATATCTGTGTATGCTCATGCCTTTGCTTCTTTGCCCACTCCCACTCCAACACATTAAAGAAGTGACCAACACAACAGAACACTACAGACACTAAAAAACTCATCTGAGGCAACTCTGAACACACTACAGGGTTATCAGCACTCACAATTTCTTCCCTATTTATCACATTTCTAAAGCAGAATCACGTTTTAAAGCACTGCATGAAGTTGGTCAGCAGCTGAAGTAATTCAAATGATTAAATTCTAATTGCTTGTTAACTATCTAAAACACATTTTAATATCATAAAGACAGATCATGGACTTCATTTTAAGGACCCTCCAGCTAGTATCAGAACAGAAAGTACAGCTGTTCTCACAGTTGTCACCATGGTAAGTGGAGGACAGTAAGAGCCTGTTTTGACTGCTGTAAACTTTTTGTCTGAGATTTTGGGGTGTATCTGGATGCCAGGCAATCCAAAACTTTTTTCAAAGCTGGATTGGTCCAACTTTTGTTCAGTGACACTGAAGGGGAAAAAAAAAAAAAAAGAATGAAAAAAGGAAGAAAGTGGCAGGGGGGAGAAAGGGAGAATGTGGGGGGAAAAACATAAAGTGAAAATGAAAAGGGAGAAAGTAGAAAAAAAAAAATCAGTCTGGCTGTTTGAAATTATAATACCTGTTTTCCTCTTTGCTCCCCAGCTAAGCCATAGAGGTAATGACCTTCAGAAATAATTCATTACCCAGTTGGATCTGCCCTGGGAAAGATTTAAACTTCTCTTTTCTGGAGGATGTGTGCCAGCATCTTGTAGCACTACAGTATAGAAAGAGCTCCATAGGCTTAAGCAGGAGATAAATCGGTTGCACTAAGATGAAGTTCTTCAGCTGGATTTTACAGAATTTGAACAAGGGAATTGTTACAATTTCTTTTGTCATCATTATCTATTAATTTATAAACATGGATTCCTCAAAACTTTCTGTCTAACACTTTCCAGCAGCAAACATTTAAATCTAAGGGAAGATGAAGCCTTTTGTGAGAAATGCAGACAAAGAGAGATTCAAGCAGCAAAAGGCCACAGGAATAACTTTCTAACCCACTAGCTGGAGCACAAAACCCTCGTGAAGGAGTCAAAAGGGAATAAATGTGGTCTTCCTAACATCTCACCATGGCATCCCTTCACAAGCTCTGTTGTAGCTGACTTCTTTCCCCTTTCCCTCAGTTTTCCTCCTGTACTACTTCATTAGGCTGATTTGCAAGCCATGACCTACCACTCATGGCACTTTGATCGACACTTGGATTATCAGATGTAACTTCAATGATATATAAATTAATCATATCTATTTTGTGTGTTCAATAAAGGGGCATACCTAAAACAAGAAAGACCATCAGCACCCTTTCCATTAATAGCACATGTTTGACCAAAGATCACAAAGCCTACAGGACAGAGTAAGTTTGATCTCTATTCATTCCCAGTGAGCTGAAGTTCAAAGCAGTCCATCAAAAGCAATAAAGCTTGCAGGGCTGCTTTGGGTTCTGCAGTCTGTAGCTTCATCTCTGTGGCTTCACTTGCAAACAAATCCTAACTTTTCTCACAAAGCACAGTGGTTTCCTAACTGCAGCGTAAACTGCATGTGGCAGATTAAAAAAGCTTCATGGAGTAACATTCACTTTTAGATATCTTTCAGATCCTCCTTCTCTTCCAAAACAGAGAAAAGAGGGCAATTATCTTCTTCCAGTAGAAGCAAGACAGAGCCTGTGATTAAACTAGACAAGCTCTGGAACATGGAAAAAGTTAACAAAGCCAGTCCTCATTTCCAACCAAGGCTAACTTGATACCTGAAGTGATGGTGGTATGGGAAAGGGGACTGCTGAGAACTCCACAGTGGTGGAGGCAGTGTTGGTGATGCAGGAGTCTGGGAACACAGTAGAAACTTCAGATTTTTGGATAGTATAGATGTGCGGTTTCCAGATGTGAATGCCATCCATATCTAAGGCATATATTACCTGCATTTTTGTTTCAAAAATACTTCAAGAGACTTTTTTCTTTCTGTTTGAAAATACCTATAAAACCTCCCCCAGCTCCTCTCTGTCTATGCTGGGCTGGAGCAATATGCTCCTATCCCCATCGTCCAGAGCTGTGGCTCTGACCAAAATAGGGCTGGAGCTGCCAGACCTACTTCAGAGCTCCAGGATCGGGAGCCAGCAGAGAAGTGTCTGGCAGTGACAGCACAGCATTCAGCTGTGCAACACTCTTATCCTCCTAATGCATTTCACACTCAGCAGATTGAATTGCTTTGGTCCTCTCATTTATTTTTCTTCCAGCAAACAAAACAACATTTTCCCTCCTTTTCCTTGACAAAGAGCTTTGCCATATGCTCCACATCAATTTCAACCTTTTTGATGCTTTGTTACCGCCCACATCTTGGGCTGCATTCAAAAAAAAAAAAGAAAAGGCAGCTTAAGCATTTCTGTTTCTGCTCCAACCAAACTAAAATTGAAACATTCTGTTCATTAATTCAAGGGTTAATGTGTCTTATCACTCCTCTCTTACTCTGTATGTAAGAAACCTCTTAACTAGAACTGAAGAAATTCCTTGCTGTAACTAACATATCTACCATCTGACACATTTTTGTCTTTCTGCATGGATAGTTGTCACGAATAGAAAAGAATTTGCTCACATTCATTGACAGATCAACATTATTTATTTACTTAAGATATACTTCCCCACTTATCTTCATTTGATTTAATGCTGCACTTCATGCAGTTCTGTCTCTTCTTATGTGCTGTCACTAGTCCTTGTGTACACACAAGGTCAGCTGGACCAGGGGGCTGATCTAGGAAGATACAAAACCTTTTGATTCGTAAAACTCATTTTGAGCAGGGGCAGTTCCCGTGTGAGCATTCCCTACTGAGCATCACCGTGGTCCAGAAGATTGGCAGAGGTAGGGGTGCCCTCAGCTTTTAGCAGCAGGGGGGTCTTAGATGAACTTCAGCTTCTGCCTGATTCTGGAAAATAGCTTTTGGACTGTGTTATTCTAGGTGTCACTTAGGGCATACGGCATCCACATATTCTACTAACACCTAGTGAGGACATATTTATAGCAGTAGAATGGTCTTACATTCAGATATGGTGAACTACCTATCAACTAACTGCACTGACAAAACCACTTGGCAGAATAATTGTGTCAACCCTAGGGTATCTGCTGGCACAGCACATACTGGTGAGGAATCATGCCCCTTCCCTCCCCCAGCTGATAAAAGTAAACCCACAGAAACCTATTGGGTACTTCAGGATTTATTTAGAGGGATCAGAATAAGAAAGAAAATATTCAGAGCATGAAAACTTCATTGATTAGGTTTGACCCAAGATTTCTATCTCCAATACCCCACTTCATTCCTTCCCACTCTTCCTCCAAGGGTACAGGCCACTGGGGAGGTCACTCTATACCCAGGGATGGCAGGAAGTGATGCCAGTGCAGTCCCTCAAGCTGTGTGTCCAGCCTTGGTGTACTATGAGTATTGCTTTGTATTCCCCAGCTGAAATGTGTTTTACAGGTACCTGGCTACTACTTTTCAAACTGGTTCCACTGAAACTTTCCAGTTATTTGATATGCTTGGGTTTTACCAGTCCCTGTGTGCAGTCATTTCAGGAATGGAGAGTTGCATTTTCAAGTTCTATATTCATTTTTTATTTATCTGATATTTGCTGCTAATTGACTTTGTTTCTATTAAACTACTTGAATTTGCTGGTGAGAATTTTTATTGAAAGCAAAAGAAAAGGGATGTAAGCCAAGAATAAAGAATGAAAGATAAAATCATACCTCTACTGACAGAGATGCAGTTAAAACAGAGTAAGAAAAAGCAAGGGAGAAAAAAGGAAAATTGATCTTTTGGGTCATTTAGTTTGTTTAATTCAGCTCATTTTTTTACACCCATAAAGTATGTCTCTGTTAGGAAGACTGTTAATACAGCTATCCTGGTATAATTATATTCATGGACAGAATCAATTTAAATGTTGAAATGAAAAGCCAAAGCACATTTTTCCTGTAGTGCTCTAGGTCTGCTTTTGCATTATGAGAACATAAGCAGCCAAAGTAACCTAACTTAGTTCAATTTTACATCATGTGATAGAAAAGTGTTTCTGTCACCTTTTAAATCATAGAAGTTTTTTAATAGCCTTAGTACTTGCCTTAGGTAAAATACATGAAATACTTTCCTGATGTTAGTCCTCGAAGACAGCACAGGAATGTTATATGACTGCAAATAGAAAAAAAAGCAGTTCTGAAAGGAAGGAAAAACTGAGCCATTCACTGGAAAATTTGAGAACAGCTGAATATGATAGATAACATTTCAGGAAGAGTTGCGAATTCTCCCCAGATCAACACCCATCTTAGCCCAGTTGATCCCATGAAGCTAAAGCCTACAAAACAGACTGATTATCTTTCCTGTGCTATCTGGAGTGTTAGGAGTTAAGTTACTGATGTTTGTATAGTACCTTGGCTTCTGGAGACACAGGCCCCGTACAAGTATTGCCACTTCAAAGAGGTCAGCACCTCAAAAACAGGATGAGCTGAAATGACATGAGGCAGTGGGGTGAATCTGCACTCACTCAGATTCACTTCAGGTTATTACATTTAAGGCACAAAGTCCTGAGTAGCCATACTTACACATTTCAGTTCAGTGTTTATTTCCAATAGCTGTTTCCATAAATTTGCAATTTATGAAGGCAAAGACTAACTATTCAATCTGATTACATGGCTTGAGGTTTAACTCTGTTCTGAAGCTTAGTGTCTTAAGGGCTTTGTTCCACAAATGTCTTGAGAATTCACTGTCCTTAAGGCAATTTATATGTTGTAATTACAGAGGCACTGCACAAGTGTAAAGAGGGAGCTACACCAGTGTTGATCTTGCTTGCAGTTTTCTAGATTCAAAATTAAAAATTTTGGTCTACCCTAGACAGATTATAGATATGTTGATCAGAGGTGCCCTATCTTGTGTTTTGCCAGAAAAATGCTTATGTCATTAGAAGCTCTAGATAAAGTTCCCTGAGACTATTATAAACTCTATTGCTTCTCAAGCCAAAATTAACTGTGCAGCACTTTCAGTTGATATCTTTATATTTGTGATAAAGTGTGGGGAGAGGTTGCTTGCTTTGACTATGCAACTACAGTAAAAGCTGCAACACCTCCTAGCACTAAGAAGCCTTTGGTCATTGAACCTCCTTTTCCTCAATACAATGCTTGTTATTCTGGTGAGATTTTTTTCTTCAGTGTAGATAAGGTTTTATCATCCTTCTCTTGAGTGCCAAATGGAGGGGCAATTGCAATTAACCCTTTGCTGGCCAAAGGCAGCTGCAGGATGTGTCCCTACAATTTCCAATTTTTCATAAGCATCAAAGCTGGAGAAGGAAATGGGACTCTTTGCCTGCTCTGTAAGCAATAACAAACATGGCAGAGGAATGCTGTTTATTTGGTGCAGCTGGAAAGAATGAAGATGATCTTTTTCTTTTATCCCTTTCAAGAATTCAGACTGCTGTTAGGTAACAAGAAAACTATGTTAATAATTTTCCACCTAAGTAAGCAAGTATTTCACCACTGATGCTGTAACTGGCTTCTCTACTGCTGCCAAATTGCACAGGTAATGGATGAAGCTCATATAGTGATCCCAGAGAAACTCTTCTGCCTAACTGCACTATAGAGATTAAAGCATTTGAAGATGCTGAGTAGAGGAATATTCAGTTATCCTTTTGTTTTTTTTAACAGGGCTAACAGTTTCAGTGTCTAGCTTTAGGACAAGATCCATTGCTAGACTATATTCCTTCCCTTGCTTAAACTACATCCCTTTTTACACCATTCGATGTAAAACTTGGGTTTCTCCTCTTCAAGGTGAGATTCCCAGAAGTAATGTTTTTAGGTTCTTTATTCAACTCTCCAGTTGCAATGGACTTGGGGACCTGGGGCTGGGAGTTGCTCTCAGTGTCAGGACAGCTGGGCATTAGAGTCTGCTGCATGAAGTAGCATTGTGCTTTGTAGGTTTAGCCCTTGCCGGCTAGCAGTGACGAGGGTGTCTCTAGACAGATGGGTGCAGGTGGTCCCAGGGCTGCTCTGCTTGCCCCCCAAGCTGCCTGGACATGAGCCAGTTCTGATACAGAAGTAACAGCCTTAGCATGGTACTTACAACTGAGCCCAGATCCTCTGCCTCTCAGCAAGGCTTATGTGCTCAGGGGCAGGACCATGCCAACAGAACTGCATCATTTCTGGTTTGGATCCGGCAGCCAGGAGAGACTGTGGGGATAGCAGATGTGTGGATGTTTGCACTGGAATGAAACTGTGCTTCAGTTTCACCACTAATACTACAGGATTCAGTTTCAGAGAGACATGGGAAGACTCTAAATCACAATGTGATGACCATGACTATGGAAAAGCAGTGGTGCGACGTAATGTACTCAGTAGACCAACGCATGAGCTAGTCATGTGGGCACCACTATCAGAAGACTGAGGCGTGGAAGAAAGGGAGAGTAACAGTGAGTTATGTGAGTGCCAGTGGAATTTCCCAAGGGATTTTGATGGAGGTCCTGAAGAAAAGGATCATTGTAGGCAGGAAACAATGCTAATCATGAAAGATTCTTTGTCATTCCAGAAGATAAAACAGCAATACAGTTTCAGGAACCCGAGATAATCCTTACAGCTAAGACTAAGGAGGGAAGAGAGAAACTGCAAGGGGAAGTGTTGAGGAACTCTGTCATTCCCTTTAACATGCAAAAAAAGCCTTGTTCATGGCTAACAACCTTGGTCCAGTAGTTCTGCTGTTGCAGGCAAACCTGTAAGATCTCTCCTCCAAGACTCCACATGCCACCTGCTCCACGCCCTACCACAGACCACAGACATCTCTACTGTATCCTATGCAAACTTCTGTAGGGAAGACTACAACACAAGCTGTGCCATAGGAAGACATCAGGGTATCAAAGGGCATTACTAGGGCCCTGCATTATTTCCCTATAAAGGGTATATTAGATAAACAATACACAGAAAATTTAGGAGTGTGGCCCTACATTACAGGAGAAAACTGGATGGATGGATGAATGGATGGACGGATAGACAGAACAGTTCTTGGCAGGTTGAACTGAGGGAAAGTTCCTTCCAGACCCCATGTTTGGTAATTGATAGACCTTACTCATACACTGGTGGCATTGTTTTCCAGTGCCAGTATCACTTGGAGTAACAGGGCATGTCAGTGGCTATCTGGCCAAACTGGGGGTTGCCAATAGATGCAGAGACCTCCCCCAGCCAAGTGATAGAAACGTGGAAAATTCTGAGATGGGAAAACAGAGCTATTATATTTCATCCTTCAGGAGATGGCTTACCTCTCTGACATATGGGGAGAATTAAGGCCAAACACAGTATTTTCCATCATCTCCTGCTGATTTTTGAAGCATTTGAAACAGGGTCTGTCTTACTCCCTGTGTATAGCTGTTTGGCAAAACGGTATTCTGCTGCTAGTGCTACTGTAACACAATTCTGTATCATGGTGCAGCCCTTAAAACAAAAGTCATATTTTCTCGCCAAGACCTTTGCCTGATAGTCGCTCTCCCTATCACAGGAACAGCTCACATCTTTTCCTTATCTCTCCTGAGTCAGCATGGCCAGCCAGTAATTCAGCGCTGACCTGCCAGACCTCACCTTCAGCTGGGACTGGGTGTTGGTTTACTGGCACCATCTGCCCAAGCTGCACTGACATGATATGGAGATTTCAGCAATGAACCCATCTGGGGAGCTCCTGCCTCCATCCCACTATGAGGGGAGAGATGCACCTATTTGCAACTCATCTCTGTTCAGTGGTCTAGTTCATAGCATGGCTCCACAAATAGTTATGTCAGCACAAGTGAGGGACCAGTCTGCAGAGGTGTGGGGATGGTGCTCCCCCAACCACGACAGGGCTGGGCTACCTTCACCTGGTGCTGTTGCCAGAGCGTTTACACTGCTGCATGATGGCCTCTGTGCTCCCGTTTCTTCCAAATGGAAGAGGAAGAAAGTTGCTAACGGTCATCTTGTCAGCACATTCAGATTTGTAAGAAAGAGGCAAAGACTTATCAAGAAACTCTTACGTACTGATAATTACTTATTTTTGACTGATAAATGGCCTAAACTCCTATTACCAGATTGAGAATGATCTTGCATTTTGTTACAAGAGGAATGACTTTGCTCATAGTTTTATGTGGAGGGTTTCATTAAACACAGGCTGAAGTAGAACACAAAAATAACTAATTAAGCATATCTGGGTGTGAGAGTGGGAAGGGAATAGCAAGCTTTAAACAGAAAGGTGTATCAGTTTAACAAACAGCATAATGCTGCACAGATTTAGTTAAACTGCGATTCTACATAAGACATTCTGACATTGGCTTATGTCTTGTTTTCACTGGATGTACGCCACAGAAGACAGATATAAACTAAAACTACATGTGCCAGTACTGAGGGTTGGAATGATCTAAGACACAACATTATAACTTCAATTGAAATACAGCAAAACCTTTGAAAGATACATGCTTTAATTCCCATGTATATCATGAAACTGTATCTTCTTGTGGGATCTGACTAGTTCTTGATAAGGTTAGGATATATCTTGATCTTGCATGAAATACTTCAGTGTAGTACGTTTCAAGCAGGTACTTGTATCTTAGTGCAGCTATTGTATAGTCTACATCCACAGAATAACTTAACTAAAATAAATCTGCCATCTGATTTGTGCTGTAACCATGTTTGGTGCAGTGTGTGTGAACTGAATTGCATGCCTGCCAGCTGAAAAATGCCAAAAAATAGACCTACAGTATGGTAGATTTCTTAGTCTGTAAGTCACAGGGCGAATGAGCAAAGCAAAGACAGAAAGTCACAGCATGCTATTCAGTGGTCAATTAACACGCAAAATCATTTTGCTTGGTTGATGGCTATTGACAACCGTGTGGTTGCAATAGCTGGGTGGTCCTTTTTCAGCTTATAAACACTGCAAATTCTGATATGGCTTGACCAGAGTGTCTGTGAGTATAAATACCATCCTCACAAAAGAAAATACAGGATGCTTGCTTTGCTGGCAGACCTTTCTCAGGCTGGGCTTCTCTGAGAGAGTAATTCCATTCTCAGGGTACATAGTCATGGATCAAAACCATTGCGGTCTCAGGATGCGAGATGCTGAACTAATACTTACTCTCTTTGCTGGCTCAAATACGTTCAAAACATTTTGAAGGAGTAGCTCAGCAGGTAGGATCTGCTCTCTTTCAACTAATCTGCCCAAGATAGCATCCTGACATCATGACTTATCCATATCAAATGTGCACTGCCGCATGATCCTGCAGAACACAGAAACTGGTATGGATGGACAGGGAACTGAAGCCTCCTTGTTCCAGCTCAGTTAGAAGACAGTATAGTGCAGGGTCTTCTGTCTTTTTTAGCCCAGACTCCATTTGAATTAATGAAGGAGCATTTTGCAGCACAATTTAGGGCAGAGTGGGAGCTGCGTAAGCAACCTCAGAGGTGAAATACGGCTCACAGACTAAGAAAGGCTTACCCAGAGGAAGAAAAAAAGTAGTCAAGGCAGACTCTAGAAGATTGTCAGTAGCAGGTATGGATGGGGATAGGCCCCTATGTTAAACACTGTATAATTTCTGAAAATAAAAACAACCTGGAGCTGAGCACTGCCAGGGCTGGTAGTTGTAGTGAGGATTCCAATTCCTGTTTGTTGGCTGATCAGATCTACAAAATAGTTTTACACTCAGGAGCATGGTTCTGCTATTTTGGCAGGCTTTTGGCACAAGAATGAAAGTTATTTCCTTAATATGAAGACAGCATGAGAAAAAATGCCTGAGATGGTGGAGGTTTGGCTTCACTGCTTGCTTTGTGGGTATTTGTATCATCTAATGTTAAGCACTTCACTGTCTGGGGTCCCTCCTCTATAATCAATGAAGGGAGATAAGGACTCCTGCTCTCCATCACTGGAAAGAGCTTATCTCTCACTAGTGACCATAGAGAAAGCTCAAGAAGATGAGCTAACTGACTTGGCTGTATTTTTACATTACAAAGAGTTTCACAGCTATTCTTGTTTAAAGCATCATTTCCCTCCTCTCCTCCCCAGACCCTCCCCAGAGGTGCCTTCTCTCATTTACACCCTGTTCAGTGGCACACTATCCGTCAGTAGTGCAGCTGTGCTGTAAACAGCCTTGTGCAACCACTTCAGTGAGAAAATTATTGTAAAAGGAAATGATTTTTCAGATGGAGTCTTGCAATCTGGTTCATACAGTGACCACACAAGCAGCTCTACCAGCACAACCGGTGCACCCTTGTCAGAGGCAGGATAAAGTAGTGGAAGGAAGAAACAACAGCACTGGCTATGGTAGTCACAATGTCGTACAGCGCCTTAATCTGCCTCTGTGCTTCTGGAAAACGCACTCATATTCCTGGGGCTGGGACATGTCCCAGTTACATTCAAGGCCCTTAACAGGGTAAAGCTTGAGCATGCACCAGGCTCTCTCCTCTGTCTTTTTCTTCCCATTGTGCCTGTGTTCATGGGAAAGGAGCCCAGAAGCATGGGTGAGACCGGAGCAGGGGCATGCTCCTGCGCAATGGTGTGGAAGCAAGATCCTCCAGCACCTATTGTTGAATCCACAGGTATCTACTGTAAGCCAAGTCAAGCACCTAAAAATTAAGTTGAGCAATTTCAGTCACTGCACTGATGTGTCACCTTGGGCAGGCATTTGCTCAAGAACCTCCTCTACTCATGTCAAATTGGAACAATAACACTTTTCCACCTTTCCAACTCATAGCAAGAGCTGCTATAAGGACAGAAGCCACCAGATCAGTGAGGTTCAGGCAAGCTCTTAAAAGCTACAAGACTGGAGTTCCTTTGACGCCAAATTTGTTGATAAGAGAATTCAGTGTAACTGGGAGCCAAATTCTGCTGGTTGCCTATTATAGGCAGCCTCCTGACAGAGCTCTCACGTGATGTGGCTTTACTCTGTAACTGCTGATTGTCAGCCTCTATTGTAACATCATTCTGCAATAAGGCATCCATTCCTTGGGGGCAAAAAGAAAGTGGATGCTTTGTACCAGTAATGAAAGTGCCATTGATTTTGTTGAGTGTTGTTATTACAATTATAAAAAGGTCCCTTCAGACTTGCACACTGACACATGAGGCAGTGAAAAATCAAAATCACCCTCTTAACTGCAAATAAGCAGTGTGCTGGAAAGGGGAGCAGAGTAGGGGGAGTCAACTAAAACAATTATGCAGTCATATTCTGAGATATTGCCAGAAGCAAAGTTTGCAGGGGTTTTCAGAAAAAGAGAAGGGGAGTGATGGCCTGAGTTTGATAGTAAGCCCAAAATGTATCAGAAAAAAAGCACCAACTTATACCAGAATTTTTAACTCCCTGAATGGAAAAGGAGCACAAACAGGATTCAAACGCACAGTTCTAACCAACAACAACAAAGTACCTTACTTTCAAATCAGTCTGCAATTCAACAGCCAGCACATATGGGTGTAGAGTTCTATTATGGGAGGAAAACTCTGGCAACAGATCTTCAGAAAGGATGTGATGATGTGCACCTTCTCTGCTGCGTAAAACAGCCACAGGATAAATAGAATTATAGAATCATTTAGGTTGGAAAAGACCTTTAAGATCAAGTTCAACCGTTAAGGCAGGACTGCCAAGTTCACCACTAAACCAAGTTCCTAAGCACCACATAATAGGCATGTAGCAGGTGCCAGTTCTTACCTCACAACAGCTTATGAAGACATAGTAAAACACACATGGAGAGCAGGGGAAGAGTCAGTGAGCCGCAGTTACCTTTGTGGGTCTGTATCACTTGATCCAGGAACTTGCACACCAGACTGGACTATGCTTATGGAGAGAATACACACTTGCACCCTGCTACAGCTGAACAGCTTCTCCACCAGCAGACATAAAAGAAGAGCAAACCTCTTAAAGTGGTCTCTATTCAACAGCTGGATTTCTGTTTTCTCAGCCTGAATGGTGAGCTAGCACAAATGCATCAGGCACCACTGCATTACAAAGTGGTAGAGAGTACCTCCTCTGTGAATATTGGTTTAGACTCAGAAGAAACCATTCACAATTTGTAGGAATCTTTGCTGCAGCCACACCAAATTGTCCCGCAGCATTGGTTAGCCTGTTTTTTTAATGTATGCAAAGGCAGTCACAGAAGCATCAGCATTTAAACAACCACCACTGATCACCTCTTTTTATTTAGTTCTGAAACACACCCAGATTTACCCCAGGGGGACAAGCCATTGCCACACTGCTGTACACAGCTGCTGCTGACATGTGTTGTCCACCTGGAAGTGACCACCTGAGTACAGAGGACTGGAAAAGTTATTGCATCCCTGCTGATCTTTTTTCCCCTACTGAACTTCTGTTTATGATGTCTAGCTGCCACTCTAACCTTATTTAATCTTAACTAATATATTGGATTTTTTGCTTTAATTTCTTATGATACTATTTTCTCATATAGACCTGTAATCTGGACACCATATTCAGTGTGGTTTATTTCCTTAGGCAGGTTGAGTCTATATCTTGCAGCTTCTAAGAAATATCTCCACTTACACAGCTGAAGTTCTCTACTAGGCTATTGTCATTTCACACCTTTATGACTATCATATCCTCTTTTCCTTCCTGCTTTACTCTAAAAACAATTTTTATTGAGCCCTGCTTAATTCTGCACACTTTTACTAGCACTCCAACCAGGAGAGATGGGTTTTGAATATTATTTTTGCATCCACCCAAGCCTGTGGACTCTGCCTGGCTAGGGGGCTTGCTGCCAGAGTGCAGAATCAGGGCTTGAGAAGAGACTCAAAGAGTATCCACAGTGGTATCAAGGAATTAATTGAAAACAATGATAAGAAAATAGGGGAGAGTTTATAAGGATGATGTGTAAGATCTGATGCTTTTGCTTCTTTCAATATACAAAAGCTCACTTAAGTTCCAAGTGCCCACAGGTTTATGTGAGGAATACAGGCATACACATCCAGCACAGCTCCCTTCGCTTACGGTCTTGTTGCAGCACATGAATGTCCACACAGAACACTAGCAAAGTTACTGCAGTTGTGTAAGTATGTTAACAAGCAGATAGCAGTATATTTTTGCATAGACAACTCCTACAGTAATCAAATAACAAATGTTCAGTCTGGAAAGAACCCCAGAGTACAAATGCCACTGAACACAAGAAATTGCTGCATATATTCTTGTTTCTGCTTTCTGAAACACACAATGTTTGGCTTTAATGTTGCTTTCTGCATCTGTATCCTCGACTACATAAGCTGCTGTCTTACATTTTTTAATTAAACGCTGTACAGTATTGCAGAAGAGGGAATCAGTTAGTTCTTTGGTTGAGAAAGAAGTGCAAGGCTGGAGAGCCTGTCCCTGTGCAATGCACAGCAGGCTGTCAGCTGAAATTCCAATGCATGCTAGCAGGGGTGGGACTTGCACTCATGTAAGTAATTAAGCTGTTATCTAGTTACACACAGGCTGATGAGGGTTTGATATTGATAAATACCAAGAACTACTGTAAAGGTATGTGAGGGAGGAGTAGTAGTAAGACAACAGACACGAATATTTTCTATAAATCAGAAGCCAAGAAAAAAAAAAGCTTGCAAAGAATGGGAACTTTGAAGCTACGGAACATATAGTATTAACGCAACCATCAGAGATGTTGAGGTCATTTTAAGTGAACTGATAGTTAATTACAGCAGGTAGCCTCTGCCCTAGAACTGAAGAAACTGCCCTGCTGGCAGGCGTACCTGTATGCAAGTATCCCTCTTGAATAGCTTTCTTTTCAGGGCTGCAGAGCATCCCCAGATTAGGTGCATAGCAACGATGTTGCTAAAACTTTCATGACCCAATCAAAGCCAAAGCAGAGATCTCACTGCCATGTGGGAACTTGCAGGTTCAAGGGTCTGCGTAATCAAAGCTGTGCTGCAGCCAGGAGGGGAGGAAACTGGGCTCCGCTCGAGCATTGCACTGCCAGCCAGCTAAGGACAAAGTCCTAAGCAGCTGCTCTTGTGTAAGATGTCTGGGTTTTGGCAGCTTTATATGCAAAAAATGTTTGCAGCTTTCTGGGCCAAGAGATAAGATGAACAAGAAAAAATGGAATTAACCTTTTATTACAGAAATGAATCATTACTAGTCTATGAGGCTGCTAAAGGGGCTTTTCTGGACTCAAAGTGTGGGTATTAATATAAGGTGGAACACACAGCATCATAGCGTCAGGCATACTAGCTAAACAGGATGAATCGAAGCACGAGTTAGGGTGCGTGTAAGGCTCTCAAGGGAGGTGCATGGGAGTGGTTCTTTACATGACAGAAAAGAACGACAACATTTTGGGAGCAGATTTTTTTCATGGGAAGATATGGGAGCTGAGGCTGCTCAATGAGGACTGAATTTGGATTTGGCCAACAGGAGGAAGTGTGGGGTTCAGAAAAATCAGCTTTGCAAGCAGGACAGTGTTCAGACACCACTGAGGAACTGAGGTGAGCTGGCTGCTGCAAGGACTCTGTGTAAGGCACTGCTCCACAGAAGGCGCAGAAGACAGACCTGGCCTGGGATGTCACACAGATCTGCCCTGTCATAAGAGACTGTCCTAAGGCCATTATTGTGCTTTGCAGGGTGCTAGCTGAGAGTGACATAGGACATTCAAAACCCTTGGGAATATGCCTGTTGCACATTCAGTTTGCCATTTCCTCCAAGTCTGGAAGATGAGCTAAAACACAGGCAAAACTCATCAAGACACATGAAAGAGTCTGGTGCCATTTCACATGCAGAAGAAAACAAATAGCTTTACCTTCAGATACTCAGGATGTTTCCAGAGAGGTAATTTCTCACTTTTGCATTAGCATTTGTGTAAATATCAGCTGAGGGAATACCTGTGTCGCAACACTTGTGCTGCCACTGTGTTAACTAGGCTGGTCACCTCAGCTGGAAAACCTGCAGCTGTAAATACCAGACCGAATAGCATATGAATAACAACCATTAATGAACTATTTTACACTGTGCATGTGTATGCATGTGTTCGTGTGGGTGGTGAACGCATACAAGATGTTCCTACAGATTCTTGTAGAACAGAAATTTGAAAGTGGAATTGAAAGTGGTGAAATTACTGTGTGCTGCATGAAAGTAATAGAAGTATCATGCAACCAGACTGTTTTTCCATAAGTCTTTGCTATAGACTGATATTGGCCTCACTATATTAGTAAGATTATGCTTGCTGGTAAATGTCCATACCAAACTGATGATGCATTAAGGAGTGGTGTTTTTAATCAATAAGCGTTTGTCTGTCTATTGTGTTGATTTTATTCTCACCAGCATAATCACTTTCATAGTGGAAAGATCCAAAAATGAATGAACTCCAGCATCTAAAGAAGAAGTCAGACCAATCTTTAGAGCTTAGCATCTTTTATGTGGATTTGAAGGTTTTAGTCACTTGTTAAATTTAGGAGTTAAAAGAAAACAGCTTTGACTGATGATGCAACGCAATGCTGGGATTGCAGGAAAAGAAGATCCTAGCAGAAGGCCAGCACACAGATGTGTCAGATGATACTGCATTCCACACACTAGAAGTCACGATCTCCTCACTGAGCTGTCAGCTGCCTTGCTTCAGACTTCCTTACATTTGAAAGCATATAGACACACTGGAAGAAATTCCAGTCATTGCAAATACATTTAGCCTACTCTAAAAAGCCAGAAGGTGCCTTGCAAAACACTCTCACTTTTACAGTAAATAAGTAATATCCATGTTCTTCACCCAGAATCATAACATATCAGACAGCAGTAAGCTAAGAACAGAATAGTCTGGTCCATTTAAGTATGTTACTTTCCTTGATGGTTCTAATGGAGTAAGGGAATTATTTTGTGACTTAACAGTTACATATACTTTCCAGACTGCCTTGTTCTCTTTTACTCTTTGGGAATACACACAGGAAAAACAGCCCATGAAAGACTCTCCAGGCCCAACACTTAAAAGGCACAGAACCACAGGCTAATTCAGGCTGGAAGGCAACCCTGAGGCCATCTGACCAGACTACCTGCTTATAGCAAGGCTGGCTTCAACACAAGGTAAAATTGCTCAAGGCCTTGACCAGCTGAGTTCTGAAAATCTCCCAGGACTGAGACTCCACCGCCTCTCTGAGCACCTGTTCCAGTGCCTAGTCACTTTCAGGATGACATTTTCTTTCATTATATTCAGTCAGTCTGCCTTACTGCAAACTGCATACACTGCCTGTTGTATCTTTCCTGGTACATCTCTGAGAATAATCTGGCTTTGTTTCCTCTGCAGCACACACACCACCCCCTGCCCCTACCCAGGTAGTGGAAGACAGCAATTAGCTTTCCTATTCCCCTTCTCTATTTGAGGCTAAACAAACCTTGTTGTCTCAGTGTCTCCTCCCATGTCATGTACCTTCAATCATCCTGGTGGTCCTCTGCTGGACTCCCTCCTGTAAGCTGGACAAAGTTCTGCAAATGCAGCCTCATGAATGCCAAATTGAAGTAATCGTCCTGCTGGCAAAGTTCTTGCTAAGAAAGATACTCCTTCCCTTTCTTGGAGGTGGGTGTGACATTTGCCTTTCTTCTTGACATTGGGACTTCATACAATTACCATGTTTCAAATATGATAGAGCATGGCCTTGCAATGACACCAGCCAGCTCCCTCATAACCCTTGGATTCATGCCATCCCATCCCAAGGACTTGTACACGTCCCCATGCTTGTGCTGATGCATTTGTTTACGCAGTCTCTAACTTAATCTTCCCCTACCATTAGCAATATTTGCCTCTTTGTCTCCTTCAAATTCTGCCACAAGGCACACAGCTCTGGGAGGCTGAAGGCAGACTTTGACAGTAAGGACTAAGGAAAAGAGATCTTCAGCTTTTTCTGCCTTCCCCATTACCAGGTCTCCTGCCCTATCAGGGATTGTTCTGAGCTGGCAATTCTTTCTCCAGAGAAGGGTGTCCAAGTTCTGCAATACATTTTCACTTTTGAAAATCTGGACTGTTTCTGGCATAATTTTAATACAAAAGTTCTGTGAGAGAAAAGAAAGCAGGGGGCTGTGAATGTGAATTCTTGCAGAAAAAGAGAGAGTTATGGAACCAAACAGACAGTCTCTTGCTAGGCTGTTACCCATCAGATTATTCCTCATATAATGGCAAATATTTTCCATTTTAAAATTCAGTTCATTTAAAAAAATCATTTTACGTGGAAAAACACCCCCACAAACCCAACAACTCTTAATTTATTCCCCAGACTATAGCTCAACACAAAAAGAAAACACAGATGTTTCATAACACAGCTGTAGAGTGAGCTTTTCCAGGTTTGTGAATTTGGCACCCTCCTGCCTCTTCGGGACCCAAATTAACGGCTTAGGGCAGATGGCCCCACTCTGGATGTAGCCCTGACTGTGCTGCTGCAATAAGGATCAGGAAGTAAGCACAAGCTCCCTCAGCACAAGCTTTTAGGATTCAATGGAAACTGAACCTGAGATAACTTCTGTCACTGGTTTAATGTTTAGGTTATCCCACAAAATCATAAGTCATTTGCAACTACATAAGCAACAGATACTGACTTCACAGCCCTATGCAGGCTACACAGATTAGAAATATGACACGAGAATTTGTAGGGCTTGTCATCAGTTTAGGCCATTTGTAGAATATATATTGTAGAGAACAGGTGTAGCTTTTGCTCAATCCTTTGTGCATTAGCTGGAGTTGTAATCCAGTTGCCTGAGGGCTGCAGTGACTGCTGCTGGTATAGCTGTAAGTTATGACTTGCTTCAAATGAAGAGAGGGCAGGAAGGTTGCTATTCATAGAATCATACACTGGTTTGGGTTGGAAGGGACCTTAAAGATCATCTAGTTCCATCCCCCCTGCCTTGGGCAGGGACACCTTCCACTAGACCAGGTGCTCCAAGCCCCATCCAAACTGGCCTTGAACACTTCCAGGGATGGGACAGCCACAGCTTCTCTTGGCAACCTGTGCCAGCGCCTTGCCACCCTCACAGTAAAGAATTTCTTCCTAGCATCTAATCTAAATCTACCCTCTTTCAGTTTAAAACAGTTACCCCTTGTCATATCACTATATGCCCTTGTAAAAAGTCCCTGTCCAGTGTTCTTGTTTCTATTGTCCAAAAGACTGTTCTGGAGGCAAACTGCCTTGATTGTTCCTGTTAACAGCAATGAGAACAGTGCTGTTAACAGATATTCCTTGCTGGTGGCAGGTATACCTAGTCACAGTGTGGCTGCCCAACACAGGGTTGCTTCCTACATACATGCAGTAACTAGACTGAGAATCTCACTGCTTTACCGAGCATTACTTTTAAAATCTCTGCCATACCACAACTGCATCATGTAACCTCCTTCATTTCCCTGTTCCTGCAGCCAATTCCTTCTGGATGCAAAGCCTGCAGTCCCTCTTCCCACCTCTCCCAAACCACGTAGAGAATCAAACGCGTCACTTCAAATTCACCTGCAAATACACTTTTTCATAGCTAAAAAGATGTAGAAATCTATGTCTAATAACAAAACGAAGACATGTAGTTGAGGGGACAAATTATGATTTTTGGAATGAATTCTCTGCAGTCTGATCCTGCAAAGTAAGCAGGACTATCAGTTCCTGCCCCCAATATGAGAGTCAAGCAACATCAGTGTTTCACGGGTTCAGCTATACTACGTGCCAGAACCAAAGTACTAACAGGATTACTTGTTGGACTCCTGAACAAAGATTTCCTCTGTGAAGAATTAAAATGAGTAAGATTAATACCTTGTAGAAAGGAAGAAACTCTGGGTACCAGGCATACCCCCTGTTCGGTAGTCACTACAGTTTATGCAAGGAAGCATAGCAATGCCCTAAGCTTTCTCCCTTTGGGACCACGGAAATGGATGAGTCTTATCTTTTTTATGTGCTTTATCCAGATTTGTTTGGCACACCAGCAAGCCGACACTTATTGATTTCTTCTGAGTTCACAGTTCCACCATAACAGGGTCAGATATTTCACAAGGGATTACTTAGCCTCAAGGGATAGGAGGGGACAGGAAAACAACATGACATTTTTAAGAATTAGACATTGCTTTTCTGCTAACAGAGTGCACAATGAAAGCATGTTTGATTTGCTTCTAGAAAATAGATGAAGAAAAGGATTTGAATCAGGCAAGCAGAAAAGAATGGGATTTGCTGGTAGCAGAGAGCATTTTTCACCTCTTGAAATACCTAGCATGCTATTTGAAGCAGATATGATAATTATGAGCACTATGTCAGTGCCCAGAGAGATAGAAGAAAGGACTCATGCTGTCTCTCACTGGATAATTAACCTTCCATTACCATCCAAGAGGGTGGGATGAGATAAACTGTGTATGTGGCAGGTAGGAGGAGCAGAGAAAATAGGATCAGAGATGTGTGAATACAAGAAGCTAACCAGCGTGCAACAATGAGAAATACAGGTCCAGTAAAAATAAATGCTTCAGCTCACTGCCTCCTCTTTTCCCTATGGCAAGAGACACAACATCAGCCACTAGGATGTTCTCACCTCCCTCATCTCTACTTAACCTTCTTTAGCAGTGCTCATGTTACAGACCTCTATTTCCTAGCAAAAACTTGTCATTGTCCCCAAGGAAACTGGTAGTTATGATAGCTTTCATTTTACTTATGGGGTACCAGAAGTTAAAGATGTAATGTATTCAACTATGAAAATCTTCTTTCTAGGATTTTTTCAAAGCATTAAGTCACCCAACAGTTGCTTGATTCAATAGAAGTTAGATATGAAAGCACTTCTGAAATATCCACTCACCACTTACCTGCCTCTTTAGGCACATATCTACATTTAAAAATAAGATGCAAGTGACTATATTTCTAAAAGTGATATAGAAGCTTAAGGATATGCCTTATGGTAAGTGTCCAGGGAGAAAGGTCATAGAAGTTAGGCTTTAAGCATCCTTAGGTACCCAGGTTTTTGCAAACCCTTTGTGGATCCTGACTTTCGGCTTGCCTGGTAGGTCAAGCTACTTGCTCAGCGATGAACCTGAACTTGACTGTTCATAGATGTAAAGTAAAAAAATGTCTGGCTAGTATAAAGATGACTGCATAACATCCTCAACTCAGGGCCCCTGGTTTGTCTAAAGAACAGCTATGCCACCTCTGATACGGAGTGCACTACCTTCTCAAGCTCCTTAAAGGTTCATTAAGTGGAGGACCAAGTGCCATTACAAGGCCCAGTTTATAAATAGGAGATGTTACATGCAGGAGGGCTGATTCATTTTGTCTGGCTAACTCTCCAGACCAAGGAGGGAGGCCTTTCACAAGAACTCACTTGGTTTGGCCTTGTGTCTTCAGTTTCCCGGGTCTGCTTCATAACAATAAATTCAGGGTCTATAAAATAACTCTGGTACGTCAATATATTAATCTTGTTGAAAGCACAGATGTCCATTTCTTGAATGGAATAATAATAATAATAATAGCTTGTCTTCCTTAGAGACTGAAGTGGTGTGAATAAAAGAGCTCTGCTAGACAGCAAAGTATGCCAAATGGGCATATTTTACTAGATGAGAAAAACAGCTTGTCACTTCTAATTGTTCAAATTATGTGTGATTCAGTTCTTCCTGCAGTTATTTTTAAAATGTTGTTAAGAGGGTATAATGTGCAGCTAAGAATAAAAAGGGTGTGAAATTGTTAGCTCCCCTGGTAGGTAGGTGGTGATAATGAACATTTCATAAAGTTCTTGTTAACAGACAAATCTCTGTAGCGCTCAGGAAGTCTCTCATGGCGTTAACAGTCTCTCACTAAAGCAATGGTTCTTAAGGAATACACATTAATTTTGATCTGATGCTTTTTTTTTTTTTTTCTTAATCATGACTTACAGAAATGAGCTAAAATCAGAGCAAGGGGTCAGAACTCCGGGATACCAAGCACTATGTTGGTGTCCCAAAAAGGCATCCAAACCTGCTGCTGACTGGGACCCCAGTGCATGGTCCAGAGCTGGCTCACGGGTCATGTTGTGTGCTTGGCACTGTGCCCGTCCCTCTCCATGAGAAGAGCTGCAGCAGACTTCTCTGCTTGTGTGGCAGACCTTGTAACAGGTCTCACTTTCACAGCATGGCCCACAATCCCAGCATTTGGGAACTATTGGCTTAGACCTTTTCTGGCTTGTTAACTACTACTCTTGCCTTCACGTGGGTCTATAAAAGGCCTGCTAAAGTAGCTAGATTTCTCTGGAATATGAGAGGAACTCAGCTGACATCAATAATGAAGACATCAGGCAAGATTATTTAGGTTCCTGAACCACTACAGTTAACGCCAGATCTCAGCCTTATGATATCTGCAAACCTACAGGCAGCAACCTCCGCACACACTTGAGCTGTAGTCACTGAAACGCATGCAGCAGTGCTTGAACTAACTTCACACTCGTTAACATGGGTGCAGGCAGATATTAGCTTGGATGCTGGCAGTGTAGCTGTGGCATGAAAGCTCAGCACAAGCTAGCTGCACTAGCACCTACCCAGCCTCACAACTGTTACAGCCATTGCTGTCTGCAGGGCTATAGCGACTACAAATGGGGGCTTTCTCTTCTCCAGGGAGAAAGGCCAGGAGCTCACTTTTAGATGAGATATTTGCTACTCAACAGTTCCTTCTGGGACACAAAAATCACTTTATGGGGCAGAGGTTGAAATCTGGGATATAGAGGGGACAGAGGGATGGAAATGGCAGTCTGAAGTGCAAGAATCAATGGGAACCTCAAATTGCCTTCATGCTGTCCCAGTGCCCTTGGAGTAAGACTAACTCACAGTGTAGACAGGGAGCAACAACTGCCACTGCTACAGGGAACATCACATCCTCATACATACAAGTGCCCACAGGGCTTTCCTGCCTGCACCTCTGACATGGAGGCCTTTACAGGCTGGGTGTATTGGTCTCATAAACATGCCCTAGTCTGACTAAAGAGCTTTGTTTGCTAGGCTCCTGCATGACCTCATCCTGCTGACCTTCGTTCTTGTTCAATTAACCAACTTGGTGGATAACCAGAGCCCCTTCAGCCTATGCCATACTTTGCTTTTCTGGCAGGTATCTTGCAAATCTTGTTATTGGCATTGTAAGTGCAAGCTTCCTGCAGGCACCAGAGCTTCTGACTGTGGGTCCTGCAAATGGTGACTTCTCCAGCATCCTGCAAACATAATTTCTTTCCTGACTGTGGGCTCTGGCACTAAGGAGTTCACTTCACAGGGTGACCTCCACATTTGTACTCACCTTTTGTGTGGTATCTTATCCTCTGGGGGGGCTTATCTCATCAACTCTAGATGTTTATGATGTGAATCTGAGGTAGTCATGCTAAGCTAATGGAAATAGATACTTTTATAGTGAGATTTATCTGTGTCTTTTCATCAGCAACTTGGGGATTAAATGAATCATGCCCTAGCTGTATCTTTTTTCTCTCCATTAATTATCAGGGGCACTTAGTATCTTGTTCAGATGCGGGTGTCTACATTGCATGAATCTCACCCCATGTGATTCCCTCTGCCAGGTGCTTCTAACAACATCTGATTGTTATTTAGTTTTCATTGATATAATCACAACTAAAAATCTCATCGGTTAGGTCTAGTTTGAGGTTAATGAGGGATTTTCTTCCCATGAAGAACTCATCTGGGTATTGGAATTGTTCTGACCTACAAAGCAGAATGAAGAGGGTTCTCAAGGCATGGGAGTAGGCTAATGTTTTTAAGAAGATTGCCATGATGTCTCTTTAAAGAAATCTGGATCACATATGTTTGAAAAACACATTGCTGAGTAAACAGTGTTTTAAGACTGGAATAACTGTCAGAGACAGAACTTCTGAGTCTTACTCCTACCTGTAGCATTGACTTTGTGGCCTTCAGGTCACTTTCAGCCAGACAGCCTCTCAGGAAATAATGTATACTTGCAGCACAAACAATAAAGAAATAAAATGAATTCTCAGCATCCTGAAAATTAGTTTAACAAGAGTCTCAGACTCGATGCATAACTGTAATGAAAAACAATTCATAGAACTGATCTGAACTTTATTATCACAGCCATAAAAGGCCCTGTGACCTAAAAAAAGACAAGAAATAGCAACCTCAGGCCTAATCTGATGTCAATAGAGTTACTACTAGCATGATCTGAGTCTCCAGACTTAAGTTTTTAACCAAGCACCCACAAAATGCAAACCACCTGATGGACAGTTCAATAGGTACGTTTCTTTCTTGGAAGAACTTATCAGCCCAACCCATGTGCAACTTGCCATGCTCTGAGAATGCACCATTCAGAAGCCAGTTACCTCTAAGGTAAAGGATTTTGACTCTCCACCCTTTTCTGTAGAAACAGTTCTTGGATGCTGTAATTTTTAATGGTGTTAGTAGTGCCACACAAACTCTGGTTCGGAGAGGGGCTTATGAGTACACAAGCTGAACAAAAGCTACAATATCAATTTTCTGCATAACCACTTGAGAGGAACGAGGAAACATCACTTACTTTCCTTAACCATCTGGTCATTGTTCAGGTTCCTGGTTCACACTCCAGATAAGGGTTAAATTATAATCCAATGTGCAAATTACTTTGAAAAGATTGATTAATTTACTATGGTGAATAACAGCTGTTTGTTTCATGGACAGAACACATCATTGGTCAGATTTGTATCTTAAATTATAGAGGCCCATACTCAATGGTGTCAGGAAACAGCAACGTTTGTGGAGAGGTAAAGGTATTCAGGTGGGTCTTCCTACACCTCAACAGCAAAACGGTCATCAACAATCACAGCTTTGGAGTAGGCAAAGTGAGTAACCTCACACACTAGCTGAGAAATTAGGGACAGCAAAAAATGTTAGTTTTCAGACATGAAATTCTTGATATTTGCCAGCAATCATTCTTGACAAAAACTGCATAGTAGTGAGAGTGATGAATCCTACTCTCTTAAAATATTATTGGAGTGTTAAGAAATTTATGGAAGAACAGCAACTCCTGTCCTGCCTTGCCAAGAAAAGAGGCTCAAACCAGCCCCAGTCATAGATTAGACAGGGTGTGAAAGGCTTGACTTTCGCAACACTCAGGTATCCCCAAATTTGAGAGATAAAAGGCTTTTACACTGAACCAGTAAATTTCTTCGCCAATGGTCGAAGCAATTTGTATTAGAAAACATACATGGGCTACAAATTAGGAAAAGACTCACTGTGGAGTGGGTCCCAGTTTGATGGGAGGGTTTTGGTAGGACTCTGCAGGCTTCCTGCCCTAGTGCAGCACCTCCACTGTTCCTGTGAGTGGGAAAGGGCAGAGGAAAGGGAGACGGCTTGGAAATCTCCAGAGCCAGTCACACCAGGACATTCTGCTTTGGTACACGAGCGAGGCACGCTAGGCAATAACTGGGTGATGAAGGTTGTATGGCTTGCAGAGAAATGGGAGATTGTCATATACCTTACAAATAATTTTGGTGCCTGCTGTGCTTACCTGGCTCCTCCTTGGATGCAACCAGCAGCTACTGTGACCCCTAGCCAGGGGTGTGTGGGGGGGGTGTGGGCAGGGTGCCTCTGGGATATAAGTAATTTTAGTCAACAGTTCTTGTCAAGCCAAGACTACATAACAAAAGGCATTCTCAGGAATCCACTGATTAGCAGCTGGGAATAGCTTGAGCTTTATTACTTAATCCAAGCCACACAAGCAAGACTTTTGTGCACAATAGTGGGTTTAGGCAAATGCACAGGCAGGAGCACAGCTTAATACTGCAGTGCAGACATACCCTGAAACCCTGATTCCCTTCACTTGACTACTTACATCCAGTACAGACTGTGAGCAAAACCCATCAATCGGAACAGACAAGATGAATAGAGAGGTCCCAGGGTCAAGCAGCAGGTCAAAATGAAAACAGAGGACAGAATCCAGGCCTCTAAACTACCAGCTAACCACCCAGTTCACTGGCTTGCACTCACCTTTCTACAACCCACCTCTGAGGTTAACAGATGTGTTCTGCCTCAAGTAACACAGGCAAAGAAAACACTGAGATTTAACATATGAAAGCAGATCTTTTTGGTGTGGTTTTACATGTAGGCATGCATGCTTTTATAACAGAAATATGATCCAAATTGATAACTGGCTTGTCTGTGAGAGTATGCATGAGTGACACTGGAATAAAACTAAACCACGCATAATTCGGTGTTCACAAACAACAGCACCATACAAAACGTCATACAGGCCAGTTCTTGCAGGCAGCTCTGCAACAATGAAAGGGCAGGCATAGCACAGCATTCACGTTAAGGTAATAAACCCAAATATCGAGTACATATGACTTCCTCAACAGCATCAAGACAGTTTGTATAGCTCCTGACTCTCATAAGCACCCCCTCACTCTAGAGTATCAAGAAATTCCCACCAGAGACAGCAAAAAGCCTGGATCAGGTAACCTTTCTGCTGCAAGGCCACAAAAGATAGAGATGGGAAAGACAGTGATGTCAAAGGTAATGGAAAATGCCTGCTCCAATGAACAAGGTGTTTTGTCCTTATTTCAGAGCTGCTGAGACCAGTAACAATAAGCAGTGGGATAACAGCAGGGAAAGAGAGGCATGCTTATGGCTGTTGTATGGAAGCCACTCAAAGGAAAATTCAGCATTTTACAGCCTGGATAACCTACAGCATTGAAAGCCGGACAGTGCTGCCACACATCCTCACTTCATGACACTTTTAAACTGTGCAAGAAGACAGAGTGAATTAGATTTCATCACTGCCTCATCAACTTCACTGCACTTTGCCACCAGTGTTCCTTTGCCTCACCACCAACTAGCTGCTCTGCCATTACAAGACTCCAGTTACACAGAGCTAGCACTGCCTTCAGGACATCAACTGCAGTAATGCCTGGGCTGCCCAAGGGAAAGATCTCCCCCCACAAAGCAAAGCATGTGTCAGGTGAGGGACCTCCCAGAACTTTCCATAGCTGAAATCTCAGGAGCAGGACAGGGACCTACCTCAGGCCCCAGGGACATCTCTTATCTTTTGGTAGGCTGATGAAGAGAAGAGAGATTGATCTAAGAACACCAGTGCCCATTGTGGTCTAACTGGCATCCCTGCATTCAGCAGCTCCCTCCTTTTGTGCTCTCTTCCATTCAGGTAACCATGACTTCTGTGCTATGCTCACGTCTCACCTGCTAACCTGCTCATTCATCTGTCTGTCTGCTTCCTAATCTAGCCACCTTACAAATCACTTAAACTGACACAAGAGCATCCACTCAGACACTGATGTTAATTTCACTGAATCAATCTGGATCATCTCCTTGGGTCTGACTCTCATTTATATTTAAAATCACATTTCACAGATGCAGGAAATGGAAAATTAGATCTTTCCAATTAAATTGGCATTTTCCATTAATGCCAGAGGTCTGCTGTTTAGTGTGGTGGCAATCAAACAAGCCCAATGTTGATTTCTGCATTCCCTAACACTGTGAAGAAAATTGTCTTTAAAGAAAAAGACTGGAAACATTTTAGCTGAAGAAATAGAAGAGGCTAAACCATTTAATGCATCTATTAAAAAAAAAAGTCTGAAGTGATGTTATCTGCTTTTGGTGTCTGATGGCGTTATCTTTGAGCTGACTCTCATCTGCTTTCTTCATCTTTGGTGGCACTAAAATTGCTATCTCTTTCTTATCCATAGGGAGACATCCAGCAGGCCTTATTCTCCTCAGTCTTGATTATCCTATGCAGTAGAAGTCCATGCTCAAAAGATACAGGGCAGTAAAACCTTTCAAGAGTCCCTATATGGCAAGAAAACTAAGAAGAAATCAGAACAGCTATATTCCTGTAACTTGTATCTCTGCTCTCAAGAGACACTGGAGAAACCAACATTACAAGACAGGTTTGTCCAGCTTGTTAACAGCTGGGTACTAAATTACATGGTCAGATAAATATATCATTTAAAACCATTTGATTAAAAAAGAGAAACTGCTCAGGGTACAGATGGACTCATTGATGTGTTGGAAGTGGCTCTTGGGCTGCCTACCAGCATCCCTAAGTTTAGGTTATACTGTGCAAATGAGAAGGTGTACATCCCACATGAAACATTCCCCAAACAATAACGGCATAACCAACCAAACTATTTCAGACAGGTAGGTGGTCTTGTCCAGATCCAGTACCTGCTTTGTGTCACAAGGAGCCTCTTTTGCTTCAAGGGATGTAGCAGCTGCTGTGTCCACAAAGGAGAAGGAAAAGTGGGAGTGAACTCAAAGGCGTCCCTCCTGCACCAGCAACACACAAGACACCAGTATTCTTGACTTGGGGCTTAAGTGGAATGAGCCGAGCTCCTACCTGGCCTCCAGTACCAGAAAGACTAGACAACCCTGACCGACCTGCTGTCTAAATCTCTAACATTTATCAGTTAACTTTCAATTCCAGCTGAAAATGTGACTGTGGGCCTACATTCTTGGCTGAGATAAGCTTGTACAAATCTACATTGTCTGAAGATATGACCCACTGCCTTTAATCACAATATGCTCATTTATCCCGTCAAGTATCTGGCGTATATTTAGTGTTTTTCCACTATCTTGATCTGTAGACTAATGAGGGGCAGGAAGCACGCAGATTGGATCTGCAGTTTGACTGAGAATTTCTCAACGGGAAAATGGCTGAAGTGAGACTTGGCTTTTATAAACAATTTACAGACAGTGTTGGCTTTAACTCCCTGTGATTCCTCTTTGGAGGCCCCTAAGAACATATTAAGGCTCCTAAGGATAACACTCTCCATTGCATGGCAATGAAGCACGAGTGACAGCAGTGCGAAGTGATGGCTGCTGGCATGTCTACATCACACAGCAAAGCACGGGCGCAGAGACACCGATCCAGCAGCGTTGCAGCCAGCAGCGCAAGCACGAGGGCTGCAGTGTAGCACAGCACCTGGGAGGGAGGGTCTTTCCAAAGAAGCCTGCGGCCTTTAAACCAAAGCTAGTTTCTCCAAAGACAGCTGCTGTGCATCATTCAGATGTACCACCTTAGGGGGGAATATGTCAGCATTAGTCCATGTGCCTGTGCTTACGGGGTCACTGTATCCATACCTTTTCCAGCTCCCCAAATGACTGGGCTGCTAAAGAAGAGTTTGAAAATAAACTTCCAACCTCCGTCAAAACCAATCCCAGAACCACACGAAAATCCTGGGTGAAGTGTGGAAAGAGGAAGTCTTTAAACATATGAAGGGTATAGGGATAAGTAGTTTGAGCCTGGAGCTTACGTTTTTGAGGTAGAAAACCAGAAAAATGTTTTACAAAATGCAAGAGCAAAGAATGTTTGGAGTTTTTATCTCTTTGTAAAGAAAATAATTGGCTTGGATTGAGCCTTTCCCTGGGAGTGTTTGCAAACCAAACATTACACAGCTGCCAAATGCCTGAAAACCAAGATGTGAAACTGACCTAAAATAAAAGCAAAAGTGATTGCTTCATTTCCATCAACACAGAAAACTAATCAGAGGCCTAGATGCAGGGCGAATGAAGACCTCTAGGATGTGATTCATCTGACATCTTAACATGCACAATACCAAGGCCTCCTATACAAGCAACCGAAAGACATACACACTGCTCAGGTGAAATTCATCTTACTCTACAAATGGCTCAGTCAACTCATACCCTTGAAGTCCTTTGATTAATTTATATATAGATGCCTAATACTGGGCGAGACTAATTCTTTGCCTAGTCTTTAACAAATCAATCTGCAACATTACACTGTCCTTTTCAGTCAAGCTAAACATTTTAAAGAACAGTAGAAGGAGAAACAAGAACATAATTTTAGAGATAAGTGAGGTAAGGGAAGGCTGGAACTGCCCTGCAGTATCTCTGCAGTGACAGTGATTCCCCGGGTTTCTTGTACATCAGAAGATTTTACCAAAGCTACCACCTTTCACTTGTCATTCAGGACTGCACGCCTACAGCCACACACACTAGCTAGAGCTTAGCATGATGTGCCTCTTGAAGCTTCAGGTGTGCTTAGACATCTTTTTCCTGCACAGAAATGCAATAGATGGGAACTAGATTACCTCTAAGAAACTGGCAGCCATGCAGACCACGTCACATTTTTCTCAACAGCTGCACGAGTGCTACCACCAGCTAGAGACAACAGCTCGTCTAAGGGATTGTGTGAGTGCTCACACCATGCTATCAGTACTCCGCCACATTAAAAGAGTGCATTAGAGACCTTATTTCCAAGATTATTGTACAAATCTTTAGCAACTTTGCTTAGTATTTCTGGGAGCTACAGAATAAGAAACATTAATTCCATTTTATGATTGAAAAAGTTGAATTACAGAGAAGTGAGTACCTGAAGAGAGGTCTTACTCCTCCTTCCAAGATTTGCCAGCCTAACTGTGTTGCTCCAGAATACAACAGTTATTCCAACAAGATAAGCCTTTATTTCCTTGGGGAAAGTAATACGAGCTTTATACTTGTTAGGCGGGTTTCCTGGTATAGCAATACCAATTGAAGTTAACTGGCAAATACTTCCTTGTGCAGATAAGGTTTGAATTACTCCAGGAACACATACTCCTACAACATGATCCTACATTCCCCCCACTCTACTTCACCATTTCTCATTTGCATAAACTACCAATTCAAAATCCCGTTCCTACCTTATCAGGTACCGCTGTGTGTGTGTCTGTGCGCACGCAGAGTTTCAGCATCCATCATATCTCAGGTTAGAAGTGCTCTGACCCACAGCAACTTGCCAAACTATACAGTGAGTTAACAGGCATTTAAACAAAGACCTAAGGTAACCCTCCCGTGCCCATCTGAGTGAAGGCACCTGTGTTTGTTAATCAACAGATTGCTCTGCAGGTCTCAAACCAGATGTAAGGTTAGTCACACTAGACCCTGCTTAATCAGCTGGCTTTGCTTAGAAATACGATAAGGGAGGGCAAGCCTGGGAGATGCAGCTCCTATTGGCAGTTGCTGACAGCTCCCTTTTACTGCAAAGCAAATGGTGTGGAAGATTATAGGTGAGAGATTTGCTCACCCACCCACAGTTTGACTTTCTTTCTGCACGTCATTTATTTGTGTAATGGCATTGCACAGTTGTTCCAGCTGTACGTACAGCTACATCCTTTAAAATAGATCATTCAGGTCTGATGTAACTTAACTGAGCTCATCAGAGCTTAACCAGTTCTGCATCACAGCTGGCATCCCCAGGGCTCTTCGGTGGTGATTGCTCTGTAGGTGCCTCAGCCCTGCTATTTAGGGGCTAGTGACCTTCTAGTGACCTTCTCAAAATTGCTATGAGCTACTCAACAGGTGCTTGCTTGGGATTTGGAGCCAGAATTTGAAGTCTCTGCACCCTTTGCACTGGAGCTGCTAGGTACCTTGAGTTGAGTCTTTTTCAATCTCCACAGGTATGCTTGTCTCACGTGGTGTAACTATTTAACATTCATGGGAGTGGATTCTAAATGTCACATTTTCACATTCCCCATACATTCACAAGAGAGCTATACAGTGAACCACTGGCTCTCTCTATTCCTGCAACAAATACTGAGCTCAGGAGGCTGAGAAAGCCTAACTTCTGTTTAGCCTGGGGCCTTTGCTGTGATACCGATTTAAATCCCTTGATTTTAATCACACAGAAATATGAACCTGTGTCACTTTGACCTAAAGAACTTCCCTAACTGTTTGGCTGCCCACGGTTTTGAGGTGTCTCTGTTGGGTTTCCACAAACAGAAAAGTCACGTATAGGTGTCTGTGTCTGCTGAAGGAATCGTGATCGAGTGCTGTGTGGAAACAGGTGCTGAGTCAGTCAGGCATTTCTGTATCTATCCTTTGCTCTTTCCTTTTCTGGTTATTTTTGCAAACTCACATGGACAATTCCTTTCTAAAGAACAAAGGAGGTCTCCCAGTTATGTATCTAAGCATTCTCATGCATTATATGGAGAACATGCTTACCCTTCTCAGGGCTAAGGACTCCGCTATAGGACAAGTCCATCTAATTACCAAAACGTTACAGTGCCTGAGAACCAACAAGCATCTAGACCCATGAGAACTAACTTGATGACGTGTGTGACAGCAATCCTTCGCACCACTGGCTACTGCTATCCAAGCACTGGACTATTCCTTCTCTTCCTATTGTAGTCATTCCCTAAGGGCTACATCCATACAAAGATTTACAAAAGTAGTGATTCATCAAGCATGAGAGAGGGAAGGGAACAGTTCCCTACCTCACCGGCAAAGTAATAATTTATGAGCCGTGAAACAGCTTCAAGAGTGGCTGAGATGGCCTGCCCTAGGCAGGCACGAACCTTAGGTAGGCGGCATTCATGTCATACTGCTGGCCTGCCCTACCCGAGTCAGAGTGGAGACTTGAAAATGGGTCCCTCCTTCCCAGACATGAGTCCCAAGCACTTTATTTAATTTTTTTCAAGACAAAGCACTGGCTTTACATCTAACATCTAGACATAGCCCAGAAAAAAGCACTTCATTATGCTTGAGTTAAGAATGGGGTTCTGTCTACCTGTTTGGGTTTTTGTTGTTGTTGTTTTTTCTTTTTTTCTTTTTTACTGGCTTGGTTAGTCCTTTCACTATTTTCTAGATTCAGTGAATCTCACTGTTAGTTACTCCATACACAGCAGAGAATATTGTACTGTTACGCTGAGAATTAGAGGTTATATAGGGGTGATGCAGACAGAGTGGTAAATATCCTTGTTCGTGAAATCATGCACAAATTCTGACAGGTCCTAAACTTTCCAAAGTTTTAGTCCAGTGTCATAACAAGAACACTTTATACTCTTTTGTGGTTACTAGTTGTCATTATTGTATTTTATGTCACATCAAAAGATATCCTCATATTCACTCCTTGTGCCTTTAACTCATTGCTCAGCTGAAACATTCTGTTCTGAGCTCAAAAGCTGACAGTATCGTGGAACAAATAGCAATAACATCCAGAGCTGCTGGATCTCAAGAGAGATACCCTGGGGAAGACTATTCCCTGCCCAGTTCCCTGGGTCACTCATTGCTGCACGATACTTCCTGGATTACTGCAGCTAATGCTGTCTCAAAGGAAGGCACACTTGCGTGAAGCCATCACCACCTTCCTTCAGGCTTTTCCTGCAGATCTTAAGTGTTGCCAATTCCTTCAAATTCTCCAAAAGCCAAATGAGTTTGGAGCATGGCTGCCGCTGACAACAAAAGTTTTGGCTTTCCAGTGAATTATGACCAACCTGAAAGCAAGCCATTTGAGGCTGTCTGGACCCCCTTGCTCCCCTCACAGAGACCAGCAGATCAGAACTGATGCTGTTCTGCACCAGTTAATCAGGGAGTCCTCAGCCTTCTCTGGAGCTGGGCTCCTGAAGTTAACATCACTCAGAGAACAGAGTGGGAGCAGGAAAGTCCCTGCAAATCCTCTGCTCCTCCCCCTTCTCTTTGCTTTTTCTATAGTGCTGACCCCAGCATAGCAAAGAAGGACTCTGCTGTACACACCTCCTCCTGGCACAGCAGAAGGGCTTCAGCGCACAGAGGAAACACGAGGAGCAGGGCAGATTTTGGCCCAGGAGTGGTGAGGAACTCATGCAGGAGCAAGACTGATTAGGCAAAAGCAAGACCAGAAGAAAGGATGAGAAAGAAACACTTTATGAAGAAGGAATAACGAAAGATTGTTTTATTTGCTGGGAAAGGGGTTGGATCCATGTGGGGAATGTGCTGTAGGGATTAATGTGACCTTAATATACTCAGGAACACTGGTAGCACCATTTGTTTCTCTCTTTGACACAAACATACAGAGATGCAATGCTGCGCACTGCAGTAACAGTCCAAAATTCAAAGGGCAAACATTGATAAGTATGACTCAGGATTTTTGAATCTCTGGGCTTGAAAGTGCTGTAAGACTTCAAAAAGTCCTCTCATCCAAATGGTGATGCCACTTGAGTTTCCTTATTGAGATTTGAGATGGGGCATTATTTTGGGTGTACCCAAAGTGGTCATGTTCCATTAAAGTCTTGACTTACATTCATCGCTTACTAAGGAGCAATTCTCCCTTATTTTGAAGCCTATAACTAATGGCCTTTGTTGACAGCAAAAGCACATGAAATCAAGCTGCCAGATGGTTCCAGTACATCAAGCAGTCATCCACCCCATTTGCCTTCTAGGATTATATTTCCTGTGCTGTATCTCATAAAATTAGCATTTTTACATTTGAACCCAAAGCTTATTGATTTAAACTTGTATTTGGAAGGCACCCATCTATTGTTCATCTATTTGATCTTTATTACTAGGATAATGTTCTAACCAGGTGGATCCAAAAGAGTACTGGGAGAACAGATTAACAGCAGCATTAATCTGGAGGAGAACTGAAATGCTTTAAAAACACTGTCTTGCAACTCCAACCTGTAACAGAATTATGTAGTGAGTAATAGCAATTATGGTACAATCACGACTTTTTGATCAGTAGTTATCCAAATCAGGTTAATCCTAATTCTTAATTATATTGAAAGTTCCCTCAATTACCCATTCTTCATATATCATAGCCAGCTGGGCAAATGCTGCCTCAATGGATTTCTGCTTGCCTCAACTCATCCTTCCTTTTTGACCCTATCCTTAGTGTGTGCCTCCTTGTTCAGTTTCCACATCTGGGTCTTTGTCTCCTTCAGTTTTGCCTCCGGTGGCAGATTTGTACAACCCTGACTTTAGGCACTGAGCCTCCCTATTCACTCAGGCACACGGCTGTCTGAAGCCTTTCCACGATCACTGACTCAATACAGACCAATTCGTTTATTTAAGAGATGTTTTCTAAAGGCATTTCAGAAAAGAAATGTATGAACCTAATCAAGTTTGATAAGCAGGCTCCTTAGGAATGAGTAACAAACTCCACAGGCTTCTCTCCTTCTCCACCTCTTCTTTCCTATTGTTTTCCCTCCCTTTCTGTTCTCATTTGTTACAGCTTGCTTTGGTAAGCATGTTCTTGTTTTAATTTAGAGATTTTGGAAACTTGTGTTACTCAAGAACTAAATGTTATGTTCCAGTGAGTTTAAGTCAGTAGCAGGGAAGAAACAGGTTACATATTACCATAAAATTTAAAACCATTTCAAAGCCTCTCTAACATACACTGCATTATTTCTGCCCCAAAAGATAGCTCCAGCATCTAGACTCTAGCACTATGGATCAATCAATTTTTTACCAGGAAAGTCTTCTGATACAACTTCCCTTAAAAATAAAGGATCCTTAGCTCAAAACCTAAAAAGGAATAAAAAGTTTTAGAGACCATACCTGCACATATATTAATATCAATAGCTTTAGAATACAGTAATCCTTTGAAAACTTGTTCACCATCGAAGATCTTAAAACAGTTTCCATGTGTTTTCTTGAAGCTCATTTTGTCCCATTCCAGTATGTATATTTCTGAATGCCACGTTGCTGCTGTCTCCTCCAACAGCAGTGACAGCTTTTCAGTGGCTCTTGCTGCAACACACATTGACCTCACAGGTATCAGAGATCATCTCTACCTGCTTAGTGTTAGCTTAAAACATGTATATTAGTTTATCTCAGAAAAAAACAAAAGCCAAGCCAGCTGTTCGAATCTCAGTTCTAAGAGATGAGAATTTTTAAGGGCATAGATACTGTTCCATCTTTCTGGGAAACTTTTGAATCTTTGCCCAGAACCACAAAGCGTGACAGATAGTTGTCTAGACATTCAGACTCAACTCCATTTTGCCTGTAAGTTTCCACATACTTACATGAGAGAGATATATATAAAAGTAAAAGAAGAAACCTTCTAAAGCCAAAAGAGTACTCAATAGCAATCACAAAAATTATCTGCCTGATGCTACCTCACACACAGCCAGGACTACTAGAAGGGGAGACACTATCAAGCACATGGTTCCCTAAGCCATGGCGTAACAGTACTGAAAAAGACCAGTTTTTATTGTATCCTTCTCTTCCATCAGCCAGAATATTTATTTACAGAGATGGCAGGCTCATATTATAAGACCTAATTACATTACAATATTACCCTGATTCAATCGGTAAGTAGCCACCTGTACCAATATAAGTCTCTAATTCAGAAAGGGTAACCAAAAATGAGGTTTGCCTTACCTGAAGTGTGTCAGAGATGAAGCACTGAATCCTTTTGCTGGAATTTGTAGGCAGATATACAACAACGATGGGAGGCTACACCAAGCTGAAAAGCTGAACATTACTGAACATTTTTGGAATGACACAATGCTCTCTAAACATCTGGAGGACACCCCCACCCCCACCCCCCCCACCCCCAAACAATTGTATCTGCTCTGTATCACCCTTTATATAAAGCTGTTCCCTGACTGTGAGATAAAAATAGTGTCTACAAATTGCCCAATGCAATGGAACCTAAATCTTGGTTGATATCTGCACAGATAAAGAAAAATTCTACAAGTTCTTATGAAAAAAGTAGACAACCCCACTGAGCTCACTCAGACTGGGAAGATCCATTTCTTCTCTGGGAAGAATCAGGTCTATCAGGCCTGCTGAGAGTGCAATGTGAATGTTAATGGAGATACTTTGGAGAGAGTGACAGGCTGTGGACTATGGACTATAAGGAGGAGGATGGCTTGACTTTGAACCACAGAATCACAAAATGGTTGAAGTTGGAAGGGACCTCTGGAGGTCATCTGGTCAACCCCCCCTGCTAAAGCAGTGACACCTAGAGACAGTTGCCCAGGACTGTCTTGAGGCGGCTTCTGAGTATCTCCAAGGATGGAGACTCCACCACCTCCCCATGCAACCTGTGCCAGTGCTCAGTCATCCTCATAATAAGAAAGTCTTTCCAGGTGTTCAGGAGGAAGATGCTGTGTTTCAGTTTGTGCCCATTGCCTCGTCCTGTCACAGGGCACCACAGAATAGAGCCTGGCTCCATCCTCTTTACACCTTCCCTGCAGGTATTTATATACATTGATGAGATCCCGTTGAGCCTTCTCTCCTCTAGGATAAACAGTCCCAGCTCTAAACTGAGCTGGGATATCAGTTGTACAGTAGGGTATCAGTTGTAAGATAAGATCTCATCAGCCAGCCACTGTGAGAAAAATGTCATCCTGGATTTTTTTGGCTTGGAGACCATCATGGAAAAAGGGCGCTTTTTTTCTAGTCTAAGGATCTTAAAATACTGTAGTCAACTAGACTATTCAAAACTGCGCAGTTCTGAGCAGTCTGTACTATGTTGCTGTAACATCTTACTACATATTTCTGGACATCTCTCCCCAAGGGGTAAACATCTCTTTTGGACTAGCTGAAAGAGCCAGCAGCAGAAACACTGAGGCTGAAGTCAGAACTTGTCCTCAGAGTAGGGGAGCTAGAGAGAGGCCTATTTTCTTGCTTTAAGGGATTGATTTCCTGGGAAACTGTATAAAGGTCAGAAGCACATAATGCTCTATGTGATTGTGAAAAAGCTTCTGGACACTGATGTTACATAAATATTTAGAACTACCATTACTAACCAAACCTGTTTCCAGCCCCTGCTCCTCCCAAGGAATAAAACAGGATAAAAGGGAAGAATTGACTTGTGAAGAGTAATAGCAGTGAAAGTCCAACCTGAAATCATTAATGGAAACTGCACACTTATCCGAACAGGAAAAGACATTTGTCCTGGTTTTGGCTGGGATAGAGTTAATTTTCTTCTAAGTAGCTGGTGCAGCACTGTGTTTTGGATTTCATACTAGAATAATGTTGATAACACACTGATGTTTTAGTTGTTGCTAAGTAATGCTCACTCTAAATCGAGGACTGTTCAGTTTCCCATGCTCTGCCAGTGAGCAGGTGCACAAAAAGCTGGGAGGGAGCAGAGCCAGGGCAGCTGACATGAACTAGCCAAAGGGATATTCCATACCATAGGGCACCACCTTCAGTATATAAACTTGGGGGCGGCAGGGGAGGGGGGCATTGGTCAGGAGCTGCTGATTGCTGCTTGGAGACTGGCTGCACATTGATCAGCAGGTGGTGAGCAATTGCACTGTGCATCACTCATTTTTCTTGGGTTTTATTCCCCCCCCACTTCTTCATTACAATTGTTATTATTATACTTTACTTTATTTCAATTATTAAATTGTTCTTATATCAACTCATGAGTTTTACCTTTCTCCGATTCTCCTCCCCATCCCACTGCGGGGGGCAATAAGCGAGCAGCTGCATGGTACTTAGTTGCCAGCTGGGCTTAAACTACAACACATTATAAAAAAAATCAAAAAAAATCAAGGAGCATCTGTAATTTTCCAATGCAGATTACAGCAGACTGCAAGTCAGCTGTGACAAGAATGATAACAGCACCATGCTTTTGTTTTCTTTATTTTACCCTTGAGCAGATAACCTTTCATATTTTGGTAGAGTAGACACAGCGGTGACGATGTTTTTGTGATGTTGCAAAACTCCACTTTCTTCTCATCCCTCTGGGAACAAATTATTCCATGTCATTTAACCACAACACAGCTTTATAAAGAACAGAACGACTAGGGCCACAGCAGTCTGTGGGGACTCAGATACAATAATATCTATTGTCTGTATCAAAAGCTACTCAAGGAACTGTCAATAAAAGGATATTCATAAGTGACCACATGCTAATTTGGCATCAGAGAAGCCAGGCAGAGATGGTATTTGACCCACTTATTTCATATTTTTTCAGGTGATCCAGGACTCAAGCAGGCAACTGCAGCTCTGGAGTTACATGTGCCTTGCAAGTAGTTTAGATGTTCCTCCCATAAAATACTCTGTATCAGACAGCTGTGGCAGGGCTACGCTGACGGTGAGCTGCGGGGTAATACAACAGCACAACTGAAGAAGGAAATGAATCTGCAAGGATTGCTGGGGCAGATACTGAGTCGCCTTGAGACCCAGCCACATGCTTAGGTTTGTGGCTGAACCCTCACATACAGTGGAAGCACTGAGATCTGTGAAGAATTACTGTTTTTTCCTTTTTTTCAGGACCACTGCTACAGTTCCTCTTCCTTTTAGCTCTCAGAAGTGGGTATTAGCTGTCCTAAGGCATGCAACTCTGCACTTCAGTGGGGCTAGGGAGCCCAAACTTCTAAAGCACTTTTGAAAACCTCATCCACAAACCACAAATGCATGGGAATATGAATTAGATGTGATTAAATACAACAGACATTTGAACTAGAAAGAAGAAACTCTTCTCAACCTAAGCCTTGTCACTGAAGATCAGAGCTGGTAAAAACCCCCAGAGCCTGTGACATTTCAAGTTAAAGTTGAAATAGATTTAGCATAGTCATTCCCATGCTTTGCCAGCAGAAACTCTAACTGCCTTCTGGGCATCCAGATTTATGATACAGTGATATTTACTAAGTTTTGTACCTGAAAGAAGGTGCAAAGGATATGCATAGAAGGGTATCATATTTTATGCTGTGAAACTGAGATTCACTTGAGTTTAAAGAAATACACCTTGGTCTCATTGTAGGACAGCCCATTATGAACATTAGTAAAACCTATTTTGTGCATCCATCAGTGAAATAAACAAGACAAAACCTAGAAGAAACAGAAAAATCTATGTTAAAAGCTGTTAAAGAAATTACCCAATGTTCAAAAAATTGAAATATATTTATTTTGCATGTTTCCTAACTCTGACCTGAGATTTCCACTACGTCCCTTTCTTATCTCTGCTGCCCACTGACACAGTATTTGAGAAAATATTCATTACTATGGAGTCGGAAAAAGGCCAATGGCAAAAAGGCTGAAAAAAGGTTGAACAAGACTAAATTTCATCCAACAGATTCCTTTCCTGCATGTTCTGTTGCAATCAGTTCCACCACATATCAACACTCAGACTGGCCTACTCCGGAAATATTTTTTTTTCATGACACACATTCCAGAAGGTAAGGCTGAAGACTGTAAACTTTTCACTCACTGCATTTCTGTGAATCCAGCTATGGATTTCTAATTCCCAAGTCCTGTACTTCAACAGACTGTATTTTCACTCTTTTCTCCACTGTCCGTGAAGTGGACACGTCTCCAGTCTTGGTCCAGTGCAGAACCTGAAGACCGACCCAAATGCTTCGTTCTGGTTTACTGCTACGGTCAAGTTTTCAAAGTTAATGCTCTAGGATGCAAGTGGCACAACAGGAATAAGAAAATGAGAAGATTAGATATGTGTATATAAATGGCACCAGGAGTTAGAGTCTATTGGGCCTTTGTAAATGGCATGATTTATCAAAAGACTTCTGAGAATTTAATGGAATTAAAAACCAAAAAAAAGAAACAAAACCAGCTCTGTTTCATGATTCATGCAAAGGCCAAATAAGCAGGTCTGGCATTCCACAGATCAAGGGATAAGTTGTGCCTATATAAAAGATGTTAGCTAAAACAGATTCATTCACGACATGAGAAGTTCATCAAAATAGCATCTCTTGATTGCAGCTGAAGATACTTCAGTCTGTTTCCAGATTAAAGTAGCCCTTTGTTAACATTGGCCGCGGGATAATGTTGGAGCCACTGGCACTAGTCTCAACTGCTTCTAGTCCTCCTCTTCTGGCTTCTAAGACAAGGCAAAATAAAAATCTAAAAGAATTGTCACATTTAGCTGATGACAGTTGGTCTACATAATACTTTACAAAGGATGAGCCTACATAAGTTCTGGAGTAAGGAACAGCTTAACTACCTAACCTCTATTTAATATTAGTGGACCTCTGATGCAGAAATGTCTTTTAAAAACCTGAATTATCTGTTTCTATTAGGCACCTCTAGCAAGCTCTGCCTCATTGCCATCCGTGTACTAATGATCAGAGAGCAAAAGCACGTTACCACCTTTGGCAAGCAAGAGCACACAGGTGATGGAGCACATCTGCAGTGACTGCCAAGTGGCTTTAAATACTGCTGTTCATTAAGCTTTTTAGCAACATGCAGTTTATTTCCTGCATTAAATGGCACTTGATCTTCTACTTGTGGTATTTGCAAAATGCCATACTGCAAGAACTTTGAATCCAAAGAAAAGGGCAACAGCTAGTGTTGCATACAGATGTCAAAGCATACCTCATACATTGAGGTGGGCTGGTAGGTAATATCTCTGTAAATCTACTTTTGGCTAAGAGTCCATTGGTAATTCTTGATGGCGCTGCAAATGAAACATTTTTTTGTCATTGCTCAATTCATAATAGTGGAATTTCAAGCTCAACAAGCAAGCCTTCACCCCGTGTGAATGTCAGGGCAGCTCCATTTGTGCATTTCTAAGCAGTGCATCTCTGGTGCACTAAAACTTAAGAGATACCAAGGGTATGTTTCTTCCCTAGAGTGCTTCTGTAGGAGCTGTGTAGGTGTGAGATTCATCTGGTCCTTTTGTTTTTGTGTCTTTGTCATTGCAGATCTCCACATCATGAAGTCCCGTCATACTATTTTTGTTGCCATCCATTAAGTCTTCTGCCATCTCTGTGCTCTTCTTCTTGCACTGACAGAAGTCACTGGAGCTTTCTAGAAAGTTGATGCAAAATTTGATAACCAGTGCTAACCAGGCCATCCCAAAGAGGATCCACAGAGAGATTACATTCTTGTACCAGCCCGGATAGGTGCGGTCTGGGTTCATTCCTACAAGAGAATCACCCAAAACATTTCTAGATTGGATCAAGAGTGCCTCAAAGAAGACATTACATGTAAAGCAAAGACAGTGGAAATATGACCTAATATTAGTGATTTCTATATAAAACATAAGTATGTCATCTAGTGAGCATGTGAACAGATGTGGTAAGCAAGTATGTTTTATAACATGTCAGCAACAGCCTAGAACTCCATGGGAATTGCAAAGATTACAGATAAGAAAGAAAAATAAATCCCAAATTACATCTGTGTCAAAGTGAAATCATTCACATTTAAGTGCACGGTTTCATTTCTCTACTTACCACTCAGCATCACATTATTGTATTAGTATGTAACAGGGGTCCCCAGCAGGCAGAGAGGTAAGTGGGTTTTATGTACCAGTGTATGTATCTTGTTAAGCCAGATATAAGCAAGTGAGTGAGTCTCTAAGAGCAGGAGGGAAGGGGCCTGAGCAGTCCTAAAACCTCTAAGAACAACCAAGCCTTGGAAGACAGCTTGAAATTATGCTGCCTCTGTCTGGTTGCTCAGCTAGGTACTTTGTGATCCCTTTGGAGCAAAGCCATATTTTTGGTTGTGTTTCCACAATGTTTAGTACAAAGAGGCTTCTACAAGCTACGTTAGTGTCAGTAGCAATATTAATAATCATACAGGCAAAGGAATAAGCTCAATCCCATGGAGTGAGTGGGCTATATCTGTAAAGTAGGTGGGGTACCCTTACAAACAGGTAAGGTACAGGACATAAATCAGTGGCAGCAAAGTCTTTGCACGAGCTTTTTCTTGACTGCTTCTCAGGTCCATTATTTAGCTTCCTTACTTTAGGAAGGTTTGTTACTTTATAACTGAATATCTGCAGCACAGCAGATACTACAGAACACCTGATACTTTTGGGACAGAGCATAAGGAGTTAATACACATGAGGTGGTACCTCCATGAACCTGGAGGCCACTCTCCATACTATGTTCCAATGAGGAGTACACACAGGGCTGGGTTGAAATGAGAGATCCATAAAGGCAGGGGTCTAGGTATTCATCATCTGTGACCGGCCGTATCCTGTCATGACCTGCACAGACTAGCAGTTCCCAAATCTTGGTCCATGAACTGTTACTGTCTACAAGACTGTGTTAAGTAGGAACTGGTCAGTGGAGCCGTACTAAACAGCCAATCCTTTACATCCGTTTACTGGGTGTTATTACGTATTATATAATAAACATTATATGTGTTTTCAATATAATGGGACCACAAGACATTTTGAGGTTGTCACTAAGCCACTGGTAAATGTTTGGGAGCTAACAACCATTTCTATGGTAACTACTCTGGGCTGGCTTTCTACATCAAGGTGAACTTCAGTGAGGAAGAGTATTATATTAATCCTTCAAACAAGCACCTTTCACCAATGCTAAATTCAAAGGTTTAAAAATTGTTTGCTTCTAAATAATAAATGAAAACAAGAGGGCAGGGCTACTTGAGGCTTCCAAGGAGAACATTTTATCCACAGAGACCAACTGATAGGTGCAGTCTTGGGGATTAGAAGATCAGAAGCAGTTTAGGACCTACACGGCACCCTGTGTCCAATAGAAGGGCTTATGGAGTGTGTGAATTCACAGATTTCAGAGTCAGTAAGAGAAGCTTACATCAATATTCCTAAATAAAACAGGCTAGGGACCACTCTATGACTTCAAATCCAAATGCCATCACCTGGCTTATTTATCCCCCAAAACCAGAGCAGCTGTTTCTAAAGAGAACACTGGGCATCACCCCTAGCATGTGATATCCCCCAGAATTTATCTGGTTCAGAACAGTGCCAGAGATCACAGTAGTGGAGAAACAGCATGACAGTCACAAAATAGTGACAGTCACTTGAACCTGTGCCCTGGCCTTACTTACACTGAGACATAAACCACAAACAGGATTGTAAACCCAAGATGGTTTGGCCTCTACATACCACAGGTCACTGACGTATTCAGTTATTCCCATACTGAACCTAGCATATCTATGGCAGTATGCCAGTTACAAAGGTACCAGAAGGGTGAAGGTACGCCTGCAAGTGGGAGATAGACTAATGAAGAGCTTCAAAATTAGTAATCAGGAACTGAGAGAAGTAACGCTGCTGCAGCACAGAGTTCAGCATCATCTATAAAATAGCACAGGAAAATGCTGAACTGGCTAGCTTTTCTTAAGCTTCATCTGGCTACCCTTACCCAAGCTAACTTGATTCCAGCTCATTTAAGTGTGCCTATGCAAGCTCTAGTCATAATTTTGATGCATTAGAGAAGTCCTAAGGTAATTGCCGCTAAGCTGTCTAAGCGTCAAACAAGCACTACGAAGAAAAGAAAATTAAGAATCCGTCATAAGATGTTTTAGTCCTTCTGCCTTCCAGGGATTCAAGGGTGCATGTGTTTCTATAATCAATTTGTTTTTAATGAGAAAGTCTTTATCAAAAAGGTGTGTCCTGTGTTTCAGCAAATGCATTGGGCATGGGTCCAAACCCATTTCCTCTGGCAAAGGGTTTTGGCAACCAAAACTAGGCTGTGCCTGGTGCCTGACAGTCTACACCTAAGTGACTTAAGCTGCCTTTTAGACAGCAGTTGTCTGGGGTTCTGACAAAGGAAATGGTCACCGTCTGTTAATGGCGATGCAGAGCAGCATCTGCTTAAAACGAATAGCTGCTGATGCACTGGAGAGCACCAAGTGCACCATCTCTGACTGCTGTGATTAAAAACATAGCACTCCAGACTGTTGTTGTACTCATTCAAGGGACAGATCACCTAAATGCTGGAAGATTACTCATTGACTGGGAAACAATTTCTTTGCTCTTCCACAGGTGGCATTGCTATCTCAGAAATCATGTCTTCTCCAACCTGTCAAATGCTGAATGTATTTATCATCAAGTCTGTGGATTGCTAGTGGTGTAAAACTTCCAGGCTGGGAGCTTCATATGCCACACATGTGGCTTTGATGTTTAGTAGATGAAAACAATGAAATGTGAACTACTCACCAATCACATAATCTCCAAACCCTATGGTGCTGAGGGTAATGAAGGAATAGTAGAAGCCTTCTTCATAAGACCAGCCTTCTTTGTCAGAGAACAACAAGGGAGGTAGCAGGAGGAACAATAACAAGCCAGTTACCAGTGCACAGGTCTTAATTAGGAGGGAAGCTTTTTTCTAGAAAAACAGAAAAAAAAGAAAAAAAAAGAAGAGACTTTCACAAGAAGGGTGGCAGTGAAAGTTCAGCTCAGCTTCTTGAAAATGGTGCTGGACTCCATAAAAATAGACAAATATTCATGATGTTCCACTAGAATAAATGGTGTGGCTCTCCCAGTCAACACAAACTGGGCATCACTTTCATGAGTCCTAAATTCATGCCAGTTTAAAGCCTATTCTACAAATGATCCCACGTAACTTACACATGGAATTCTAACTGTGAATGATGACAAAGAGACCAAATTTTCTAGGACTGTGCGTGGCTCTAAGCCTCTAGCACTTCTGTTGCTGTGGGGGAAGCCATTCATCACAGAAGTTCCCTCAATTAATAAACAACCTTATCTGACACCTCATAGGGCTGTCATAAACTAAATTTATTTGCTTCCAGTTATTCCTGAGTGTTACTGCTTTTTTGGCCAAATAGGTAAGCAGGCTGTCCTTGTTAGTCAGAGGATCCCAAATAACAGACAATGCCCTTTCTGGTTTTTCTTTCCTGAACTTGAGGGTGAGGCATACCAGTCTATGTTGCTTACCTGCCAGTGAAACACCTCCTCTAGGCGATGGGCACAATGCTGAACTCCCAACAGCATCAGCTGCCCAATTTCATTCAGGAGTACAAGGTTCAAGGGGATCCCAAAAAGTGCAAACAAGATGCAGAAGATTCGACCAGCCACCGTACTGGGGCTCAGGTTCCCATAGCCTAGGCAGGGAACGAACAAGGTGTTAAATCTAAAACATTCTTTGCTTGCCCTCCTCCCCCAGAAGGGTGAACCTCTATCTTCTACACAAGTTAGACGAGAAGGTCACTGCTCCAAAAGGACCTTTTTTATAAATAACTGTAAGTTACATCCATTGTTTGTCATATCCTCTTGTAGGCTGGAAAATAACATTTCTTTCCCTGCCAATTTTGCTTAGTTCCTTTTCCATTTACCAGTGAATTTCCTCTCCCCTACCCACTGTCCTGGCTGGGATCTGACGTAAATGCAAAACTTCCGTTTAGTTCAGTTTTTGTAAGCATTGTTGGCATGGGGTTTGCTGGTAAATGATCCTGCATGGCTGTCAGATGGTCTCTAAATCGCAACAATAGTGTTTTAATTATAACAACAACCTTTTTCTACCTTTGTCCTACAAGACTAGTGAACTTAACACTACCTCCTTGCTTATACTCCTCTTTTGCACCACAAGTACCAAATGCACCTTAAGCTTAAATTGTCAAAATGGTTGCCTAGAGTCAATAAACCCAGAGAAATTATATTTAACCTGAGTAAAACACTTCCATTTCAGACAGACAGAAAAAAGAAAAAAGCGTTTGAAATTTTGCCTTTTTCTTCTAGTCATATGAACTGGTCTGATAAAAGGTACTGCCCTGCAAGCACAACCTTGCTTGGATCCTTAGAGCACCATGGCTTCAACATCACTGTGGCAATATTTGTCTTCTTTCCCCACATTTTCTTTTAGAAAACATCCTGTAAATTTGCACTTGCCCATCCATACCTTCAAGTGTTTTATGCCACAAGAAAGCTGCGTTTAACTTTGGCTTATTTCACAGCATGTATTTTAAGACAGGGAAAGGACTAGCACATGACAAGAGTTTCAGCAATGACTTCAAAGAATCACGCAGTGGTTTGGGTTGGAAAAGACCTCAAAGATCTTCTAGTTCCAATCCCCCTGCCTTGGGCAGGGACACCTTCCACTAGATCAGGTTGCTCAAAGCCCCATCCAAACCGGCCTTGAACACTTCCAGGGATGGGGCAGCCACAGCTGCTCCAGGCAACCTGTGCCAGCCCCTTGCCACCCTCACAGTAAAGAATTTCTTCCTAATATCTGATCTAAATCTACCCTCTTTCAGCTTAAAACCATTCCCCCTTTTCCTATCACTACATGCCCTTGTAAAAAGTCCCTCTCCAGCTTTCTGGTAGGGCCCCTTTAGGTACTGGAAGGTTGCAGTAAGGGTTTCCTCCGAGCCTTCTCTTCTCCAGGCTGAACAATCCCAACTCTCTCAGCCTGTCTTCACAGGAGAGGTGCTCCAGCCCTCTGATCATCTTCGTGGCCCTCCTCTGGACTCTCTCCAACAGGTCCGTGTCCTTCTTATGTTGGGGGCCCCAGAGCTGAACGCAACACTCCAGGTGGGGTCTCACGAAAGCAGAGTGGAGGGGGGGAATCACCTCCCTTAACCTGCTGGTCACACTTCTTTTGATGCAGCCCAGGATACAGTTGGC
>JAVJGI010000035.1:14825069-14844136 GCA_035590275.1 Ibycter americanus
TATTTGTGCTTGGGATTGCCCCAACCCACATGCGGGACCTTGCACTTGGCCTTGTTGAACTTCATGAGGTTCGCATGAACCCACCTCTCAAGGTCCCTGTGGATGGCATGCCTTCCCTCCAGCGTTGTCGACTGCAGCACACAACTTTCTGTGACTTGGGTGGCATGACTGGAGCACTTGCCAGTGAAGACCAAGTCAAAAAAGTCATTGAGTACCTCAGCCTTCCCCATATCCAAGGTAACCATGTCTCCCGTTTCCTTCTGGAGGGAGGGCCCACATTTTGCCTACCCTTTCTTTTACGACTGACGTACCTACAGAGGCTTTTCTTGTTGCCCTTGATGTCCCTGGTCAGATTTAATTCAGTCAGGTCTTTGGCTTTCCTTAACCTGGTCCCTCTGACTCAGCCAGTCAGAGACCTGTGGCCTTGACTACATTTCCAAATCACCTCCACTCATTAGAGATTTGTGTATGATTGACATAACCTGGCAAAACGTATTTTTTCCACCACAAATAACGCTATCCCCTCCCACCTACATCCAACTGTTGGCACAGTGCAGGCACAGAGATGCTCCTGTCACTGATGCCTTGCTACCATGCTTGTAGGTGGTACAGCCCAGGGCAAGAGAGAAGCCCCCAGGAAGGAGACATCCAAGGGCTGAGCTCTGTATGCAAAATAAGTGAAAGCACAAACATCCACGGCTGACTAGATGGAGTCCCATTCCTTCACTAACCTCTGTCACATGCCAGCTGCAGTAAGCCACTGATCAACAACATTAAAGGTGTGTGACTACAAGCTTGGGACATCTATATGTTCTGTGCAAAGTTTTGCACTCACAAAATCTCTTGCCGTGGACAACTCTGCAGTTAATTGTGCACATGCACTGGCAAACTACCCCTTAGAAAAAGGCCTGGCAGCAAACTATTTCACAGTACGTATACAGGCTGTCTTTTCATCTCATTCCTACCCCCACAAATTCAAAATTTTACTGTCTGGAAGACCTTCCCTCTAGTAATTTTAGGCTTGAATGATTTGTGAGCCCCTGGGTTTAATGTATGTGGTAACATGTAATATAACTCCAAAGTGATGGCGCCAGCAGCCTGTCCCTGGGAGGGGGCAGAGCATCCCTTGGAAAGAATGGGATGCTGTTACATAACTCGAGGTTGTTTTGAAATACAGTCAAAGAAAGGGGCTAAAATAAGGCTGTACAGCAGCCTCGATTCCAGTGCTATGTTCTTCACTTATGAGCAGCTCTGCTATGTTTACGCACTTTTTGCCGCTGCATCCAATTGCTGACTTCTGCCAGCTTTCACCATTTCTAGACTAACAGGTATGATAGAATGAGACACATGCAGGCAAGTACATCTGGTAGATGATCCCTATCTAAGTGAATTTAAGCGACATGTGCCTGGTGTGATCTGTTTCACACTGGCTATGCCACATTTCAGTGGGTTGGTTCCAGTTTCTCTCTTTTACAGAATTAGGGTGCTTTGCAGGCTGATCTGAATCCAAGAGAAAGAGCTGGGGGACATTTACTGCAAGGCTGGAGTCTGAACATGAGTCACAATCATTTATGGCCACCATTCCCAAGGTTGTGGGGATTTTTGTGGTGTTTTTCTTTCTTTTCTTTTTTTTTCCTTCTTCTTTTCCTTCCCTTCTGTATCAAATTTAGAAAGACTGTGTAATGGCTTGGGCAGTTCTTTTTACCATAGCTTTCCAGGTTATCCAGTCTTGGGAGAAAAATATCAGATGAGAAGACGACAGGTCCGTGATCTCAGGTAACTGCAAGAAGCACAGCAGCTTTCAGTATTTTGGGAACCCTATACAGTGATGACTGGAGACTATCTAAGGTTAAACTGTACATTACGTTTTATTTAGAACAGCAAATTCAATGATGTAAGAAAGCCCAGTGTGCACAGTAAGTCCAGCACACCAAACACCAGATCTGCTTTCCATATGACTTATCTGGTTCTCTTTTCCCTGGGGCTCAGCAGCTCAAGACAGTTTTCTTAAGACTTGGTAAGCAGTTGCTGTACGTATGCCCAAAAGCCATGTTCCATTAGCTTTTTACAGAGGATACAAATTTTGATCAAACAGCACAGGAGACTTTGCATCAGATTATGCAAAACAGCCAGCAATTTACAGCTGGCTGATGACACTCCCTTGCCTTTGGACTAGACAAACAGATGCCAACCTAGTTGTACATAAGCCTCAATTGTTATAAAACTCAAGGAGGAATGAATAAATGAGACTTACCCTCTTCAGTAAAGAGCATGAGGGTATCAGTGTCTTATACCATTGTGGGCTATGCATTAGAAGATCTGAACCAAATTCAAAGACTAAACCAAACTACACTGGCAGCTGTGTCACATCCCTCATGAACCTGCTACTGGGATGTCACCTGGTACTTGCCTGCACCAAGAGACCCTAAGGGATGCTCACCAAAAACTACATAAAGGTTCAAGTGTAGACATTTTCACTGAAGGGGCTAGTTTACATGCCTGTATAGATTCTCTCATTTTGAAATAAATTGCAATGTAACTTAATTTTCCTTAGAAGGAGCAAAATAAGAGGGGTTTTATTTCTAAATGTTCATATCCACATGCTTTAACTCATGTGCTTCTGTTACACATACTGAGTAAATTCAGTTTGATTTTCCTGCTTGCCCATCACATTCCTGTACATAAGGGATTCAGAGGCTCTGCAGATCTGCAGAGTGCTAAGAGGAGGAGACTGATGTGCAATTAACAGATTATTAGTAAAAGATCTCCTCATTTGCAAGCCAGTGTCCTACTTGCAGTGCCCCCCGTTCAGCTGAGGCAACTGCTGCTTCCTGCTAGCCACAATGGGAGGCTTGTTTGGCTCCCGTTCTCACTGCCCGGATGTAAAAGAGTATTTTAAACAAAAAGTACTTAGAATGAAAAAATGTATATCTTTCATAGGCTGAAAAGCATCTGCAAATTCACCAAATAATTTTAGCTGTGGGAAAAAACACAGAATTAGATTTAAAACAAAAGTTGGAGGAAGAACTAGTTACTTCTCTAACCGGTAACTTCATCAGTGAGCATTCAAACACATTTTTGAGGTGATTTGGTTTAATTCTTTCTCCTACCTGAGTGGATACAAACCATCACTTCCCACACAGGAATGACCTAATCCCAAGTTTACAGAACGTTTTTATTGACAGTGTTTTGCTTTGAACACCCAGCCAAGCTTGGGAGCCAGGTGTCTCACCTAACACACCAGCGCCTGATCCACAGGATCACTGGGCAGTTCAACAAGGGGTGCCAGTGCTAGAATTACCTTATTTTGCATTACACATCTAAATACTTGGAGACAGATGGTCCACTTGGCAGTCAGGGTGATCTCCAGTGAGCCACAACCCTATTCTCCTAGGCACAGGAGGAAATTGCACACTGGTCTATACCCTCAGGGGATGCTCAAACCACCAAGCTGCTCCCATCATCAGCTCCTCCAACACTTTTCAGGAGATCAAAACTTTTCTTTTCCCTGTGCTCCTTACAAGTAACCTGAATGTTTTAATCTGGGCTAAATGAAAGGTTTTGTTTATGATGAATTCAAATGTTGCATTGAGAAAAAATAAAAATATTCAAATTCAGGTGAGATGGAAAAGATGTATTATAATTCAGCAAAGTGGAAAAAAAACCCCTAAACCAACCTATCAATTACTCACACAGCCTTAAGACATGTTTGTCTGGTTCCTGAAAATGTGAGCATGGGCCCAGCTTAGCTGGAAGGTGACCCTGATCAAGCCCTCAGTAACCCGGTCTGACCTCACAGCTGACTGCTTTAAACAAAAGGTTGCACTAGAGACCTTCTGAGGTACCAGAAAACCTGAATTATCCCATGATCCTTACAAGCATTAGGAGTTCCAAAGGTCATTTGGTACCACCTACGTTCAACTGAACATCAGCAAGTCTGGAGTTCCTATCCTCGCACAAACTTTCAAATCTCTCTGCCAACACTATCTACACAAAACAAATGAATGTGCTTGGCTTCAGGCTTCTCATGGGATTTCACATTAAACCCACCAAGTTTGCTCTCAGGGCAGGAACACTTGTCAGCTGGACACAGCCACTGAGCTCAGAACACCTGATCCGGGAAGTCACAGCTATTCCCAATTGATCCGTCCATGGAAGATGGCTCTGCTAAGACCTTCCAATTGTAGTAGAGAGAGAAACAGGACTCAGAAGCCCCAAGCAGCTCCAGTACTTGTATTGGCACCTCAGTTTTATGAACAGAACAAACAAAAAAAATAAAACAATTTGATTTTAAAAGCTAGTGGTGGCAGAATCTCAGGAACTGTCTTGTATTCACAAGCTCATTGGGACAATACTCTTCCTTCTACTCCTTGGCTAGCACAGACAACGGTCAGTCTCATCACAAATCCTTTCCCTAGCACCCTCTCTGAAGTTACACCACCCTGTGGTCGTTTGACTTCAGGAACTTTCATCTTGTGCCCAACTCTGAACTTGCTTTGACCTCTGCCCCATTAGTCCAAACTAACTAGGAGGAGAGTAAACACAGAAAGGAGAGACTTTGTGACAGCAAGGGATAAAGATGTCAGAGAGCAAGCCAGTAGCAAGTTAGTTTCTCTTTCTTTCATCTTGTTTAGTACTACAGCTCCAAAGGAACTCTGAAGATGATTCTTTCAGGCGTTGGAGAGAGGGAGTCCCTATGGAAACATCTGCAGAAAATGAGATAACATACAAGATCTGACATAACAGGTAAGAGACAGCAATGAAGAAAGCATGGAAGCTTAACAGTGTTGACAAGGCATCAGCAGAAGGCCAGGACTGCCCTTCCCACATGATCAAAAGTTACAAATGCAGCTCCATTCAGATTATCAGATTGGCCAAAAACTACACAGGCTTTAGGGCACTTGTTTAAACAACAGAATTTGGTTCATACATATCTGTTCTTTAAACCTTTGGGACTAGAGTAGCAAGTGTGTCCAGCTTGCAGGTTAGAACTTTGCTTTTTAAACAAAATTTGCATACAACTTTTAATCACTAGTGAAAACAGATGAGGCTCTCATGTGTCCAGAGAAGGGCAACGAAGCTGGTGAAGGGTGTAGAGAACAAGTCTTATGAGGAATGGCTGAGGGAACTGGGGTTGTTCAGTTTGGAGAGGAGGAGGCTCAGGGGACACCTTGTTGCTCTCTACAACTCCCTGACAGGAGGCTGTAGGCAGGGGGAGTCGGTCTCTTCTCCCAGATAACAAGGGACAGGACAAGAGGAAATGGCCTCAAGCTACACCAGGGGAGGTTTAGGTTGGATTTTAGGAAAAACTTCTCCACTGACAGGATGGTCAAGCACTGGAACAGGAATCACCATCCCTGGAGGTGTTTAAAAAAAACCATGTAGATGTGGTGCTTAGGGACATGGTTTAGTGATGGCTTGGCAGTCCTGGGTGAAAGGTTGGACTTTGTGATCTCAGAATACTTTTCCAACCAAAATGATTCCATGATTCTAAATGGAAGAAGGCTACAGCACAGAAGATGCTGCATAAGCAGGCATGGGGGATTCAAATTGTCAGTGGAGAAAGAAGCTAATTGTCCCTCAGCTGGTGCTAACAGGGAAAGAAGCTAACATCCCTTCCTGTATCCCAGTGAGAGAGTGTTCTGGTAAGGACTTGAGAAACACGCTAAGCCTTCTGAAGGGCGTTAAAGCACCTAAAGCAGAAAACAGAAGCTGACAGAGTGGAAAGAGCATCTCATATAGGAAAGTGATGAAGGCAAAAGTGATAATGGCTTTGGCAGTGATGTTTGAGAAGACTAAGTTAAAAATAGCTGATGCAATAGCCACACAGACATTATGGCACATAAGAGGCCAGCAAGGCACAAATAGCATTAGTTGCAGAGTAAAAATATGGAAGAGGCAAACAGGACAAAGAAGGACTTGCAGCAGCCTGAACACATGGAGTAGAGTCCACCCAGATTCTTCATCAAAGCCATTATGTAGTACCCCTAAACTCCTGAGACTCTCTCCTCCATTACCATTTTAACTCTACCCTTTCTGAGCTCATTTGCCAGAATGTCTTTAACTCCTATACATCAATCTTGTGAAGCTGGACCTGCTTTCAGTGGTTCTATACTCACAGCCTGGAATAAGCTCTTCCTTGCCACATATGGACACGAAAATCTCAACAAACCTTCCTCAGAAAACCTTCTCAGCTGTGTCATCTACCCCATAGCCATGCCTGGTACATGAAGCTTCCTACTGTGAATCGCTCCTCTGAACTTTGTTGAGTTCTTTGGAAAGGACCTCATCTCTTTACTTGACATCATCAATTACCCTTCTCAGTCATGCAGTGAGGTCTGGGCTGATGGGGCTGCACCAGCCACTATCTCAAGAACCTGCATGAAGAGAGATGGGTAACAGGCTCAAGGTGAGGCTCTGTGAGGCCATCTGTATTTTCCTCTTCTACAACGTACTGTTATTGACAGAGCGTGAAGACACTAACCTGTATGCAGTTAACAATTTAACTTGAAAAAGCAAAATCAAGGGCCAAGTTCTCTGCATAGAGGTGACTTGTACAGCATTCTCAACTCCACAACTGAAAAATCATGAACAAGTCCCTACAGTCACAGCATCAGCTTTAAAATGATGAGATAGAGATCTGTAATACTTGGTTCTTTTTATTTGCTCCTGCTATCAAGTCAGTGTCTTCATCCTTGTGTCCCCTCCCACCCCAACACAGCAAGGAGTTTACTTAAAGAAAAAGGGAAAAAAGATTAGCTTAGGCTTTTCATGGAGTCACACTCAGAAATGTTTAGTCTAGATCTCTGCCAATGTCACAAAACCCCCTTATATTTTCACATGACAAATTTGATTCTTACTGAAAGTCATTAACTTAAACTGGTTCTGGTAAAACAGAGTCACTCTGACAGCTTAGAAACTGATCAGGACTGACTGCTCAGGCAAGCCGGGCAGCTCCGAGCAGATGCTGCGTTGTGCCAGAGGCTGGCAGGACCTGCCCAGGCTCTGCTGCGAGCCAGCCTGCGCCGCCGGCTGATGAGCCTCCACTGCCATCATCTGGTACAACCCGCGCCTGGAAGCACCAGGTACAGTTCCCAGCCAGAACAGTTACATGTGCAAAGGAGCAGGGCAGAAAGATGTACTGAGCCGCAGGAAGGTGACCCCCACCCCCTGCAAAAAACCCCTCTCTCTCCCCCTGAGCTCTTATTTGGGGGCTTAATGTTCTGAAGTTAACGTCTCTTCAATAACCATCAGAGAAATCAAGAGTGCTGCACCTGGGTGCACAAAGAAAATTCTCTATCTTAAAAATAGTACTTTAAGAGAGCTGACAGATCCAACCCAAATCATGAAACCCGTCAGGGTTTTTTGATATTCAGCCACCGTCTCTCCACATACCCTCCCCTCCCTGGTTGTTATAATACTGGGTCACACAGTAAGAAAAAGATGTCAGGGCAAGTTATCAATTGTTTTGGGGACACACACTGATAATAAGTAATAGCATCTGCCTTAAGTAACACTGTAGCAAAATATATCTTTTTGTTTCCATTCCCCAGCTTATTTCCATCATTCCTTCATGGCTTTGCATTACTCAGTTGCTGAAACCCGATTCAACTGCATTGTTTCATTTATCCAGCCACTTGACTTTCACCTAAACAAGCAGGTCCTCACCCCATACAGGTAGTAATAAGAAGAAATAATTCATAAATATAGCCTCCAAAGATTCAACAGCCAGTATTAAGAGTTTTTCAAAATCACTCCCTCTCCTTGTGACAGAAAAAGCTCGTTTCAACACACAGCTCACCTCAGACCTCTCAGGGAGCGCGAGGCTTGGGAAAGTACAGGCAGGTAGCACCATGTAAGTCCAGGCCCCAAAACCTGTGTAACTTAGTAGGGATATGGACCAAGCTAATCATTGGTAAGTTGGAGATCATTACTGTGCTAACACTGACCAAGCATTTCTAGGGCTAGGTTCGTGGGTGCTTACCTATTGCACGATACAGACAAGCTACATGAAGCCCCATGGAGCTGCAGGAGCATCTGACAGTACAGGTCCTCATTCCTGATCCTTTCCCACCTACGAGGCCACCTTGCAAGCAGGGAACTCTTACCAATGGTCGTTATTGCAGAGATGGAGAAGAAGAAAGACCCACTGAAGTCCCACCTGCCCAGGCTAGTGGTGTTTCCCTGGAGGGTTATGCCGCTCTTGTAGGCTTGGATGATACCCTGCAAAGAGACAATAATATGAGATCCCACAAACCCCCTTATGGCAAGTTCATGTGACTGGCATCTCCAGTGCTGGTTGGTAAAGTCACAAACTACAACTACTTCCAACCTTGTTGTTTCCCTTTCAACAGAGGATATCCTGTGCCTTAAGAGACCAAAGAGCTAAGAGGCCAGAAAAGCCAAAAGCCAACGTATTGGTTCTAAGGACAAGGCATCTACAGCATAAAAGAAAGTTGCACATGCATGTGTTAGATCATACAGGTAAATGTAGTTCTTGCCCTCCAATCTCTTCTACATAAAGAAAACCTAGCCAGCTAGTTATTAAGACTGTCTTAAGACATATTCCTTAGGAAGAGAAAGTGTTTCCAGATGGGATATTCTGATGGCAGAAGTCCCAGAGCAGCAAATACACATGCATATGTAAGTGATACAGGTCCCTTGCCTATACTGGGGAGGAATGCATATGATGTGTTGTAGGAGATGAAGACTACACAGAATTGCCAGTCTACCAGCATTGGGCACTATAAATATGAATAAATGGATTAATTAGCATGATGGCCAATTCTGTCCAATCCAGCTGGGAAAGACTCAAAAGTCGCTACACCGAAGTGTGCAGTTACGTCGAAATAAGATGTCAGATGTCTTAACAGTGTCCACATCTGACTATACCTTCTCATTCCAATAAAGATAATGACATTGAACTGAGTTGTTTCCAAAACAATGTTAATCACAATATGTACACTAAACATTTCACACCTACTGACCAAGAATCCTAGAGAGCTGATTATCCTTGAACGCAAAGTGTAGCCGAGAATACACAAGATTCATCACCTCTAAGGAACACATGCAGATACTGAATAATACTATCCCTAACTATCCTAACAATAAGGCTGCTGATAAAGCTTTTATCATTGATCATAAAAGGATTCACTCTCAGGTTAGATTTGCAGCCATTGCAGGTTTTACAAAGAGGCTGTAGTTTATACGTGCATCAAGCAAACCAGCACTTCAAACCTGCAAACCAGTGAAGCTTTGTCCCATTTTACTGACGTAACACACTGCCAGAGATTTATATAAACACTATACAGGCTGTGAATTAAAAACTGTTTCCAGAGACCCCAGCTGCAGCTTAACTACAGCAATTATTGTCTTTTCTCCAGAGATACTAGTTCTCACACTAAGAGCAGAGAGCAGCTCAGAGATCAACGTGTATTCTTCTGAGTAAGAAACACTGTTTGACAGTCGCATTCTCAGAAATAGCTTCACTTACTCATAACTCAAGGAAATTTAAACCATTCAGGGTCACATTACAATCTACAAAATTCTAACAACATGCTCTTCTAACAACAGCCCTGGCTCTGGAAAGGGCTAAGCACCAGATGCCATAACACATTATGCTTCCTTCTGTGGACTGTTGCTGCAACTTGAGTGGGGCAGCTCACAGAAAGAATTAGTACGCAAGCATAAGCGACATGAAAGAATCAAGCCCCACCCCTCCCAACCAACAAAAAAAAAAACCCCAAAAACCCAAAACCAGAGAGAAAAGGTTGTATCAGAAAGTCTCCTGTGGGATTTGAATAGTTGCGTGTAATTCCTCCCCCACCCCTTCTTCCAGTATCTGCACGGAGGTTTGTCAGGCTGCACGGGATGCAGGCTCTGACCTTCTTCTGTTCTTAAATCTGAGGTCAAGTATTGTCAGAGATCAAGTGGTATAAGAAATTCTACAGAGAATGGCCTAGTCAGGAATCACAGTTCCCATGAACTTAAAATCACTCCCAAACTAAACCATATGGCAAGGGAGACACCAGAATTTTATAGAGATGACCTGTATTTTTTCCCCTCCAGAAACGAGTGGCTAAATTTGAAAATAAACAGCTTGTTATTTATTCTCTCAAATGTTCCTTCTGTAGCCTGTGATCTCTGCAGTTCTAAGCAGTTAGTCTTGAACAGGTGCATACCTGCTGGAACAGCAACAGTCTGGCTCTCAGATAAATTTATCAAACTGATCACCTCCATGTGCAGCACGCTCGCTGTCCATTCTCCTGCCTGATGTCCTGCTGATACAAGCTCAGCAGCTGGCAACGTTACACACCGCATCAAGTTTTTAAAGCCAGAAACACCCAAGAACCAGAGACGACTGTAAGAAACGGTGGCTGAATCGACCCAAAGGAACAGAAATTTCTTTGTGCAGACAGGGGAAACGAGCAGCCCGCACAAGACATCACGTGAGAAGCAAGTGGCACTAACCAAGTCATTGCATGCTTAACGTCACACCATCGCATCGCTCCCACTCCGTACGGTTTGGGACCAAGCAGTTGTGAGCACCCACGCCAGCTTCCCGGTGATTTATAGCAGCACAGCATCCTGGCGTGACTGTCTTAACTTTTCCTGAGGTGACGCCGCTGCCAGCAAGTACAGCGGTTGTCCTGAGAGCCTGCGGGTATGCTGAAGTGTTTGCACTACACAGCACGATGCTCCCGCGCTCCTCCGGACGGGCAGGGAGGTGCCGAGTGACCATCACTGGCGAAGCGCAAGCCCTTGAGCCTGTGACATGCCAGCTGCGTCCTGGGACTGAGGCACTTAGGATGTTTGTGGTAGGTCTTCAAGTGCCTTCAGCAATAAGCCTCGAGCTAACCATTTCCTTGTTAAATCTTGTTATCCAGCATCCAGATAACTTCATTAACCATCAGGCCCACTGTGCCTGTCACGGGGACCACTGGATACTCGTATAAATCAAAGCCACTTGAACAAATGGCCACTCCCAGGAGAAATGTCAGGTTCATTACTGTTATGAACAGTGAGCTACTGATACCAACCTTAAAGACAATGGTGACAGAAAATTAAAGATTGATTCTTCTGAGAACAGTAGAACTAATGGAGCTTACCTTCCTACAGATATGCCTGTAGAGGCAGGTTCATGGAAGAGAAATCTCAAGATAGCTATTAATACACAGAAATCACTGCTGGCACGGGACAGCAAACTCCTGAAGGCTGAGAGAGCATTCAGGGTACCAGTATACACTTGCCCTAATTTAATATGTTTCTCTAGACTTCCGCTTTTGGCTAGTGCTCTTTTTCATAGAAAAATTAAAAGTGGTTTATAATTTTTGACAGAATGCAAGAAAAACCCAGCTAATAAACACTCTAACAGAACAGCTGAATTCTCCCTGCTTTCCCCACTGAAGAGTTACCGATACATTTCTTCTGATGATTTTCAAAAAAACTTGTGGCCTGTGGGTTCAAGATGCACTAAAAAAGGAACTGAATCATATATACTGGGTCACATCTGCTTGGTTCACTCAGCCTGCCTTTTTGAAAACCATAGACATTTTTGTTTTGCTTTATGCCAATTTTGAGATGAAGTCCTAGGGACTTTCCTTCCTCTCTTAATAAGGCTAGTCATTTATACAGTGTCTGCTCCAAAACCTAATGCATTAAAAGGCACCTAGCAGAAGTAGCATCTCAAATCCAGTGTTCAAGAGCAGATACTCATCTGATCTAAGACCCCAGTCAATACACCAACTGCTCAAACACAACAAATCTTGAAATTGCAGAGCTTGGACTTGATATTTTGGGAACTTGAAAGGTCAACGTGTGCAACTCAAAGAACAGGAAGGAAACAGGCAGGTGGCTAATATAATCAGAAAGAAACAGAACTCAGTTCCACTTTGGTTTCTACTGACAGACAAGTTGCACAACATAAAAAAGTAATTTCACTTCTCTGCACTTATTTCCCCCCCCTCTAAAATAATAATTTTGAGTTCACAGTGACTACTGCATCCAGTTCATACTGTCTAGTTTGAAAAAAACAAACAAAACCAACACACGCACACACACACACACACAGCGAGGTTGCTGCTTCTACCAGGACACCCACTTGAGTATCCAGCAGCTTAATGCAGACGCAGCCTACAGAGTTCAGCTCCTTCTGGACATTTGAGCGTTACATCTTTTTCTTTCCTGCAAAACGTAGCTTTATTCTTGTCCATTTGCTGTGGAGTTGCTCTACCCTCCAGCCCTACCCGTAAGTCCTTCTCATTTACCACGCGTGCTGTGTTATCAGGTCTGGGCAACTCTCAGCTTCCTCCGCTGACACATTTCTGCCTTCCCAAACCCTCTCATCGCCAGCGGGCCCCTCCGCCACCAGCTGACGGCTGCAGCACAGCTCCTCAGCACCACGTGCCGCAAAAGGGGCAAACACTGCTTACTCTGACCTCCTTAACACCAGCTAAAAATTTATTCTTTCATCTCTGCGCTGAGTCACAACTGCACACGACTACGGCACAGCTTTCAAAAAAGACATTTAATATCAGTAATAAGGAATGAATGCATGTGCATATGTCAACTGAGACACTACCTTCCTTGCAAACTCCACTTTCTTCAGAACACAGTGCTTCTCTTTCCTTTTATAATATTTACAGCAAAAAATAAAATGTATATAAATGATTGATCAAACTGATTCTAATCTAACTGCCCTCCTGTAACTGCAGCAAGATATAAAGCGAAAATGGGAAAGTGAAGCCCCAGAAGATTATGGCCCTACCAAGGATCTACATAAAAATTCCTGACTCTCAGACTCAAAATTTCTTATTTCTGGGGAGGGGAGAAAAAAAACCACCAGCAAACCAACCAAAAAATGAGACACACACAAGCTACTTTTTTCTGGAGGAAAGTATTGTGGAAGGAGTCATACAAACGACCCTTTCATAAACCACAGCTCCAGTCACTGCCATTGCTCTGTGCTTCTGAACTACAGCATTTTGGTCAGAGTCCACAGTAATCTTGACACATTTGCAGGCAAAAGCAGTATTTCCTAGTTGTATTTGAAAGCAGTTCTCAAGGCAGGTAAAAAAACATGCAAATGGACTGGGGTAAGAAACTTAATTCCCAAGTTCAGTTGAAGTTTATGTTCATATACAAACAAACAAAAAAAACCAACAATCAAACTTTTTCAGGGAGTATGTGCCCTCCCGAAAATTGTTTGCCTCATCCTGTCCTCACCATCACAATCTATCAAGGAGGGAAAGATGTTCAAGGCACCAAAATACCATTTAGATTAATGAGAAAATACAAACTCAGAGTTTGTGACCTAGAAATCCTGTGCAGTGTTGGTATATGAACATTCATTTATGTCTCACAGAATACCAGCTGTAAATCAGAAGAAAACAGTTAACATTAACCTTGATCTCAGATTGCAAGGACAAGGGTTATAGAGTGGTTTGGGGTGGAAGGGACCTTAAAGATCATCTAGTTCCATCCCCCCTGCCATGGGCAGGGACACCTTCCACTAGATCAGGTTGCTCCAAGCCCCATCCAAACTGGCCTTGAACACTTCCAGGGATGGGGCAGCCACAGCTGCTCCAGGCAACCTGTGCCAGTCCCTTGCCACCCTCACAGTAAAGAATTTCTTCCTAATATCTAATCTAAATCTACCCTCTTTCAGTTTAAAGCAATCACCCCTTGTCCTACCACTACATGCCCTTGTAAAAAGTCCCTCTCCAGCTTTCTTGCAGACCCCCCTTTAGGTACTGGAAGGCTGCAGTAAGGTCTCCCTGGAGCCTTCTCTTCTCCAGGCTGAACCACCTCAACTCTCTCAGCCTGTCTTCATAGGAGAGGTGCTACAGCCCTCTGATCATCTTCGTGGCCCTCCTCTGGACTCTCTCCAACAGGTCAACTAACTTCAAAATAATTAAAAAATAGATTACGAATCACACCTTTCCCAGCCATGAGCTCTGATCTCCTGTCCTTGCCTGGAGGGGAAGCTTACCTGAATTCTGACCAAAGGAAGAGCAGGCACCAGGTGCATTATGAATCTAATTGAATCCACCTGGTTTTTTAGCTTCGTGTCACTTGAATAACCTAAGACCTGATCAAATAACTGCCACCCCACCTCCCCCAACCATGTTTGCTAATATAATTGGTACTAGTTCACCTAAGCTAAATGAGCTGTACTGGCAAATGCACTTTTACGTTGCAGCTGGGTCTGCACTATGGTTTCTAAAATTCATCTAGACTTATTCCTCAACAGAAAAGGAGCAACAGCTGTAGTAAAGTACAGTACGAGAGCTACTAGTACTTTTTATGAAAATTAAGCTTTTCTATCAGGGAAGAATCTGTGGTATGATTCTTGGGACAAAGCATTGCTGAATTTCAGTTGCTTCCCAAACCCCAGTGCTAAAAGTAACTTGAGAGCTGGGCTGCGACAGAAATAAGCAGGGTCTGTTGAAAGGAACTGCCTGTATAATCTGCAGAACAGGGCACAGCAGGTTGCTTTCCATCATCCTTGTAAAAATCAAGAAGTTCTCTAGTAGCTTTTTTTCTTTTAGTTTCATTTAGAAAGGATAGCACATGATGAACAAGTACCTGTAAAAGTAATCCACATCTTCAAACAACTGGCAAGAATTACCATTTCTCTTTTTAGAAGGCACCCCCCTCCCCTGGACTTTAGATAGCCACTGCTAGTGGTGTGTGTCAAACTTTCCTGCTTGGACAGGCTGAGGCAGTTATCAGTCAATTCCAGCTTGCTATACTTCTTTACTTGTTACTTTCCACCAAGCCTGACCAGCTGTAACAGAATTAGGTAATATCAAAGACCACTTCTTTAGGCAGAGGTATATAAATATAATAGGTTCCTGTGCTTTTTTCACCCCTCCTCTTTTTAAACACGGGTACTAGACACTGCATCATTGATCAGAAGACCTAGGAGCAAACCAGCTAAGCAGAAACATGGGTTCATCAGTAGGTCTCCTCACCTTCCAAAAAGTCCAACAGTGCTAGCCTATTGCCTTACAGAATACTATATGCCTACTGCTTTGGAAAGATTTTCTCTTTAACTTCGGTCAAAGGTATACTATAACAGGATATTACAAGCACAGAATGGACAGTCTTGGTAAGGTATCCATGGTCCTTTTTAATTAGTGGGTCTCGAGAGTGACAAACTGGCTATTACTACTACATTAGTTAAGTTCACTTCGATAAGCAGGAAATTGGAAAGAACAGTTACAAGGGATCAACCCTATTTCATCTGTGACAAGCCAATGGCTATTTGACTCAAGTGGGTTCTGTACAGATGTCACTGCTCCACAGTACCAAGAGCCAATGCTGTTGCTTGAAGTCCCTTATCACCAACAGGTGATCTCTGATGCTCACCCCTTAGGAGTCAGTCACTGCTGCATCATCTGTGAGCAAGATGATTTTAGTAAACTGTTTGCAGGTTTGTGTTTCCTGACAGCTGGCACAAATCTCTGCTAGTTCAGTGTCAGTGCAAGCCAAGGTATTGATGACGATCTTTCAGTCACGTGGGATCTCATTGCTCTTGCAAACATGAACTAAAACTCTGTGTAGCTGTAGCTGTTGACTCTGGAGATAAGAGTATCTAGATCCACCTGCAGGCTTTTAGTTTATGGCCTGCCCTTTAGAATTAAGACTTTTTCACTACACCTACCTAAAGTCTTGCTAGACAAAAAAAGGCAAGAATATTTATTTCATTTAGCTCTGCTTTATTTTCTCCTTCCCAGTTTATGTAGCTAACTGGGTTTAAATAGCATTATGCATCTACTGTAATTGATAGCAGATAGAACAATATAATAAATACAGGAGACAGCTGTATTAGAGAAATATGTATAACAACAAAAAAGGTTATAGCAGAAAAGGAAGGGTGGCATGAAAGGATGTCATGGTAACACCCTAACACAGAAAACACTGTTCCAAGCCTGGCCGTACAGCCAATTATCTGACTAAAGAGATGCTGAAAAGTGCAGCAGCTGCAGCTACATTGGTGCCTGTAACCACTGCAAATGATGCTGGAAAAGGACTGAGTTTGAAGGACCACTCAGCTGCAGCAGAGCTACACATACACTCACCCTAGGCAGTAAAACGGAGAGACTCATAGACTAGAGGTCCATCATGCTGGGTAGCGTGTCTAGGTGCCCTCCACCCCCAAAAGGTCAGAGTGGGTCTCAGCTCTAGGAGAGATGCCAGTACAGAATGTACCCTCTGTGTGCAGCCTCACTTTCTGGACACTTCTCAAATCTGGAACCAACATAATTTTTGCCTGGACAGACACTCTTACATACTTTTCCCCAGCTAAGTCCAGCTACTGTTCTTCACTGTACTGAGGGTACATCACCTGATGCCTGCCATTCAAACCTTGTCATTGCATCTGTTTCCATTTTCTGCAAGTCTTATCACTGAGAGTTTCCTTTGCAACCTCACAGCCAGTAACTCTGGCATGTGAAAACCACCACCATATTTATAATAAAAAGCAAGATATTGCCCTCTTTGTATGTTGCCTAATGACTCTTGAGGAACTGTTTGCTCCTGGTCTTGTTCCTGGTGAGCATGTGTTCGCATCACAGACTGTATACAATGTCAGAAAAACAGCCTAGGGTTAGATGGGTCAACCAAACCAAACCTGCGTCTTCCTTGAGGAGATGTTGCTGGATGCACATGGCCAGAATCCCTCCACTGTCCCCTATGCTGTTGTGGTTCTAAACATAAGTACCAAAAGCCAAGAAAAATGCCAGTCCATCTTCCCGATATACATACACACATATATGTATGTATAAACACATGAGCATGCATTTTTTCATTTGCTTATACATAAAACATCTGCACATGCAACCCTCAGCTATTTAGGAAAGTGGAACTGTTCAGCATCCCACAGGGGAAGAGCCAGCCAGTCCTTCCAGGCAACCCCCCCACCAAAACAACTGTGCAAAGCAAGGACCCACTGCTACAAACGTCACACTTTCTAACACTTTCTCCTCTGCTGTTCAGTTTTTGTCTTTGGTCTGCTATTTCCATGTCCTTCTGCCTTTTCTTTTGTTAACTAGGAAATTACTTCTTCCCCGGAAAGGATCCAAGCCAGAGAAATTACTGAATGAGAATTCACTGGTCTAGCTACCACAGCACAGTCTGTTTGCCTTTGTATTTCCTCCTGCCCATCTTCATGCTGTGCTCTCCTCCTGGCTCCTCAACGCAGGAGCTCTCTATTGCCCTCCGTGCAACGGCTGGAACAGCAGATTTCTACTCTCAGTTGGTAACTAGGAACTGAGCGATAAACAGGTTGTAAAATGAGGTTTGTACATTGCTTAGCAAACTGGGATTTTATTCCATATTGGCCCCTATACACTTAAAATAAACAGACTTTACAATTATCTAGGATGCAAGAGCTGTTAGAAAACAATGAGGAACTGCCAGTAACATCAAAGCAATTAAAATTCACACACTGCTTTATGTTTTCACAAACACGCTTTATATGTCTTTCTTAATTAGCAAATAAACAGCCGTGTATCTAGAATACAAGTTTGTTATCTGAAGAGGGCCAGATGACACTGCCTGATAAAATATGTGCAATTTACTGCAGTAGCAATTTACTGCATAGAAAACCATCTCATTTTCTTGAGCACACCTACAATGTCCAAGCAGTTGCTACACAGGAAGTTAGAAAAGAGCGTAAGAAAGCCATTCTGCGGATTACGTGTTTAAGATTAATTTCTCACTGTGAAAAAGTTATTAAAAATAACACACAAAGCCCTCCAAACTCAGACTATGGTTTCTCAAAGTATGAAGGTATGCACAGACACTCCGTAAAATGAAATGCAACTTCTTCATAACTTCCTCATCCAGGGCTTGCTTAGGTCACAATGAAGTACTCACACAGCTTATTATAACAGTGTCTAAAGGGATTTGGGCACCTGTCTCATTCCTTTGATTACCAGACAGTATCAAGAATTAGTAGAGGTCACCCTACAGTAAAACAAACCATCCAAGTGACATTAGAAAGACCTTTCTACCTATCCAGTTGTGCTCATCATCTTATCTCCACTACTGTCACCTCATTACTGTCACTCATCAAACGAAAGCCTTCCAACCCCAGGGCAAGAGCCGTGCCTGGTGCACACCGTTCAATGGACCACTGCTGAAGGAAGCTCAGCTCAGACCTGCCTCTACAAAGTGCCAGGCTGGTCTTCTCTCATGCATTTCTCACTTCCCTCCGGTCGTATTCACCGGACAGCACAGTACACACTACACACTAGAAATAATAAGAGTAGGTATCACAGTAGCTTACAAGGGTCCAGATTTATATCATGCCTTCAATGTACCACTGACTGCCACAGAGAATTTACCATCTAGAAAGTCAAGGGATGAGAGCCTGACGTAAGTTACCAGCATAATTATATCTGCCAGGGCCTTGCTAAAACTCCTGACAAGATTCTCTGATGGTTTCTGTGTTTTCCCCTCTGTTGGAAAAAACCAAACCTGGAAACACCCAAGTCTCTTTTAAGTCCTTTGAATTCTGGTGGCCAGCTACTGCGGTTTTGGCCACCACCAAACACTGATTTTACAAAACACCCCAAGTTTCTGCATTTGTTTGGCAACATGTATTTGAGGCAGATGGACCAAAGCAAGCAGTACATATTCAATGCCCGGCACCTGAACTGGACGGGTTTGGGTAAATATTCAAGTCGCTTCAATATTGTAGGGTTTTCTTTTTCAGACAAAACCTGAGCAAGGTGAGAACCCATTTATCCCGCTTTGCTCGTATCTGCATCATAAAAATGCATCCACTAGTACTTTAATAAGGCCACCTTTGGCCCCCGTTTTGCAACCACCCTGCAAACATCCTCAGACACATTTTTAATGTCCTCAAGTTGCGTTAACCAGGATTTTCTATTTCCCTTTAGCTAACGAGTAACAACCGAAGCCTGACACCAGCATAAGCACCAACTAAGCTTACCACGGCGAATCCTTTCCTCCAGCGCGTCCCCGCGGGCGGATAGCACCGAGCAGAGCGCACCGAGCCCCGCAGCCCCGCAGCCCCGGCAGCGCACCCGCATGCC
>JAVJGI010000035.1:14844907-14935204 GCA_035590275.1 Ibycter americanus
AGCGGCAGCGGCAGCGGCAGCGGGCACCCCCGGAGCCTCCCCCCGGCCGGCTGCCGAGCCGATTTCAGAGGCGGTGAACAGGTGCTTCCCAAAACCGCTTTTCCATACAAACAACTGTCAAGGTGGCAAGTTTGTGAGAGTCCTTTTATCGTTTGTGGTTTTCCTGTGACGGATAGGAGCGCTTTCTCCATATAGCTCGTTCCCAAGGCCTGTCTGATTAATTATAGGGCTACATCAAATGCTCCCCTCTGTCCTCTCACCAGCAGCAAACCCAACCGAATCACTCCGGGTGTACAAAAAGCTTGCAGTTTACCCGCTTCGCTGCAGAACATGAGATAAAGGGGAATAAGCCCAGTGAATTTCTGAACAGAATGTGTTTGTACACTGTCAGATGGTAAAGCCTTCTCACACCGCCCTGTGTTGGTTTTTTGGGTTTGTTTTTGGTTTAAATTTTTTCTTTGCCAGGGGAATGTCTGTACTGTGACAAATCAGGCAGCCTTCAAGCAGGTATTGTACCACTGGAACAGTTCTGGCAGTGTGCTAGTTTATGTTCTTCTGGGAGGCACTTTAAAGCGACTAGCATAAACTCATGGTTTTACTGGCAAGATGCAAAACTTAATATGTAAAGGATAGACCAATTCCAGTTTCAAGGTATCATTCTGCTTAAAATGGAAAAGAAGAAAGGCTTCTATAAAAATATATATGAGAAAGAAAAGATGCAAAGGCACTAAAAAGTATATGTACTCAAGTCTCCTCTTTCATTTAAGATCAGGAAATAGACACTTCTGAGCTACATTTTGACATTTTAGCTGCATTATAATCAGATAGTTTATACAAAGCACACTAGGTATAACCAACCTGAAACGCTACGGACTAAACAGCATTTAATGTTTATACTAAAGATATAATATGTAAAACAAATTACAGGTGAGACTCGGTGTTTGTAACTACAAGCAAGACTGTGATAACCCAGGACATAAACCACATACTTGCTAGATGGGATCAAGATTCACTACAAATCTTCACAGAATCATATAATATTTAAATGGCTGATTTTCTTGAGTATGCTCAGAAATGTCACTTGTGTGTCAGCCTTCTATTTACACCTCCACAGAGAACGGCTCAAATATTTGCAGATGATATTTTGGTGTTGTCTGGAAGGTACCAGTATATCTGAGGATGAGGAAGGGCTCGCTAAGTAGGCTTAGAGGGTAAGTGCAAGCCTGGAGGGATGCTTCCTTCTTGCCCTGCGCTGGACTGCGGGTGGTAGCTGCTCAGGACACTGTGTGACTTTTCCAAATTACAGATGAACAGTGCCCGGGCCATCGCTTCTGCCACAGGCTGCAGAGCTACATTCAGAGGCTTCAGAACTGCTGTTTTCCATGGATCTGAGCTGAGGATCTTGTAGCAGGTTGTGTGATCTCCATTCTGTGCAGGATTGCACCACTGGTGAAATGGGTTAATAAAAGAGCAGAAGAGTCCCTTTTGTGCACTCCTCTGTCTCCTAGCAAGCCCTTAGCTGATCAGTTGATACTTGTTGACTACCTTTTTGTTAGAGAAAGGAAGGGTACTAGAAAGCACTCGATCCATCCATGCTCAAGAAATGGACCGGCGCTCCCAGCATGTAAGTAACTAACTTTGATTACAGATGTGTACGACCTTTTGGATCTTTTCAGGATCTTGAAAACTTGACAAAGTGAGCAAGAAATTTCTATCACTTGTGTAACACAGGAGAGGTCATCAGTAGCTTTCTCTGTTCTGTTCCAACATGGCCATATGCTTGATTTAAGGTATCTTTCTGAGTCTTCTGGCAGACAGCTTGAGAACTGCTGCAGCTACTCTTAGCCTTACTAAAAGCAGCAATAGCAAAAAATTCAGAAGATAGTCTCACCGTGCTGCTACTTTGCACAATCAGTATCAGGCACAGGAGCAATTTTCTGGACTGCAGTAAAAACAGTGCAGACTCCCTGCTCTCAGATGTCAGGTAAGAATGATTTTAACAAACACTTTGCCAGTAAATGGTGCATGCATGCTTTCTATTCCTGATAAACCTCACTATCATTCTTTTATGGCATGCAGCATGATGTAAAACACTGTACGGGATCACCTTTAGACTAACACATGTTTTGTGGCTGGCTGTGGCTAGATAAAGGAAGGCATGGCAAAAGGCAAGGTGAAGGGAAGAGGTGAGATACAAAAGTCAGTAGAACTTTAGTTTTGTCTTTCACACAAAAGGCCTGACACGTCTTGTAGTGTTGACACAAGGCAGGTACAGAGTACAGCGATGGTGACGATGTTAACAAGTGCACATGCAAGCATTATGTCCCAAGAATAGACAATAATGAGAGAGAAGGTTTCCCATGAGATTTGCGAAGATACAAAAAGCCAGACAGGAGAGAGTCAGCTGCTCCCAGTGACAGAGGCTACAAAGAAAGCTGTTGTACACATTTATAGGAATAGCTGAGGGCATAAAGAAAGATCAGTGCAAAAACTGAGGAGATAAAATCTGTGAGGCAGGTAGTGGTAAGACATGAGGGAAATCTTAGATGGGATGAGCATTTGAAAATTCAGTTTTTAAGTGAGTCGAATGAACCACAGCTGACATTCTTATATGCCAGCATTTCAGATTTGAGCAGCCACACTGCACTATGCAGCAGTCAGCAACTAGCAAAGAAAACAAGCGCCGAGTCAGATGTAAGAACAACTCTCCGCAGAAGTCAAAATCTAGCACAGAAAGCATGCAGGAAGAGGTTTGTGACCTACGCACATCCCCACATGCTTTATGGACACACCCCCAAAATGAAGTATCGAAGCAGGCGCTGAAAGTTTGATGTTACTGTAGCCTGCCAGCCATGCTGATACGTGCCATACATGCCCAGTCATATTTCACTCAGACTTTACATTAAAGTTTCACTTATAAATGAGTCCAAAAGGATTAATTGATGGTTACTATGAATTATAAACATACTGAATAAATAGCAGTATGTACGTAATTACAAGCATCCCCATGGAATGTGTTAGTGATGGTTATAAACAAACTAGTATGGAACTCAATGAAAGGATAATTGTTTTATCAAGTTTCTCTAGTTTACTTTAATACAGAGTATGACTACAGTTTTAGATCTCAGTGACTAGTCTGTTATTAAGTACTTATATGTCCTTTGGCTTTTCTGCTTCTTTGGAGATGGCTGCTGCTACTTTTGACTTACAATAACGGTGATAAAATCAAACTCCCTTTTTCTCGTCGTGACACTATGTGGATGACTGAGGATCAGATTTAACACGAGAGGCTCTCATCAGCCTTATTTAGAGGTAAATGGACAGCACCAGCTCTGTATGGTGCACGATAATTCTTCGATGAACTGGCCCAAAGCAAATGCCAGACTTGAGTAGTATTTGTGATCTGGCTGGAAATAAGAAAGTCTGCTTGCATTTAGATTTAGTTTAAAGTGCTCTTTTCAAGTGGCTGTGAAATGAACTGTGATAAGGATAAGGACCTGCTTTGAGCTGTCAGTTTGTTCTGAAATGAATTGTAACTGTACAGGCAGTGCTGGATAGACACATAACTTCTGCACAGTGTAAGAGAGAAACATTTTTAGCCCAGGAACTAAAGAAATGTTATCCTTTTATATGAAAGCTGCTAATTTCAGACAATATCAAATGAATCTTAATTGGATGGATGTCATTAAGCAGATGGTCATCACTGTTGATATTCCTCTGTGGTTTTGTTTGTTTTCTAATTGGAAATGAAGAAAGATTTCTGTACCTGACTTTTTCCACTTGAGATTCTTGGTGACATGACTTCTCATTGGAGCTGGGAGGCAGTCACTCTGGATTTTTTGAAAACGAGTGACCATAAGAACTGAATTCCACTAGAGAAAGAGAGAGGATAATAATTGATTACTTTAGGGGAATTTGCCTTTGTTGAGTGAGAAGTGTAAAATGAATCCTGGGATCGTTGTTTTACCATGGGCGCTACTTCTTTGAAGGTTGTAATTGGCTGATGCCTGCATAGTGTGTGGGAATTTCAATGCATCTGAAACATTTCCTCCTTAGGGAACAGTCCACCACCTGTGGTTTAGTCCTTTATCCACTGGGCTTGCTTAGTGTGAGATACAGATGAAAGAGAGGCTTTCAAGACTGCTTTCCGTGTACCTTGCTCAGCTAGGGATGTGGATTCTAGGCTGTTCAGGTTCATCTTCCAATTTGGTGGTGGCTCCTTCTGCCAAGCTTAAGCCAGGCTTCTGCCACTTTAGCTGAAGGAATTTTCCCATCAAGTCAGCTCCCACATTGAAGACCAGAGCCAGCCAGGCCAAGCCAAAAACAATCCAAATCGCACTTAGGCTCCTGTACACTGGGATATAGTGCTTGTTGGGGTTTGTGCCTGAAAACCAGGAAACTTTGCATGTTAATCTTGACAGCTTTGGTCTGGCAGACAATACACATACTCATAAACCCTCTCCACCCCCTGCAAAAGTGTAGGTTTAACAAGTTGGTGTGATCTATGAACATTCTTTTTTTTTCCTCCTCCTTTTTCCTTTTTGTGTTCCAACTCTCAGCTTAAGCTTAGCACAGTTGGCATCAAGCCTCTGAAGCTGAGGTTATGTAACAAAAATAGTTGTATCTAATGTTAATCAGGGATGCAAAAAATTGAGTGTTCCTAGCCACTGACAAAGAAAAAGATCATCTTGAAAAACCAGTACTGAATCCATATTAGCCATATTTTACTCAAGAGACACTCCAGGGACCTCAGGTGATTTAGAGAGATACGTTTTACTACCTCAGTGATATAGTGATTGCTTTTTGTAGGGTGATATACCTCACTAACCAGGGTTCAAAATCACCTGGAGAATATTATATAGGAAATGAAGCTAATTTAAGTAAGTGATTATGGGAATCTTAATCCTCAGTTTGTATTTTCATAGCAGGCACAACTGGTGCAGCTGATACAGGCACAGGACAGCACTGCAGCCATCCATTCAGTCTCTGTCATCCAGATCATCATGAAACTCCACAGTGCCCAGATTCAGCACGGAATGGGGTTTTATCTCCTTTTGGGACATAGTTGCGACCTTTAGGAGAGGAGAAGTACTACTTGTAATGTAACAGACCCTAGTGTTTTTAACAAATAAACACACTATACATAATCTGTTAACAGCATTTGTTCAGATAAGTGGGTGGAAAAATACCCCCTCACGTATCTCTATGGCTATGTCTCATCCTAGATCTCTAAAGGCTATGTAATCTCGCTGGCTTTGTTTTCTTTCACAGGCATCCCAGGGTTGTTGGTAATGTTCTCCTCCTTGCAAGTACTGATCACTTCTTACTGGGAAATGGTAGGCACTTGCTGAAACAGATCCCTGTTAGGTAATGCTGACAAAGAGATTTAATTTATATTCCACCTGTCACTCATGGATCACATTTGTACCAGCTTGGACATAGTCACTGTTGAGTGGGTGTTTAGTGACATATGTGAAATGAGTTTGGGGACTCAGCTTAGCTGCCAAGAGAAAAATGCCCATGTCATTTAACATATTAGCGCAGTATTGCCCGTCTGGCTCAGCTCGCTGTTGTACCAGATTCACAGTGAAATGGATATCTGTGCTCTCTGTATTTAACTTTATACTAGAGTAACTAATTTCAGCAAAGCTCAATCCAGTTCACCTGCTTTATTACCTACTACGTAGTCCCCAAATCCAATAGTGCTCAGAGTGATGAAGGTGAAGTAAAACCCTTCTCCGTAGCTCCAGCCTTCTACGTAACTGAAGACCAACGGTGGGAATACTAGAAAAAGCAAGGTCCCAGTGGCCAGGAAGACGGCCACTGCCAGTGTTTGAACCACCTGAAAGATAAAAGAAAGATGGCAGCTAAACAGCACTGAGCAGTTGTCTAGCGGAAATTGCTGGGTCTGTTTTGCTTTTGAATCACAAACCCACTCCACCTGGGAGCAATGTCCAAAAACGGAAGGATAAGCCAATGCTTCCATGCACTACAGGCTGACCTCGCTCTTCACCCTGCACATAAATATTGTACCAAATCATGAATCCAAAAAATGTCAAAATCAGGAAAAAAAGGATGATTTTTTTAAAGCTATTTGCAATAATTTTTAAGTATGTTCAAGTCATATTTTCCAACTTATTATGACAACCATAGGAATGAAATACTCACTTCACTATTTGTGTTCAAGTGGAGATGCTCTTGTAATCAGTTGGCTCCTGTCTTTGAGGAAAATCACCAAGTATTGCACAACTCATGATAGAAAGATTGGCAAGAACAAATTAGGGTTCTCTTCACCATGACTGCTTCCAAAGATTTATATAGTGGCTTGCAAGAGCTCAGCCAAAAATATGTTTGGATGAAATCTAAGTCAGTTTGCCTGCTTTTATTTTTCACTTAGAAGCATTCAGAGCAGAACTGTTTTCTGTCAGCACAGGGCAGATCTGTGTCTCTCAGTACAAACGTCTGCCTTCTGGGAGATAAGTTACAGCATATGTGGCTGCAATAGATAGGTACACAGAATGGTCAGGGGATGGGTCATGACAGGGGATTTTAGGAGTTTAGCACTGCAGATCAGGAACTCACAGATTTCCAGGCTACACGGTCTAGTGAACTTTTGACTAGTGATGTGTGGGCTGATGCAAACTCATTGCAATTGTTTAAAAACGCCCTCAAGGGCATTCAAACCAGAGTATGATTTTTTATGCACGGCCTATTGTGACTGGATGAAGAGCCAAACCTCTCTTTACAAAGTAGAAGGTCCAGGTATCATGTTTTTCTTTCTCTCTCCATATTATCTCACACATGAAATACTCCGGTGAGCTTGAGAGACTTGGCGTGAGCCTAATCGGTGCCTGACTTTGACAAATCACTTCTAGATTATGGACCATGTCTCTCTAGCTGTATAGTACTACTTACCTCATTTGCAAAGCACTTTAAGAATTACTGATTGACATGGTTATAGTTGATATCTGTTCTCATTTAGTTCATTCCAGAAGTGTGCTAGCATTTAATTAGATAATGAAGTTGCATAAAGTTTTATGCTGAAATGCACGATATTACTTTTTACTCCAGCTTTTAGGAACTTTCTGGTACAAACCTATAACATAGGGGACAGTAAGTCAGGAATAAAGAAGAACTGATTGTAATTAAAAGCATGACTAAATTGTGTTGAAAAGGAGGTGATGAGGCTTTTCAGAGTGAACAAGCAGATACAGCTCCAAAGTTTTGTCTGATCATAGGAGTTCTGCCAGAAATGAGTTGTTAATTCAGGAAGTGAAAAGAATAGTAATAATAATAAAAAATCATACCCCTGAGGTGCTATTGGCAACCTCAGGAAAGATGCAGCTATACTAGCATGAAAATCCTTCTGATGGTAGAGCTGCATGTATTTGGGGAACAGACATAGATTATGCAGCTAAAGAACTTCTTGCTCATGTAAACCAAGTCTGCATTTGACAGTACCTTCATAGCTTTCCCAGTGTAGGTAAAGGATGCAGTGACTCAGAGATTTTTACAAATGAAAAAGAGAAAAAAAATTGTGTGAGAACTCTGAAATGTTTCAACATATCTAACGTACCTAATCTCCCTTTTCCCTAACGAAAAGGATCAATTAATTGAACCTTTATTCAGAAATGTTCACTAACTTTGTTATGAATGACCTTCATGTCTTTTCTGTTATCACCGCTGCCTTTATTCCAGTACATCTGGACTAGTTCAATGACTCACCGATAAACTAGAACTAAGGAGAAGGAGTATTTATTTACATTTCAAGAAAAGAAAAGGAAGGAAGTGCTAAATAGCTGGCACAATCAGGGAAGGTAATTCAAGTCAAATTAGCAGGCCAATAAAAACAAGTTGCCTTTGCACAGTGTAGAGCTAGATTCTGGGCAGATGCTAGCATAGGCTAGATAAAAGGAGCTGGATTCAGCAGCGTGTGTATGTGTATGTATTCTGCTAAGGACGCCAGAGCTTAAGGACCCTGCTCCAAACTGAAGCCATGCCTGCTTAACAGTTTTGCTGAGTTGGGTTTTAAAAAGGCAAATCTAGAGTCCCTTAAGCAAAAGCAAATTGCTTTAAAGCTATTGTAGATAAATAGAGTATATCAATTTTCTGATATAGAGGGGACTGTAATTGCTGTGCTTCAGAAAAATGTAGGCACGCACAAGGAAATCCAATCTAGCCGCGGCAGTACCTATCTGAGAACTGTAATTTGTTTTAAAATAGTAGAAATAAATGATAGATAGACACTGTACCTGGGCACGGCCTGGCTTTTGCACCCATCTTTCCAGGGTCATCAGGTGGGCGTTGAGTCCTTTCCCCAGCTGGTTAAGGAAGGCCAGGTTGAGGGGCACTCCGAATAAGGCATAAAACACACAGAAGATCTGCCCTGCCACTGTGCTGGGGGACAGGTTACCATAACCTAGAGAAAAAGAAGAAAACAGCTACATGAAAAGGCTTTACAGTTAGGCTGCAGGCCATCATGGGAGGTTCCTAGGCTTGGAAGCTCTACTATGTTAAGGAACCTGTGGACCTATGATTTTCTGCAATTAAATCTCCCTACAAATTTCCATAGCTTATGATGGAGCCCTGTGGATTCACTACTACTAACAGCAAATTTAACATGAAAATATTACTTGAAAGACTATTGTAATTTTCTATAGGCCTCTGATTTTGAGGTGAGTGCAACTTAGTGCTTCAAAGCTACCTCAAGACGTGCTGTGCATGTACAAAATGATCTTGCATGTACCAGGCAGGGACTCGTCTTTTTTTGCTTGTGTAATATGCTCAATACACAAGAATAACAGGTATAAATGGAAACCAATAGAAAACTGTAACCCACAGTAGTCGGGACTGTCTTGCAGATGTATTCTGTGCATCAACCACACATTTCTGGGGGCTTTACAGGACAGCTGGAGGAAACCCCAATTTATAAGGAAAGAAAGTACCTCACCTATAGTGGTGACAACAGTTCCTGCAAAAAAGAAGGAGTTGCTGAAGTCCCAGTTACTGGGATTTGTAGAGTTTCCTTCTGGGTTGACCCCTTTTTGCCATGCTTCCATGAGGACCTGAGGCAGAAGAGGTCAAAGGAGCAAAGATGAGCAACCCATTAGGCCAAACCAGGCAGTGTCAGAAAAAAAGAGAAAAATAAATATTGCTTTCCATCTTGAGCAAGCAGAGCATTAGCAGTGTAGGTAACAGGGTAGAGTTTGACTGAAATGACCTTGTGCTGACATGGCAAAATTTGGAAATAGAGCTGGCCAGGAACTTGAACCCTTGTCAGTGGAGAACTAGCCAGTGAAGTAAGATAGGTTCCGTAAGCAGCTGAAGGCTAAGGGGAAGGCAGTGGAGGGAGTCCCCAGAATGATCACACTGGGAAAAGAAATTGAGGTTATGTCATAAATAAAAAAAAACAAAAACACGGCAGTTCCTCTTCTCTCCTTCCCTAGTTTAGTCATTGCATTCCAGTTTTTAATTTGGGTATGTGTAAATGTATGGCTGTGTCTGTGGGGAGGGGCATGGAGAACATGCTCGTTTCTGTTTCCTCCATGTAAGTACTAGTGAGGATGAATTACTGTTTTGGGCTGTGACTTCCCAATAATTTTCAATGAGTATTAGGCTTCTCCTAGTCTGAAAGATTAATTAATGGAATATTCTCTGCTATTCCAGATAGCTCTTACCAGATGACCAAAACTCCTCTGTGCAAAAGAAATGCTGCTCCTATTTATGCATCAAATGTCTTGTTAGCTGCCTTAGTGAAGATTGTGTTCCCTTGCTCTCCCTGAGGATTTCTCTGAAGGAGACTGGTTACCCTCTGCTCAGCAGCTGGGGTTTCAAGAATCCCTGTTTGTTACAAACCAGGTCAGAGCCTTCATCATTTTGCCAAATGCCTGAAGGAATTACTTGTTCATTTCTTCTAGAGACTTTTGTATGATGCAAGACATGAGAATAATTCAACAGCAACCCCAGCTTCAGTTGGTTCCAGGAGTAGGAGACCAAAGATACTCTTTCTCGATTAAAATGTTGACCACTACCAGAAGGATTGCTTATCTGATGAACATATCCACTACAAGGTATCTGATTTTGCATGGGTTCTGTAATATTAGCTGACTGGGCTGGTGGATTGCATATCCTAAGTTCAATAGCTAATGTTATTCCTTCAGTAAAATCTCCTACAGCATTGGTCTAGTCCATCAGGTGGGGCTGTTAGGTATTGTCACATGTGATCTCATGATTGAAGTGTCAGCAGAGTTTCTTTTTAGAATGACAAAGAACTTTACATTATTCATTAAAATCCTGTTCTTAGGAAGAATTCAACATGTCACATTATCTAGAGCTGACTATTTTATTTGCTGGCTAGAAGGAACACACAGAAGCAATTGAGGTGCGAGTCTTTGAAAATGTTTAAAATAATCACAGGTTTAATTCATCCCTGTAAGGAACACTTGTCAGTTCTACCCATTTCAATGCACGAGAGTTCAGAGAAGTGACATTCACATCATGAAAACCAACATGGAAGAGTAAGACAATCTTGAATGTTGAACACTTCAGACATAGACTGACAAGGCCAGATTTCTTGGCAGGATTGTTGCTTGTAAGTACAATCTGATGAATGAAATGGCATCCTGGTGCCCAGGAGAAATGTTCCTAAACAAACAGGTTCATGTGGGACAACTATAACGGCTCCTAGCTGCTTTGCATCTGCAGCTTAGGTAGCTGTTACGGCTGGAGTGTGAACAGATCAGCTGTCGACTGGTTGGTGAACATCAGCTGTTGCCTTTGGGAGCAGAAGTAGTCAGTAAGTAAAAGCAATGTGCTATAATTTACAGTGAGAGTATGAAGCCTACATAAAGCTATAGTTGGATGTGGAGACAATAAAAACTGCCTGCCATTTCTGCTCCTGTCCTCCTGCCAATACACATTGCAGCCACTTGTGGTCATAGACAAGGATTTGGTCCTCTTAGTCTATATTTATATCAGTTCCTTTGAGGCTGAAAAAGTATAGACATAATCAAAAGAGGATTTCAAAAAGGTATCTCCTTACTTAATGAATCTGTTTCTCAGTTATGCTCTCAGAATGGCATAATTTCCTGACAAAAGTATGTTTACCAGAGACGGATTAGGTTGCAGGGCTTGGATTTGCACTTTCCCAAAGCTCCAGGCTGTTCAGCTTAGGAGCTGCAGCTCAGGGCCACCTCTCAGCTGGGCGGTTTTAGCCAGGCAGAGCCAATGCAGTTTGTGGACATGGAATTGCAAGAATTTGCTTCATGCACAGTCAAGTCAAAAGTTAATGAATTATAAGTGATAACTCTATTATTAGTGACAAGAGACATGCAAAAAGAAACCTGGGCTGATTGTCAGATTCCAGGATTTAGATTTAAAGAACTGGCAATAAGACAAGACACCTTAAACTTGTCAGCTGAGCAGACTGAACCTAGTGGCTGCGTCTCACCACAGCCTGAATACTGTGACTTCAGACCAGAGCTTCTGACATGATGAACAGGCCTCCTTAATCATACAGCTAAAAATGTACAGTGAGATGATTGCTTTCCTGCATTAGTTTCAGAGTTAGAGATTTAATACAGAAAGACTTCTATTCCCTACCATTAGTAAGATCTGGACAAATTTCTTAAGAGGTCTTATAAATGACAGGTGAATCAGAAGGTACATGCACTTACACTTACCTTGTGGACTATCAAGTCTAAAGATTTTGAAGCTTGGTGTATTGAAGATGATAATTTGGTGCCCTCAGCCGGTTTTCTCTGGAACAGCTTACAAGTGAAATACGTCTAATTCAGCAGAGGTGCAGCGAAATGCGATTCTCTGAGTGGCACAGCAGTGCTAAGGGAGCTCCATGGAGCCAAAGAGAAGAGAATGTGGACAGGTGTGAAGCCTCCCTAAGGTTTCTAGGATACTGGAGATTCAGCTAAACCTTTCAATCTTAGGAAGTATCCCAGTTTGGTTTAGAATGAGAATCAGGGCTTTCTCCTTTACAATAACTATCACAGAGATAAGGTAAAGACAGGTAGTATCACCAACTAGTGAAGCTAAAAAAAACCCCAGACGTGTGTAGGCATGTAAGTTCTTGAAAACTCTAGTCATTTTCTGGCCAATGCCAAATGTTCCACAAGAAATATGTCAGTGTTAGTAATCAGAACATCGTCCTTGCAGACAGAGGTTAAGACACTTTCTCTTCCCTTTCTGATCTGAACTTCAGTGTTTGCTTTTTTTGTTTTGCCATTTACAGAATCTGGGTTTTTTGTAGATGAAAAGCATAAAAGCATATGCCTTCATGGAAGTCCTCTGACTCAGACAGTGCAAACTTGCAGCAAGTTTATAGAGTTTCTATCAGGTTTAATGACATGGTACAAAGAGTTCAAACTGTTCAGGCACCCAGCCCTACAACTGGATAAATTTTGAGCACAAAGAAAGTAGTAGTTCAAGGATTTCTGTCCAGTTCTTGCACTACTAGAATGTGAATATGTCTATAATAATACCAAGAAAGGTCTAGTAATTTATCTACAACCAGTGTTGAGGACTAGATTAAAATGTAATTGAAGATGTCATTAACTGACAACCCATATTGAACAAGCGCCCTTTATCTCTTATTATAAATGACAGATAACACAGTTCTTGATGGTTGACTTTATCTTTTCTTTAAGGGCCTGGAAGTGCAGGACCACCTTCAAAGGCAACAGACAATTTTTAGTACCAAAGAGGGGCAGAATTTGCACAGGTTTGGGCTGGAGAACCTTGGAAAGGCAACCTACTTCTTGTAGGTTTGATTCTTGTTTTTTGTCCCCATGCATAATTCCCATGTCGTAACTAATGAGGGAGCTGAAAACCATGAAGTTTAAATTATTGCAAGGCAGCATGAAGGTACATCAGCAGATTTACGTACCTTGGGATCTCATGACTGGGAAAAGAAAGAAGTGCAACAGATCAAGATAAAGAGCTATGTGAATGGGCTTGAGAAACCTCTGCCTTTCTCTTGTACAGTTAGTCCTTTAATGTCATAGATAGCAGATCAATTTCTGACATGCTTGGCCACAACAGCGTAATTTCTTCTAACCAAAATAATGCTTGATCCAAAATAATGGGAGCCTGTTCCTCTTACCTGTACAAACTGCTCCAGGGCTTGCCTGTCCAAGCATGTGTAGTTCTGCAGGAACCTGAGCTTCTCCAGCTGGAACTGGTCCCGAAAGTGGGTCTCTGCCTGCTTCTCCAGCAGCTGGAACACCGTGGCACCCAGGAGGAGGTAAAAGAGGTACCCCAGTACCAACAGCGGAGTCCAGCTGATCTGCCGGTTGTGTATGGTGAGGAAGGGCATGCTGCTGCTCTGCTGCTGCCAGTCCCTGCTCGGTACTTAACAGGTTACTGTCCCAAGACGTGTGCTACCCAGGACACCCAGGAATCACACACCCGTGTTCCCAGCTACTGCCCTGGAGAATATTCTAACAGAACGTATGGGTATCAGGCCTATATAAAATGGGACTAACAGGCAAATTTTATCCCTCCACATCTTTTTTCTATCCAAAATAAAGGGAGAACATTTATGGCTTAATAAGAATGTGAATCATAGCGTTTTTCTCCTATTAATACAACTTTTATCCAAAGATGTCAATCAAATGAATGAAGCCTGATGCAAGCCCTCTGAGACTGGTATCGTTTCCCAGGCTGGGAAGCTGAAGTAAAACCGTGGGTGAGTGACTTAGCCAGGGTCATAGGAATACAGAGTCACGGACAGACTCTTAAAGTCTTGATAAGTAAAGCCTTACTCTAAACACTAGACTTCTGTACAAGAAAACACTATAACCTCTCTAATTACAGCAGGCTTCCCAGAACAAAGAAGAGTATGGAGCTGAATAAATGGAAAAGTCAATAGCTGCTGACTGTACCATACAAACATTGCTGGCACCAGTGAAAGCAGCATGATAAAGCTCACAAACATCCTGAATTCAGCCTGGTCACAAGACAGACTTCCTCTTTCTTGTCTAACCCTACTGAGATCGGTCCCCTCACTGCCTGGCTTGCCTGCCGCTCCTGAATTCTTTGTCAGATCACTCCACCCTTTAGTCCGTAGCGTTAGAGAATGAACCACTCATGCCTACTGCTTTTGGTCTCCGTATTGCCCTTTTAATCCTAATGCATAGAGGGGAAGGAGGGATAAAGGTTAATTGTTAGCTAAAAAACTATCAGAGGTTCACTCATGGGAGCCTTAATGATTATCATGCACTGGAAATGAGCTGGCCTTGCATATTTTTCTGTAGGAAGAGCTTTATTGCAAGTGTCACCTATGCCACACTGCTTCTGAAAGAAAACACACACACGCAGAGCAAAAAGGACATGTGGCTAGGACTGCAATTTTGTTATTAAACTCCCTTCCCATTAAAATGTTCTGGATACTGATATCCCTCCTTTGCTTAGTATTCCGATTGTTTTTCACCTACCTTCAAACAAAAGGTAGTTCTCAGAGAAAAAGACTGAAAAAATGGTTTCATTCATATCCGTATCTGGGAAAATCCCTCTACTTGCCATTTGAACTGTTTGCCTTGCCTAGGGCCAGCCATCTCCACTCTGAAGAGGATGACTGACTGGCAGCAGAAGGCCACTCGTCACTCTGAAAAGTGAAAAGTATTGTGGAGAACTCCCAGAAGAACATCTTGGAACTTGTCAGGGACCACTCTGTTGCTGTGACTGGGGGACAGAAAGATTTCAGTAGAGAAGTGCAATGCGGGTGCACCCCGATGAGTGCAAAGGGACTCAGAGCCTTGGTGCTCTGGTATTTCTTTTTGGCTAAAGTGAAACATTTGGGAAGTAGAAGCTGTAGTGGTATTGATATTACTGACCACTGCAATAACATTGTGAAGCAAACTGATCTGAAGCAACTGAGATGTCCAACTTACTTATCACTGATGGAAGGCTTTCTCTTTGTCTGTGCTAAGGCTGACAATTACTTTCAGAGTATCTTACAAGAACTTCTCTCTTGCATCTGATTTCTGTAATTAAAAGGTACAGCTTGTTGTTCCACACCTTATGGTGTGGAAAAATCAACTGTATGTGCACAAGAAACTGCAGAGTAAATATGCAGTTAGAGATGAACCACTTTATAGCTGAATGACCTTACAGATAAATGCAAGGGCAAAATCATGAAGAACAGGTTTAAGAAAGTATTTTCATAAACATGCACAGTTCCATACAGGTGAGCAGAGTAGTGTGCTTTAAAAATGTGAAAAACAACATCCTGTAAGTAGCTGATGCTGCCATATTTATTTCCATGGAAAAGCTACAGAAATATGTACCTATAGATTTCAAGTTCCAGAAATCAGTATTCTGTTTGCAAAGTTGTGTTGTTTTGTTTTGGTTTTCCCTAGTGTCAGGTTGCAATATAGGAATAAAACAACACAATATTCTGCGCAGTAACCCAGGAGTTATGTCTTGCCCCAGGAAAAAAGAAACTCAGAGATACACATTTGGAAGTAAATGGAAGACTCACGATTTCTGAGTGAGTTCTGAATCTGGAAGAGGGAGCTCAGCCTGGTTTGCCACATCAGAAATTAAATTTGGCTTCTGGTTAAAAAGGCATAATACACAATATACCAAAATAACAATACGAGCAGATCACTTTTGATGACGGGATGACAAAGCACACTGTCTAATCTAACTTCTGTTGTTGCTCTTTTAATGTTCTTCTGATTAGAAAATAAATAAAACCTGAGTTCACAAACATTAGAAATAAAAAATGCTGAAAGCAAAACCTCCTGAGCGTACATGAACTTGGAAGTTGACTGTTCCTCAGAGGTCCTGCTGTTCCACTGCTCCCTGCCCATGGTAAACAGAGTGTATTTGGCCTCAAAGCTAAGGAATGGATTCTCACAAAACATATTTTGAATTCAGAGCTGAACATGACCTTGATTATTCCTTCACTTACCATATCTTCCTCCCTCAACGCCCTTGTAATATGTGACTGACCCAGTAGGATACAGCTTTTCCCAGAGAAAACCTGAGCCATTCTGGAAAGGACAGATACCAAAATAACATCCTAGTCTACAATCAAGATAATGACTCACTTTACATGTATTACCTGGAGCAAATCGAAGGATTCAGGGTTCTCCATTTCTCCTATTGCTATTACAGTCCCTAAGAATTCTTAAACATGGATAGATGCTAAATAGAAGGTGAAAAATAACTGACATGGTTTCCTTGCTCTGTATTTCAGAAGCCAGAAAAAATACCATTGTGATTAGTGGGAGTATAATTTACATAGATACAAATAAAATGTTTCTAAAACAAGTAATTAAATGGTTTAAGATACCTTGGCTGATCCTGTCATTCTCAAACTTCGGGTGGAGAGTGAATTTTTTTGACTCGTTTTTCTGGAAGAAATGTCTCTGTACAGAGCTAGATGACAAACTAGATGCAAAGATCCAGCGACCCATTCTTCCACAGGGTATGCATTTCAGCCTGAACAGTTTGAATGTGGAAATACTGAATTGTTTTGAATTTGCTTTGCTCCTTGAATGACTTTTAAACCATGCACTTCAGATAAGAGTTAAGGAAATTATTTTAGAACCATGTTAAATATAAATAACAATAACACTGCATTTCTTCAGGCATGACACTACCATCTGGCAATTTTCTACTCGTGATTTTGTTCTCCAAATTTAAACCAACCATTTTGACTTCCTGCTTACACTCACATAGGTGAAAACATGAAGCCTTTTCAAACAAAATTTATAAAGAATTCCAAGAATTCAATAGTATTTTTCTCAGACAAATTCCATGAAAAAAAAAGTTTCCTTGAGTTCTGTAGTTTCTGTATTGGAGGTAAACCTTGTTGTTTCTGTTCTTTATCTGTATAAATGCATTTGGGTTAATCAGCTGGTGGCCCATAAATACAAGTTTTTGTTTAGTTCACTGTTTGCATCAAATGAAGCACCTCAGCTGCCCCAAAATATGAACAGAGGATAATCTTTAGAAAATCTCAAATGTGGCTCCTGACACTTCCCTCAAGGGAAAGGGAAAACAAAGTTTTAGTCAAAAGTCTTCGATTTTATTGTGGTGGTGTCAAATCAAGGCATGGATAGTAACTATTACAAATATCTAGTTTACATTGCTTGCCTTATTGGTGAGGTTTCAAAGCAAACAATGCAGGAAAAGAAACAGAAAAAAACCTATTAGGAAAAGATCATTTAACATGTATTTAATCAACAATAAAAGTGATTCATATGAAATAATATAAAAACAGGAGTTCGATTGCTGTGGTTATTAAAAATGGACTTTGAAAAGACAAACAAATTCTATATAGAGCTACTAAACAAGCTATATGTAACTAGGCATTTGCAGATTTTGAGTTTGTTGTCATCCATATTTACCAGCTGGATATTTGGTACAGGCAATGCTTACAAGGTCTTACCAATTTGTTATGTTAAAGTGCTCTCAGTGTATACATTGACATAAAACGCATCCTATGATTGATTAAACCAGGTTAAGAACAATAAAATCTTTCGTTGGGAGGATATTAAAATATATACTTACACTGTTACATGTGTGAACCTCATTATTCCACTTCAAAGCTTCTTTCATAAAAAAAGCAGGAATGAAAAAGGGAGATTGAATTAGGTATGTCCATCTTCCAAGCAAGAGAAACTCAGCATAAGGTTATGTCCTTTTCTCCTTGGAGCTCTCTGGAATGCTGCAGTGCCCAGGAAGTGATGAAAATGGAGACAAATGCCCAAGCCAAAAGCTGGTGAGCTCAAGGGTTTCACTAGTGTGGTTCCAGACTGTGTATAGATCCCTGGCAGACTCAGCTTAAATGAGAACAGATCCTTTGGCATTTATTATAAGTCTGGGTCATGTCCTGACCCTCCCAGAGGCTATGTTACTGTACGAGACCAGCAGATGTCTATCTTCTCCTGAAATAAACTATATAGAAGGACTGGAAATGCCTTGAAATAAGAGATGAGATGATCCACAATGTCTGTTATAAATTAATCCTGGAAATATCTGTATGATATTTAGCACTGTAGAGCACTGTGGATTTTCCCAAGAAATCTCCACCAAAAAAAGGTATTTAGATTTATTCTGGTTGGAGATAATAAATAAATTGTATTTACCAGATTAACATTTAACCAGCCAGCAGCTAGATATCACGGTGAATAGACAGGTGCCAGATATGCATGAGAATCTGTACGCTTAGCAATACTATTTTACAGGTGGCTTAGGCAGGAGTCAAGACCATTATGAATGCAAGCCTCTGATTGTTTCTTCAGTGTGGTAAATGCTTGGGTTATTTCAAATTGATCTAGAAATTATCTGAAGATAGATTAATAAAACAAGTAATTCTGTTCATCTATGGCCAGCCAAACCTTCTTGAAGCAATGCTTTCATGAAGACAAGAAGACTTAGAGAGGAAACCCAGTAGCCTTCCAACATCTGTGAGAAAGCCATCAAGAAGATGGAGCCAGGCTTTTGGCAGTATGGCTTGTGGGAGGAAGAGAGACAATGGGCAAAAAACAAAAATTCAGACTGGACATAAGGAAAAACTTCTTCATGGTGAGGATAGCTGAGCATTGGAACAGATTACTTAGAAAGGTTATGCAGTCTCCATCCTTGGAGGTTTTCAAGACCAGACTGAATAAAGCCCTCAGCAGCTCGCCTTGATCTCATAGCTAATGCTGTTTTGAAGAAGTGGGATTAAAGACCTGCTGAGGTCCTTTCCAACCTGAATTTTCCTATGAACCCAAGAGGCAACCTTTGAACAGTGGAGTCAGTTTTTAAAAATGTGTATGCTTTAATTCTTAAGACTATTACATACTGAATGAGCAATCTTTCCTGTCCACATGATATTATGAAAATTTCCAAAAGAAGCAAGAAAGGCTTTATATTTATTTATATGGGTTTATATATTTATATGTTTTTTTATTATTGGATGCACTTCAGTCCAACTTTTCTTATGTTTGGTATAATCTTAATCTCAGACCATTCTGCCAATCAGGTATTACTTTGCTGATAGTGACTGAATTTCACACCAATTTTACAACATTGTAAAAAAAAGCTAGACAATTTTGAAACAGGAGAGCAAGCAACCTTTTCTCTCTGTGAGTAAGATGTGTGGCAAACTGAGAACAAAACACCGAATATGTAATCATCAAGTGGTAACAGTGTCACATAGATCGTACTGGGATAGCACTGAGATCCTTCTCTTAACCAGTCAACCAAAGCTATTGGAAATGCTTCAGTGTCAAAAGAAATGAGCTGTTGTACCCGTAATTCTCTTTTGGCCAACTTCAAATAAATCCACCATAATGGGGATTTTTACTGAAAACCGAAAAAGACAGCTGCTTCACCCAGTAACGGTTTGGAAGCTCTGGTTCTTCTCCAGTTAGCTGGGTTGGATGGAGGCAGGATGGTGGCCCTACTTTGCTCAATGAAGCTGTATAAACAGTAGTTCAGTGTATATTTAATACAGTGTTTATATATAACAGAATAACTAGAATAAAAATACAGACAGCTAAATATTCTGGCAGAAGAAGGACATTTTAATATAATCTCTAATAAAGCAGACATACAAAAGAGGGAAGCCCTGTGGATTTTCCCACCTCTGACCAAATCCTTGAATTCTCTCTTCCCAAAACAATGGTAGATCTAACTTTTATTTCACCATGTACATCCTAAAATCTGCATAAAGCTTACCAATCTATGTAGTAGCTGTACCGACTTTTACAGAGAATTAAACTGCAGAAAAAGGTGTAACTTTAATATCTCTCAATTGATTGCATCTTAATTGTTTATTTGATAAATATCTATCTTCTGTAGGCTTGAACATATCAATTCACCATATACTTCCAAATAATTATTAATTTGCACAGAATTAAGTATCAGCAACTTGAGGAAATATACATCCTTGAGAATGATATGTGATTGCTGTCAATATATTGCTGTATTTTTATGGGAACAACCCAAACTCTTCCAAATGCATGACTATAAGCTTATCAGTATTATGAAAAATGATGGCTTCAATCTGGAAGTATGTATATTTCAGAGAAATAGCCTGTATTTTGCATTGCATTTTTTGATTTGTTTTAGTCTGATGTGTAAGTTGTTGCATAACCAGATATCAAGCAATACAGTACCAAATCAATAATGAACTTACATTGCCTACGAGATATAACTGCATTTAAACTTTCACATCTCATTTGTGTTTTAGAAGTATTTGTCCAGTTTTACTTTAAGCCTATTAAGTTTCATTGTTTATTCTGACACCTGTATATTGTGGGAGGGTGTATATTTCGCACAACATTTAATGTATTCAAATGTAAAAAGTAGTTGGGAAATTTTAAACTGTAGAATTAATTTTTAATAGAAATTAATTTCACATTACAATGCAATCTGAGTATTCGAGTAATCTGATAGGAAAACTAGTATTCCTTCTGGGGAAGAAAATCAGCAAAAGGTCTCAAATGGAATTTTATAGAATTTTGTAACCCAGATAACTACTATTTTTGCACAGACATCTCTGGATGCCAACTAGATGTAATTAATAAAGCTTTATGCAAATCAATGCAAACAAAACTACCATCAGTAGTAAGACGTGTTCCCCAGATCAAAGATGTAGAAGAACATTAATACATCAGATAATTCTAACGTTTAGAAAACATAAAATGAATTCTCAATAAACAAACATATTTGGCAAACTCCTGACTGGCTGATTTATTTTTGCTTAATCTTAACACAGGCTGAAGATACTGAGTGCAAATATTCAAATATCATTCCCCAGAGAAATGGATTTTGCTATCAAAGACAAATAATTTCTATACCTTTACCAATTAAACCTGTACATCTAAAGTACTTATTCGTACCTGTTTCTAAACAGAAGAGGAAGGGAAAGACTAAAGGTCTTGAACAGATTCTAAAAAGAAATGGTGGACTGTAACAAGAATTTCATTTGTTCCCCAAGCCTGAAAAGACATAAAGAATACATTAGACTATATTTCAGGTTGTGTTGTCAGTTTCAAAAGAAACTTCAGAAACACAAAACAAAAAGAAAGGAAAAAAATAACCTCTTAATTTTAAACTTTTAAGACAAAAAAAAAAAATCATTCATTTACGCTTCTGCATTTTCATTTTTCTACCTCAAGACCGAACAAGGCAACAAAAGCAGGTTTGCAGAGCAGCCCTTTGTGAAACGCTTTCCAATGTAGTTATGACAATGCTTTGGCAACCCCGGCAAGCCCCTGTGAAGGTACCTGCTTTAATTCTGCTCTGTTTAGAAAGCAAAGGGTAACGACCTACAAGCCCCTGCGGTAATGTTCACGGAGACCTCCCATTCCCTCCCCGGCATTACTGTCACTAAGGATATTGAGCATTCCCATGCTTTCTGTTTATGAAACTTATTTTACACTCCGCTGACTTCCGCACACATTTATCCCCGCCCCTGCCCCTCAGCTAACATAAAGTGGGGCCCTCAGTTTGCTTCTAAGATACTGATACCGATAAGGGAAAGCGCAGTCAGTACGTTGACGTGCTTTAGGCCTAGCAGACATCGGTTTGGCTGAGCCTATGCTTTCGCATGTTGCTTCCTGCAGGGCACTGTGTGCGTAATAATTGTGCAGGGAATGAATCCATCAGTGTGCAAATGCAGAAATGCTTACTGAACATCTCAGTTGACCAGAGTTTGGGAAGGAGGCAACAGAGCACTGGGCTGCGACTTGGCACACGCAGCTTCTATATGAAGTTGTCTGACTCAGCTTAGTGGCCCTGGGCAAAGAATTCACTCTGGTTTATTTTGTATATGTTTGAAATTTATTGAGAAAAAGTTCTGTCTGAGACTGATAACACATAACTTTTTCTGCCAAAGTATTCAGTCAGAATACGTGCCTTCTTGTTCTACTCTTCCCCTCTGCTTAACTCTACTTTACCTCTGATAGTTTTTCTTCATAAATAAAACCAAGTCCTCCTCCCCACCCCTAAAAAGAAAACCCTCCAGTTCTCCTTTGCTTTGAATGCAACTGTTATCAGAAACTCCATACAGGCAATGATGCACAAACACTACAGCAGTTACTGTGCCTGTTGCCTCCTTTTAGTCTAGAAATGAGTCAGGTAAGAGTGATGTGCTCACACGAAAAGGGAACTCATAACGCTGTCACAGACACAGGAATAGTGGAGTCTTGCAGCCCATGGTCTTCTCCCAGTTAGAAAGGCTACTGCTGTACCTCGTAAATGCTCTCAGGTTTCACTATGGTGCTTAAGTACAAAGTACTTCCTTAGTAGTACTAATCCTTAGATTTTACCCTCCTTCATCTTGCTAAATTAGAATTTACAGACATTTTTTGATCAATGGTTCCTGCTACCAGTGGCTCCATCCTTCAAATCTGGGAGGTTTTCCCTTTCTTCACAAGCAATCAAGGAAAAAACCCTTTCTTTCACATGCCAGGTTGACTCCAAATCCTTCTTAGAACTTGCAGCTGAGCTGTCTCTTTTATCTACAACACATCAGGTCCTACGTGTTTGCAATATGCGGGTTGTACTTATGAAGCCTCTTGACTTTTTGCTCCCTTGCCTAGTGACCGGTTGAGTCACCCAGCCCTGGCTGTCAGGGTGACCAAATGCTGCTCGGTTCCCTTTCAGCTACTTAGGGCAGCATGAAGCTCATCTTGTCTAACTAAACTCCAGAACAGTTTTAAGTGTTGACTGTCCTTTGTTCTGCAAGAATACCTTTTATAACTTGGGGTCTAATAGCTGTCAACGTTGATAATGCCTAGTGCCTTCTGAAACTGATGGATGAGGGTAGGTAATAGCCTGTGGCTGAAAAACAATCAGGATGGAAAAGGCATTTGAGAGAGACATTCCTGATATGGTATAATTTAGGAGATGATCACAGGACAAGATGTGCTCTTATTAGTTGGGTTACTGTACTTCACAGAATGGGTCAGATTTGGACCTTCTAAAGGCCTGAAATGTTTGTTGTAAGACACTTATCTCTAACCTTCTTCTGGTGAGCTGCCTATAAATTCAACTTAATTTCATTTGCAGAAGAAAGCTGACAACAGCTTTTCTAAATAAAGACAAAAGGGATCCCAAAGCCTAAGTGTGTTAAGTGTTTGCTTTGGATGAGCGTAGGGAAGCTGTTTTTTCAGCCACTGTGTGTTTACCTGACGGTTTTCTGATAAGCAGTGTGATACCAAAACCCCACTTTGTGACAGTGCTAACACCATCTGCCAGGTGCTGATAGCTTGCTGAATAATGCTGTCATCAGCACTCAAGTGCTGATGGAAAGTTATTGCTTCGGTAGCCACTACTGCTTTCATCTTCTGTCTAATTGCTTGCTGCCACAAAAAACTATTATTTAAAAAAACCCAACATACGGGTCATTTTTCTTTGTCATGATGAATGACTTTTAGGCTACCTTGCAGTGCCACCATTGTGTATTTATTGCTTTTTGCTTCCTGCCAATTTGACTTATCTACACTGTAGAGTGAACTTTATTGCCTAACTATGATTGCTCTCAGTACCTGATTTGGTGACAAATACCTATAGAAAGTTTTGCTAGACCTAGATATAGTGAAATAGCTGTTAAGGGCATACTCTGCTAGGATGGGCCAATCTGCCTCATGAGGTAGGGTACAGTACAATCATTTACGTAATCTTTATTTTGTATCAGTTGTTACAGCTAAATTTGTACCAGCTGAAAACCAGGCCAGATAGTTTAAAGAAAATGTATACAGAAAATTCTGGAAGTGTTTTAATCATCAAGAAACCACATTCAAATCCATTTACTTAAGTGTAAAGAAATACACTGTGCAGGCTGCGCAGACATGCATGCCCCAGAAAGTTTACTGATGGTGGCTGAGAAAAACAGACAGCCTTCACAGTTTTACAGTGCAGCACTGAACTACTAAAACAAATACATGTGAAGAACCTCAAGTGTTTAGAACGGCTGAGAACATAATGTAATATAACTTCAGCCAGAATCAGTTCTCACTTGCGTCAGTATAAATGTGGACTAAAGCTATTTTGGCTTTAAAATGCTGTACTGGAGATTTTGGTTTGGCTTCCTATTTTTTGGCAGGATTTACCTTTCTTTTGCAGGATGTTCTGTCTTGCTTTAATGAAAGCTAGGATGTCAGTATCAGCCTGGCTGTCTCCAGTCAGAGGAACAGAAGAACTTGGTGGGGTCCTGAAATAAGAAAGTATACTTGTGGATCTGAGCAAGAAGGTTTTTTTTTTTCTATTCCATTATCTCATCTCTTTTTTCAGCATGGAGGACTTTGTTCTCCAGATACATTGTTAGAGGTGGCACAGTACAGAGGAGAATCAAGCTCAGGATTTCTTAATGCTCTTACATAGATTCTTAAGATTAGCCAACATCTTTTCAGTTTGGTAGGGCTACATGCTTATCAGATATAAAACCTCTCACAAACGGTGAAAAGCATTTTACTGCTGAGTCAAAGACTTACTGTCAAGCAGAAAAGCCTAATATAGTGAGTGTACCAAAGAAATGATGGATGTGACTACGCCGTGTGTGTTTGCTTCAGGAAAAAATGCTGCTAGTTATTTGAATGGATCAACAGTATTTTTGCTTACCATAAGGGAATTAAGTTTTCATGCATACACACAGAAGTAAACAATCACATGACATTTGTGACATTTGCTGACAGATGCAACTCCTTTGTGCTGCTGAGTCTCCCATCCCAGCTGAGGTCTTGTATCTATGCAGTTAAATCATTGACTTACCTCTGCTTTTGATAGACCCGCCGGCGGTGTAAGACGATGCAGTACAAGGCAGCTATTCTAATCAGCTAAGAAAGCTATGAATTTGGCTCTGTGTCTTTAGCCTTGTTTAAAGACTAGGCACTAAGGTGAAATGAGAAATATAGTGACAAAAGTTACAGCATGGAAGGACAAGTGGAACTGAAGGGAGAAACATGTTTTTTTAATGTATCCTACCTTTGTAATTCCAGCTTACTGACTATTGCAGTAGAATGTAATTGTGCCTGACCTGAACAGAAGTCTGATATCCTTGTCTTTGTGCTATTAATTAAGTGCTCAGTTTCTGAATTAGTGAACCAAAATGGGAAAAAATATAGAATGAACTATGAACTTAATAAAATATATCTTTTTATGTGATTTACAAGGTGATCTCAGAACTCCAGTAAAGGACTATTCTCTTATTGATTTTCATTTGATCAGCAACAATATAAAAAATACACAATTTATTTGAGAAAGCACTGTCTAAATTCCATTTTAGCTTCTCTTTTTCTTCTGTTTTGCTTAAACACAAATGCAATTGAAAAAATTAGGTTTTGGGGGATTAAATTTTCCATGATTTTTTGCTGTTCTAGAAATGGATTGTTTTGGAAAATGAAAGAAAAAAACCCTCGTGATTTGTCCTTACTAATGCAGTAGGAAAAATAGCAATTTAACCATATTTTCCTAAGGGCCTTAATAGCCAGAACTATTAGGCACAATAAGAATGTAACTTCTGGAAGTATACTGACTTGGCATGATATTTTGGTGGGAGGAAAGAACATGGAAATGAGCACATTAGAAAAAACAGAGTAGCTGTCAAAAAAAAAAAAAAAAAAAGAAAGGAAAGGTAGTTTCTGTTAACCTGCTAAACTAATTTTCACAAAGCAGTACCTCTTTTGAGAAAACATGACGTGTAACCTTTGCCAAGCCTGACACACCCAGGCTGCTGGTGTCATTTTATTTTACCAGAATAATTTATAGGAGGGACATTAAAAATATTTTAAGGACAAAATCACGAGAATGAAAAAATCTTAGTATAGCTCCTGCATTCTACAATACTTGCATACTCTGATCTCTCTTCCTTTCAAATGTTTTCATTGACTCTGAAAGAGTCCCTTCTCTTGCTGCGAAGAGACAACCTTGAGGATTCATGAGCTTATGGGCGTAAAAAACCTCAGGCCAAACAAGAAACCACCTCTTTAATAGTGATAATGCAGCTACTTGGCGTAAAGCTATGGGACAAGTTTGGTGTTGTTTTGGAAGTTGGAGGAAAATCAGCAATTTCAGGTTTGTTTTTGTTTTTTCAAGGAGACTGTTGAAAAGACTGATAGAGGGTTATCTGGCATGATATTACTTACTGGCTATCTTTTTTCTCTGAATAGCCCAGGTACACTTCTTACCTTGTTCTTAAAGTAGGATTACTAGAAGTGGTTGAATTGTTTTTCCCAGCTGGATCTTCATTAGGGCTGACTCTTGTGGTCTCTGAAAAACTGGAATGGGAGCAAAAATGAAGGAAAGAATATAGCCCTTGTGGAAGGAATATTAACACATACTAATTAACTAAAAGGAAGCTGTTTTTCAAGATTTTTTTTATCTAGATAAACCACTTATTTACTGGAAGAGGATTTTCAGTTGAATGCGTGCGATGATTAGGTTTATGTAGAGAATGTGGTTATGAAAGAATGACAAATAAGCTCATAAAGATTATACTTTTAGTATTTGCCTTCTAAGCAGGGCTTGTAAAGCACTTTGATGTATCTGATGTACAGTTTTTAATGGTATATTTAGTTCCCAAACTAAATATTAGCCAAGTGAGGCCTTAGCTCATGTTCCATTCTTTCTTTAGTCAGGCAAAAGTATTACCAAAATCAGTGGGAGACTGGATAAAAACTCAGTGAGGACTTGGGATGTGGCTTCTTGATGATAGCCAAATATATTGCAAACAGCTGTTGTGCATTCCTGTCTCTGTAGATATCGTTATCAAGGAACCACTCCACTAGGAAGGCAGATTTCTGCCATGGGATGTCTAGGGACTGTCTCCTTTCCCTGGGGGCTGGGTATGCTGCTAGATCCGGTGCCAATCTTAGAGAGTGGAAACACTGAATTACTCAGTTTTAGGATTTTTCCAGTAGATGGCAGGATTGGCAAGATCTTGCTTTTCTAACTCTGCAGTAGTTTGTTCACTGTTGGCTGATGAATTGATATTTCTGGCAGAGAACTTGAAAAAGGAAAGAAAGTTATTACTAAAATTTTACTGTATTACACTGTGCCAGGTTCAGTTTTGCCGAAGATATTGTGCCCAAGAATATAAGTCATTTTCAAATGAACAGCTCCAGGTTTACAAAATGTTTCTCTTTAACTCCTCGAGTCCCATACCATTCACACCTGCCTAAATGGATTAAAAACTCCTCAAGATTCAGCCTAATTCAATTAAAGCAATATCATATTTAATGTTAATAATATTCTGTACTTTATTACACCTACATATTAGAAGAGCTAGAAAGGATGTGTGATGTTATTACCTACTATGTGGTTTAACAATATCTGGGGACTTCACATCATAGTTCTACTTTAGGATTTCCTGAACACTTTTTCCATTAATTTGACAGTTCTTAAAAACTAAGCGATTTAATGTCTTAAATTCAATTTTCTAAAAGGACTCTGTGTCTGTGCCCTGAGATACCTAGGCATCCAAGTCATATAACCATGGTTTAATAAATCACTACACATCGACTGAAACATAGCAACCATCCATGGCTGTTCTTAGCCTGCAACAAATGTAAGGTAATGTGACTTAATGTGATCCTTTTCCATTGCTTTCTTTTCATTGAAATAAGCTTCTCTGCTTTTTATTTGCCATGAACAGAATGGGTAATTTTATAAATACTGTGAGTCAGCTGAAGTAATTTATTTTTAAGCTGCAGTAGTTTATATATTTGAGCTAATTTCTTCCATTTAATGTAAATGAAAATTATTCTCCAAAATTGTTAAATCCCCATTTTAAAGGGGACTTAGATTCATTAAAAAACCTAGACACTACAGGTGTGGCACAGTTTGACCTCTAGGGATCTCGCTTTCAAGTGGATTCCTGGACCCAGGAAAATATGCCAAAACCTGCGTTATTGTGCTCTGGGCACCTCAGGAAGGTGATATTACAAAAAACCCTTAGACTGAGTGAGTTGATGCTCAGAATGAGGAAATTAACATTACTGCGCTCAGAGATGGATCTTAAACTCCTACCCTCTGCCTGTGGGGATACAGGCAGACATTTTTGTCTGTGCAATGCAATCTCATCTCCTGCAAGTTAAGGAAATTTATAAGAAAGCTTATAACCATTTTTTGTAATGACTTAAAGTGTTGCTTCCATATAAGAGGTTAACAGTTAAAGTACTCATCTAACAAATGAGTCCCTCAGCTTGGCAGAACTCAAGTCCATGTTTTAAGTATCCCAGAAATGTCTCTAATCCCCAGGTAGAGGGACGACCTGTATGGGGATAATTTGCATCCTTCATACTGAAGCTCCGATAATCTTTCTATGGCATTGCAAGATACATTAAATCATAAGGGAATGAAAGACTGTAATTTTTCTGTGTATGTATGCTCAGATGAAGCTTGCGCCTAGCCTGTTCTTAGAAGCCGGGACTTCTGGCTTCTGAGGGTTCATCTGAGGGTTAGATGCTGTTCCAGCAATGAGAAAAGATGAGAAACTTTGCTAGTACTGCTCTAAATGGAAGGGAAAGTCACTATGACAGCATGGGTTGGGGGTAATAATCCCCCTCTCTGTGTGTTAAGCCTGAAGGACTGGATATCTCAGGATGCTCGACAAAGCCAGACAAAACCATAGCTGACCTCATTTAGTGGGGTGCTAGTCCTTCTTCAAGCAAGGAGTTGGTTTGGAGATCTCTGGAGGTGCTTTCCAACCAACACTTCTGTAATGTGTAAATAGGCACTCCTGGATCACAGTTTTGGATTTTGATGGACACACAAGGTGTAGAAGTCCTGCCTCTTTGTCTTTCTCCTGAGCTCTAACATCATTCATGTTCTGTTGACAATGTATAATTTCCATTTTCATTCTGAATCAATCTGATTTTTCCTTGACTTGAATTTAAGAAGTCTCAAAGCAGTTTCCTGACAGCTTCAGTAAAATTCCTGCTTTTTCTGGAGATTAAAGATAGTCTGTCAACTTCATATGTCTCAGTTCTTTTTTTAACCTTGTATCTGAAGTTCCACCCACTGGGTAATTTGGTAATGATGGGATGGGGCAGCAGCTAGAGAGATATATGCAGAGTTGCTGCAGGAACCTGAGGGCCAGAGACAACTGTCCCGTGGACTGACCAGCTGCATCGGGCACATAAGGTAGAGCAGCTGGAGAAATGATGGGTGTCATGGCATGAATGCTTGATTTTCCAGCTGAAAAAAAGTGGAAAATCAGGTAGATTAAAATGGAAATCGTAAAATTTGAAGGTGTGCAACCTCTGCAATGCTAAAAAACCTCAGCTGCAGTTCTCCCATCATCTGAGCCTTGGATGTGAGAGGAACAGATGTTCTGTGTAAAGGCAGGCAAGATTAAAGATGCTTAAAAACTGAGCATTGTAGTATTTGGTTACAAATTTAAATTTGGCTTAACTTGCAGATTCATAGATAAATTGTTCAAATTAAATTTTACCAACAGAATGTGAAAACCTTTGAAATGTCATTAATCAATGACATTATTCCCAGATTATATTTTATCATCATGTAACACTGCAGAAAATTGGCAGGAATGAAGAATTATTACAATAGAAAATGCTGCAATGTATGTATGTATGCAAACGTTTCCCTTGTTTCACATAGCATCAATATAGGGAATAAATTTTGCAATCCAAGACAATAAATGTTAAAAAAATCTGATGCTTAAATCTATCGGAGAACATGAACAGTTATCTGAAAATATTTGCAAGGAAATCTAAAGTGACAGGAATATTTTGAAGAAGAAGCTGGAGAGCCAAGGAGTCTGAGATTGAACATACTGTGGGATTTGCTGGAATAGGACAAATGAGATTCAGTAAAAGGGAATGAGCAAGGTTAGGAAAGATCTGATTGAACTAAAAAAGAATGTGTTCCTTTTGAGAGAAGGAAAAAAAAATCCAAAAATTTTTAGAAGATTTGAATAACTATCCAACATTTGCTTGATTCAAGGGGAATACAAGAACAGTTCAACACTAGCAAAATCAAATATTCAGTGAGAGAAGTAACTCAAACAGACAAGGATCTGATAAATTTCTTAAATGAAAGCCAGTATGGGAAAAGACTATATGAGGATGAACAAAACACTGTGCTTGAATTCTGAAGTGGAGCAGACATGGAGTGCTGAGCTCAACATGCATTTTAAGACTTTTTGCAGACTTGACAGGAACCCATTAAGAGACATAAACGTACATATAGCACCAGTTGCAGTTAGCATCACAGCTTTGCGGTAGAGACAATATGGACAAGTAGGGTATTCTCTTTCAAGTTTGAGGGATTTTTTTAGGTATTCCTTTTGAATAAAATAACTTTTTGATGATTATTTTAAGTTTCTCTTCCTTTATCTTTGTACTGTGAGTCTAGGATTGCTGATTAGACCCTTTTCTGTCTGAAATATAGAGATGGGTCATTCTTTCTCCACCTTGCACAGTTGTTCTTCATTTTAGAATAATATATTCAGATCAGATGAGATCTAATATTTCTGTGACTTTCATACGAAAGACATATGCAAAGACAAATATGGTCTGGAAACCTTCTGAATCTACTCAACAGGTTAATGAGTGTGAGTCTGTAAGACTACAATACACAAACTACTGGTTTCAGCTATTTTAAGTACATCAGATTTGGCAATGTGATTAACCTGTTCAAGAAATTACCTTCCTTATGCAGAAATGTTTTTCTCATGCCGAACCCACTAATAACCCTTATGTCACCCTTTTCCCCACTTCAGCTCTGTGGTCACTGAACTTGATGTTTTGCTTCTTACTCTAGCGAGGGTAGGATCAAGCCAATGGCTTTCAAGCCTTACTGACTACGGCAGAAATGCTCACTATTCAACTTTTTCATTAACATAGACTCATTGCAGTACTTCACAATTCAGCCATTTTTTTTTTCCTGATTGAAAAAGAGGCATGTTTGGCCATGAATCAACTACCTTTTATATGTGTGTATCCTTCTTAAGCCTCAAAAGGATTACCAGCTTCCGTCCTCTGTTATTTTAGTTATAAATTGATTTAATACAATATACAATGTGAGGCTATCACATTCCCTTCCCAAGGCTTAATTTTCTCTGGTAACATGATTAAGGTGTGTCAAACAATAACAATCCACATGCCTTGTGCACTAGAAGGTGATCAAAAGATTTTGCTCAAAACCGTATATAAATCTCAAGAAAGATTATGGAATATACCTGTATCCTTTATATGCTGAGATAGGTAATTTATTACTTCTAATTTATATCCATTCACACTCAGGAGTTTGTCTGAAAGGTTTTACTGCATGCATGCTATGTCAACAGCAGTCTTAGATTTCTGACATGCAGCCCATTAAGTTTTAGATCTCATAACTATTGAACACACCTGTGAACTGAATTCCATCTTGGAAACAGGTTTTATTTACACCGCATCATAACAAATACAATTTATGTCAGTTTCTGCTTTTGTGAGCAGTTATTCTGCTGGGTGAAGATAGCGGTAGCATTTCAGAGAAAGAGACTTGATTTCTAGGTGAGTTAGAAACCAAGATCCATTTGTGTCTTGGGACTATGTAACCAATTGTAGACTGGACTCATCCTACACAATCATGGGAACTGGTAAGCAAAGTTCCTGTGTCAACTGGGGTCAAGGAAATCCTTGGGAGATAAATATTCTACTGTTTTATACTCCTAAAGCCTGTGAAATTGGAAACTTTTACTCTATAATGTTATTGCCTCAAGTAGGGGAAAAAGTAAATTTTCTTGCACAGTGGGATGCTAAGCCTGTAGCTCCCACCTCACAAAAAACAGAAATACCGTTTCTGCTTCCATATACATCACACTGCAAATGTACCTGTGTAAAATACATTTGCAGAGCCTAACATAAAATAAGATCAACTTTCTGGAACTATAAGGAAGAAAGAGTATTTAACTTCAAAAGACCATTGTGAAAATATTGATAGAGATGGGAAAACAAAACTATATTCATCCTGACTCCCTCTACAATTTAAGTTCAAGAAGATGACTGTTCTGGCTCTGTGATATGTATGCAAGGATCACCCAGTCAGTCTCAGCCAACATGTCCATTACTTGGACACAGAGAAACTCTTCATTATAGAGAACATGATTTTTCACAAGACACCATGCAGGGCAGGACAGGACTCTGAAATAAACTTGGCAGCTGAAAGCAACAAGGCACCTTCCCCTGTTCTACTGAAAATGCTAGACACACTTTTCTGAGACCTGTCCTCCAGTAATAAACACAAATGGTAAAGACGTTTGAAAGAAAAGTTTAAAAGAAAATTATAAAGAAACCAGTGATGCAGTTTAGCTTTTGAGCTAGGGTGGAGGATGAGAAATCAGTCTCCCATTGCACTGCAAAGTGCCTGGGCATTATCATATGTTCTTCTTAATTCTAGCTTAGATTGCAAAAGATACCACTCTCCTGAGCAATGCGTCAGCACACCAACTGGAAATTGTTGTTCCCAAGAGCAACAAGGCAGAGACGTTGTGCAAGAGGTCCTTAGTTCAGTTCAGTACAAAGTTAAAGTGACAGTCGTGGATTGCTTGAACTAATTTGGCTGACTTTGTACTGAGCTAGATCAAAAACGCTCTCACGTTCTGTTCCGTCAGCTTTTCTGTGGAACAAGTAACCTTCAGCCTCAAACCAGAAATGAAAAGCTGAAATTAGGCCTAAAACCTGCCAGCCATTTGCAAAGGGAATACTGTCTAAGTCTTGAGACAACACAGAGTAAGAACTGAAGCAAAGTAGAGAAGACTAGAGTCAGTTTTCATCAGTTTGAGACATCTGAAAATGCCTTCTTAGGCAACTTTAGAGGATTAAGTGTTTCATTCTTTGTACTGCTTATGGAGCATTTACTATAGATACATGAAAGTTTACAATAAAAATTCAAATAGATTTTACAGTTTAAAGAAAAAACAGTATTCATTATTTAATGGTATGTAGGATATATTATGTTTGCTGCAAAGCAGGAAATGTAATTTATGCAGAGTATTGTTATAAAATTGTAGGTGAAGCCACTCATCAGAGAAAGATTAACTGTATAATGAGAAGGAGGGAGAGAGAGAGGGAGAAAAAGAAAGGGAGAGAGAGGTGGAGAGGGAAAGAGGTAGAGGCAAGGACAGGGAACACCTCCATTTATTGTCAATGAATATGGAAACCTGCACATTCAGGTATGTGTTTTCCTGCACTTTACTCTGCTTGAAGGCTATGAAAGATCTATTACTGAAAATTTAAATTAAAGGCTTTGAAATCAGAAGTAGCTGATGATGAAACAACCAAGATGATTACATTTTTCTACTGTGGAGGATGCACTAGTGTTTTACAATATCACATGCATTATCATTGCAGAATAATATGCTGCATAAACGTAGCACCAGGACATTTTTCATCAGCAAATCTATCTAGACTATATATTAAATAATTTTAAAATCTTTTTTTGGTTTGCAGCCTCTTGAATACATTGAAAAGGAGATATAGTCTCCTCAGATAGCAAAACTGACTGGTACCAGGCTTGCCTTTCTTTGCTGTCACGGGGCTCCCAGTGACAGATTTCAAGGATCCCAGACCAAGTCAAAAGAACTGAGCTACTATAAAGTACCTTCCAAATGATTGCAAAATAACTGAATGAAAAAATACATTTTCTACACAGCCATTTCTCTTGTAACTGGAAACACGGTGTTTGAGTGTGGTATTTGCAAAAGCATTCTGGTGAACTGCACTTCTAAAATTGCATTTTATTACAAGAAGGTAAGGAAGAGAAAGATGACCAATTTACCTGTTAGTTGATAGATGTTGCGAGGATTTGATAAATTGGGGATAAACAGTCATGGTGTTTGGTGCAGTAACCATCTCTGACTTTTCCTGCTGGGTTTAGATTGAAAAACAAAATTATGTAGGACAGGATTTTTTCAGAGTGCTTAATATTGGCCTACAGGTCTCAGCAATAACAAGGTAGGCAATGACTCATTTAGAAAACACAAAGTCTGAATCACACAGCATTTCTTCACTTGGACAAACACTTCTGAACAAAGAGAAAAGTGTTTAGGATTGGTTCAAGTATTTTTAAGCTCAAGTTACAGGTTTTTAATATGTAACAGCATGTGTTCGCCGATTTGAGTTTCTTAGGGAGCTCAGATGTATAGATAGGTCAAGATCCAAGAAATCAATCCCAATTATATTTTCCAGTTTTCTAATCTTCTACTGATGAATCATGAGAGGCTGAATCCTGGACCTCTCCTGTTAAGGGATAGAGAAAAATGTGCTCCAGTGGATTCAAGAATATTACCTGCAGCGCTTTGAAAAGCCTAAATATTTAGACAGGAGGGTGACTAAAACATATGGCTAGGGATTTTAACCTGAAAAGTATTTTGCAACGATAACTTGAAGTTAAGCTAGTTAGGTGGCACTTTATGGATAAGTATGTTCCTCATGATAAGTTCTGTATTTACTTTAGGCTGTTTCCTTAATAATACAGTTTAAATTTATAATCACCAGAATTAAAAAAAAAAAAACCCAGAGAAACTCTTCTTTCTTTGTTTATAACAACTTTTCCCAAAGAGTGAATCTTCTCTTCCAGTTAATAGTAAAGCATATGGGGTGGTCTGCACTCGGCACTCTTTGCCATTAGGCTGACGTGCATTTCATGGCGGTGCTTTGCTGTGAGATGCCATGCCACTACTTGGAAGACACAAAAAAGGTGTCAGAGGGGAGCATAAGAAAGCTATGTTGTTTCAGTTGATCCCCCTCTGGACCCTCTTGTACTGTCTCCTGTGTTTGTGAAATTGTGTAGCATTCAGATTGATTGTGTTATGAACTTCTAATACACTGTTCAAAATGATATCTCTTCAGTTCGTTTTTGCACCAGTCATTAAACTAGAGCACTCTGTTTCTGCTGGGTTCTTAAACAGGCAATGATAGCAGTGGTGGGACTCCGCTAGAGAGTGAGGGGAGACAGGCTCTGTGCTGTGAGCTGCTGACCCTCTGGGAGCTTAGGGAAGCTGAAAGGTTGCTGGAGTCTTTGCAAACAAAGGAAGCTAAAAACCAATTATGTTTGCTGGGATTTGTCCATCTTAAAGCTATGACTGCCATCTTTTAATGGACATGTCATAAACCTGATGAAATCATAGTTTTGCTAGCAGTAAAAAAGATTATTTTTTCCAATGTCCTCCATTTGTTTTATGTCCCTTCAGAGTTTTTGGCATTTTGGGACCATTCTTGGCTTTCTATCAAGTTGTCTGGAAAAATGTCAAAACAAAAAATAGAGCAGAAAGCAAGGATTTTGCTTCATTTGTGTTAGCTTCATACAAGTATAATTCACATTAGCTTTGTCTGATTTACATTGGCAAAGTACAGGTGAATCAGGCCCCAAATCCCATTCTTCATACTCCTTTCTATCTAGTCAATTAACTACTTCTTTAAGAAATGATTGAAGGTGTTACATTTAAATGAAAACGGAAGAAGTGATTTCATACCTGTAGATTTATTGCCTCTTCAGACCACCACATTTCAAAGTCCTTTTGCAGCTTCATCTTGACTTTTTCTATAAGAAGCTGCAGGTGCTCAATCTCTACCTTCAGCCCTTTCAAGCGATTGAACATTGTTTTGTAACTAATATGGAAGAAGAAAGTGTGTTACAGAACTTCCAGCACAAGTCTGAACGAAGCTTTATCCTACCTGGAACAGTTACGGATTTAAACTACAGAGGAATATATAGTAAACAGAGATGCAGGGGACACACATTGGTGGTTGGAAAAGACATCCCATACTATATAAGAGCTTCATCAGACAATAAATACAAAAAAAATCTTATCCCACAAAGCTTTTATTCACTATAGAAATTAGTGACATTCAAGTGGGATCAATATTGATTAACAATTAAAATACAAGTTCAATCAAATATGTCAATTATTTCTTTTGGTTTCTCAGCATGTTGCCATTAATAAACAACTGGTCACCAGAGCTTGGATTCAGGTAGGAGCTGAGACTGATTCACCTTTCAGATGCAAGCTTCATTGGCTAACATATAGTTGGGGCTTTAACAGTAGTATGAAACAGCCAGAAGCTTCCTCACAGATTGCACATAACATAAACACTAGCAAGTTGCTTAGAACTGATATTCTTGCGCCTGTTTTCTTTTATCCTTCTGGCTACAGCGACATTAGAGCGAGAGTTGGTTAACCAGTACATATTCTGCATGTTATTTACACTTAGTCAATCCTGTAGAGCCTAAAAGTTTTCCTTAGGTCAAGGAAGGCAAGACATTTCTGAATCAGCCAAAAAGGTTCACAATACATTTGGATTCAAACAACAAGTTTCTAATACTAATCTTCAGGGAGGACATTAAGCTATTTTTATTTATTTTAGCCATTAGCTCAAGCATAAGTTTTCCCCACTCATGTACGGCAGCATCTTACAGACAAACCAACAGCGCACACACGCACAAATTTAAAAACTATTAGTGAACCACAAAGCTGACATTTTCAAAATGTCAGAGCAAACCCTGAGGGTAGCTGTGTGTGCAGAATTGTAATTGGAATACACTATCAGTATAATTTATCTTCTGAAGGATGGCAGAAGTTTGAGGCAGAAGTAATACCTTTTCTTTTCTTCTTCAATTTGCATTCGAAGTTTCTCTTCTACTGGATCAAGCATATTTAGCTCTTCAGAAGGACTAGAAACAGCTGTAGGAGAAATGGTCAGATGTAAGCAATGACATTATCATGTCAAACGAAGCAACTTTTAATTAGAAAAAAACCCCTAATTTTCAAGAGGTAAGTAATGAAATGGGGGTTATTAACCATTTCTCTGGAAATGTTTCTTCAAATTGCTTATTTAGGCCTTAGTATAAGAGACGCTTGATAACTAGTGGTTTGAATTAAGTTGCTTTTAATTTTTAATTTTCCAGTAAAGACTGGAATATTCATTTTAGATGTGAATAAAAGTGAGTTTGCCAGTCCATTTTAAAAGCTCGTCTTTGCCATAAACCGCTACCAAATACATTCAACCTGACAATTTTGGCTACAAGGACAAGAGCAGGACAGCAAAGTTGTTGCAGAAAGAAGGTGCAGCAGTAACTGTGCTGGTGCCTGGGCACAGCAGAACAGAAAGAAGAGTAAAAGAAATCCTGAAGGAGAAATTAACTTTGGCAAGCAATGAATTCAGGGAATTAGTATAAATAAGGAAAATGTCTTGAAACTATGTGAGAAACTTGTCAAGGTAAAGGAGAACTGAGGAAATATTAAGAGCAGCCTAAGTTAACCTCAGAAAGCAGCTTAGGATTTCCCTGTCTTCTAACAGAGGTAGTTAGCATGCAACACACGACATGCTTACTCTGAGAGATGGCAAAATTGTCTTGCCATTATGGATTGTATGTTCAGCAGTGAAAGGAAATGTAAAGTTACCTACTAGTATTACAACAGTTTCTATTTCTAGGATGAGTGAGAATAGTTGAAGGTTCCCAAGAAAACATGTTCAGCCTTTTTAACTGAAGAAAAATGAAAGAACCAAAAGATTTGCTGTACAATACATGCAAGTTTCCATCCCAACGGTTATTTCTGCCAAGAAAATAAATTCTATGTCAACCTGTCATGAGGCCTGAGGAGTGCACCCTCTCTTTAAGGAGAGGAATTCTGTCTGGAACAAGAGGGCAGTAATGACCCTCTCTGCCTGTCAGTGCGCCAGCTGAAACCATTAATCTTTTGTTGTAGCACCCTGTAGCTTAATATAGATGAAGCTGAAAACCATTTTATTTCATTTAAAGTACTTAGGTCAAGCATGTTAATACAGACGGTCAAGGTGGACAAAGCACATGCAGAAATCTCATTTCATACGTTGAAAGGCTTTGCTGGATTTGCAGATTAAAAAAGAAGGATAGGGTGAAGACATCTGTGGTGGAGAGGGTACCCTCAGAAGATTAGAAAATAAACTGCTTGGAATGTTGAAGTGAACACACAAGCCAGGAGGTGCAAACATCATGGCAGAGTAGATGCTATAACAAAGGAGATGTAAGGAAAGCAGTAAACCTTTCAATGATTACAGGGGATGAGGATTTTCTGATTTGTCAGATTTCATCTTCTGGAGAAGGCACAACGTGGGAAAGTGCAGAGCTGCACAGGGAACTTGCGGGGAGACACTCACTGCAGAGCTCCTGAGGCTTCACACTTGTTCTGACCTTCACGGATACACAGCATCCGGGCTTGAAAGAAATGTGATCTTGTGGAACAAACTGGAACAATTTAGGGAGTAAGTGCCTTTCAAGTGAGCCATGCTCACAGACCACATGAGCATCCTTAACATGTTCCTGAGCAAAGCCAGCCAGACTTAGCTAGAGCTGCCTTCAGCAGTGGTTAAAGGGGAATCTCCTGAGTACACTGAAGTGCGTTTGACTTATTTGCGCAATCTGTTATGGTGTCTGAGGTCAGGAGGTGTTATATTCCCTCTATAATGAAGGGAAATAATACAGAGTAGAAGACAGTAACATCTTAAAATGTTAATGCTGTTTCTGGAGTGAGGACTTCCCTAGAAGAAAACATTACCAAATTCTGCTAGTTGTTACAGAGTGATGCAAGGCCATCATATTGCAGTTTTCCTTCCCTGATTTATTTAGACATCTAGTACTTGGAAAAATATTTTTGCACTAGCTCTGAAAGGGCAGCCAAATTTGGGCAGAATTTTGTCACATATATAAAAACACCAAGAAAAATGTTTTTCTGTGGCTGATTACATGCTGTAGAAGGGATTATTTGGTTGTAAGTTACCTTCAGAAATAATAATAAAGTCTTTTACATGAGATGAGTACCTCTATCACACAAAGGCCCCAGCATCCTCAACACTGAATACAGCTATGCCCATCACCTCTAGCAATATGCTGGTGATGAAAGCAAGAAACACAGCTGTGGGCAAGGTGAACAGCACAAGGTTTTGTATATGTACAGAATGGAAAGAGGTGAGTATGCTGCAAGCTGATGAGGCCCCAGCAGCAATAATAGCACCGGCTATTTCATCAAGTAAATGGCTAAAACTTAGACATGCATTACTGTATTCCAGTCACAAAGGCAGAAGAGATCTGATCAGTGCCAGGTGAGGTCCAGCGGCAAGTCAAAGCCAGGCCATGCCTAGTTTGGCACTGCTTTGTGTGTTCTCTGATGTCTTTTCCCATGCTATTGCAGTCTCCATTTCAGCTTTTTGTCACACCTGCTCATTGCAACAATGTGCTTGTGACCTGAATAGCATCCTGCTCTGAAGAGCAGTCCTTTTTGAATCAGCCTACTGTAATATATACAGATGAACCCATGGCTCTTTCCTGATGTTCCAAGCAAAAGAAATCTATAGTCTGGTGGAGTGTATTTCAACCGTTTTGGCTGCTGCCGCTTCTGCCTTCTCCTCATTCCCTGCTACTTCTTTTCTCTCCTCTCCCCTTTACCTTTCCTGAATCCCTGCAGTGGCCTCTTTCTGCCCCTGGGCTCCTGCTGCTGCCTCACACCCCTCTCCTCCCACCAGCCCAGGCACTCTCAGCCACAGCTGAAGCTGGGAAGCTAAGGCAGAGGTTACAGGCTCCTTGTATCACATGTCTAATGTTAGCATTCTTCAGTATGCAGGCTCAGTTATTTTAAAATAACATGAGAGGGACAACTGAGCGAATAGACAGTAAAACACAGAAAGCATAATACTTATAAATTTAAGATAGATACCTAAGAAGAAATACTTTCTTTTTGCCACAGGTTTTTATTCCTCTAAAGACTTTCTTTTTATTGTACATATCTGCCTGCCCATGCAGAAATAGAAAATGTTTATTAAAACATCACTTCATTTTATCTATGTATTAACCCCATATACATTTAAATTATGAAAACTTGAAAATTCACAAGACCAACTTTTGCCCGTATACATTAAAAATTTTGCAATACATTAAAAAGTGCAGAGGTGCTACTGCTGGAATATTAACTATCAGATACCATTTCTGCAGCTGCACAGAAGAACACAAAGTGGTATCTGCTTTGTTCACTCACAGCTGACTTTTAATTCATTGGTTGACAGTTTGTCATATGACTCTTGATTGTACAGTCTAGCTCTATGCTTTTAGTGCATCAACTGAGATGAGCCATTCAGCTGACGTGCAATATCACATGCAATTTTAGTGCCCCAGTGACTTCTCCTGGGAAACAAATGCAGTTGGTGCAATTTGATCCTGGATAATGCAGACCCAGGTTTCAGGGGTGCAGGGGAGGTACGATGTGCGTGTTCAGGAAAACATTGCCTCTGTGTATCCTAGGGGTTTCTGTTGGCATACCTCCATCCAGTTCTATACAACAGAGTTATTCTAGCAGAAGTCAGCAATGTACTCATAAGGAGTATTAATTCCTTTACATTAGCATAACTGCACATACAGCTGAGTGGCAAAAATTATGAATCCTACTTTGTGAAGTCTTTGTTAAGAGCACTGAGTCGCACAATGTAAAGAGATTTTGATAGTGCTACATTGGGTAGTGAAATAGCTAGCGACTTTTCTATTTCTCTTCAGGCTAACTTTTTGTTTCATCTTCAGATACTACCCATTTGGTGAAGTGAGGCAGAGAATACAACCGAAACCAGCTGCCTGCTTAGAGAGGAAGGTGAGCTCTGCATGAGATGACACTCAGTTCATATCGTAAAGGTTTGTGGGGTTTGGATTTTTTTTCATAAAGAAGATTGTAAGGGGCATTTAAGATATAATGACTTTACTCTAATGAAATGGCCAGTTTTGGAGCACTGGAAGTATTAAACTTTACAACACATTCCACATCGCCAAATCACACAGTACCAGAAAGAAATGATAGCACCTGCTAACTGGATCACTATTTCCAAGCAATATGGCAAGCGTGGTTGAAAAACACTATTTCTAGCCTGAGATACCTTGTGTTATCACCATAGTTTACTGCAAGCTGGCAACAACTTGAAATAATCTGGCAGATTCTTGTCTACAGTCAGAAAATTTTGCAAGAAACTCTCTGTGACCCTGAACTTTATATTCTCTGGGGCACTCATATATTTCTCGACCTGAGTGTATCCTAGAAGTCAAACTCCGAGGGATTTATTGTCTTGTGCCTCAAATAACATTGTGCCCTGCCCTCCAGCTGTACTTTTGCAGTCAAAGACTTTCATTTTTTCACTGCATAGTCTTGTGTTTATCTGCTTAAATTTATAGTCACTTGAAGTAACCAAATTTAGAATTGACTTCAGTATCCAGTTAATATTTTTATTGCTTTATTTATCAGCTTTGCAGCTTTTGGCAAACTCGGGCTGTAGTGCTTTCAAATGGGAACATATGCTGTCATTTGGTTTTTTTAAAAAGAACTACCCATCCATCGTTATTCGGGATCAGCTTACAAGTAATTCTCCCTTCTTTCTTATTCCTCCCCTGGGCCATGTCAACCTATGTTTGTCACCAGGCACCATGTGTGTGCCTTATACAAAAGCAAAGATGGGTATGCAAAATGAAACTCGGGAGAAGAGGAAAATACCCTAATGTCTGGAAGAGTTTATAGTGTGGGTTTTAGAGCAATTTACCCCTAATCCTAATGTAAAAGATTTTTTTTCAATTTCAGCCACTTGGTCATGAGCACACATTGAAACAAACCGTCCTATTTTCAGCACTTTATAAGTTAGTGCATGCGTGTGGGATTAAGGGCATGTGTATTTTGTTGATTTTTATTTTTATCACTGAATTTAGTAAAAACATCTATTGGTATGCTGCTTTTCTTTGTATCATTGTATTGTTTAGTGTTTTACTGGCTTAATATTGGCTCACACTGACTTTCAATGCACACCTGGAAAGCGGAGCTATTTTTTCCAGTCTCTAAGCTGTTTTGGCTAAATACAGACTCACACTTCAATTGCCTCAAGTTTCTTCTTTGAAACTAGTCATCTATATATTTTCTCCTGAAAATACATGGCATATGAAACAGAAGGCGTTGCCTTCATGTCAGCTGCACTCAAGCCATGAAAGTTTCTGAAACCATTGTGGCTAAAAGTTCTCTATTGGTTTCCAAATATACAAGTACAATATACTGGGTGGAGGGGAAAAAAAAAAAAAAAAAAAAGCCAAAAAAAGCAGCTTCAAATTTAGTATGTTCCATACATGCCAGTTGATCTATTAGAATAGTAACTTAGCTGGGTCTTAGTCAGGAAACCCCTACTAACTCAGATTCTCACCTAAACTAAATAAATTCATTTTACCATTTGATTATATAAGATTATTGTCGCATCATTTATGTTGTTCACAGTATTAGATAAAACCATACCTGATATCTGAATGATCTCTCTCTGCCTCCCAAGAAGGGGTGTGGTTTGTCATTCATAAGTTTTGAGGTTCCGTTAGCATTAATTTCTACAATATCCAAGGGCCTTCACAGAAAAAAAAGTTTCTTTCCTAAGTTTTCTCACGCTGCTCTTGAAAGCAAAGAATGGAAAAGACTTCCGAAGTTGCTTGTCATGAAGCTAAGATATCTGCCACCAGTGTGCAGACCACAGTTGCAGTAAGACAGTACCGTAACTTTTGTAAAGCAATGCCTGGTCAGGATAAGAACTTGATAGAGAATAATATAGCAGAACTTTACTGAGAATAAGAAATACCTAAAGGTGCTAGAAGTGCAATCACACTAAGTGTCACAGAGAGTAGAAGAGATACTGAGGCTTAGAGCATCCATGTTTCTTCCTGGGGGTTCCCAGGTAAGCAGACATACAATTCTCAGTTCTGAGAAGTGCCAGCCTTACTGTGCATGAGCAATATACACAGGCATGCAGAGTAAATCCTGTGCTTGCGGGTCACATTTAGGAATGCAATGCACATAGCAACTCTGGGATCAATTCAATAGGTCTGATGTTTTCTAAAAATAATGGGTTTTTTACCTATATTCTATGTGGAACTCTAGCTGTGGTGATCCGTACAAACACTTGTGACAGTGCACAGAAGCATTTATTTTGGACTGTACACTGAACTGATAACAATGTCATTTTGAAAGAATATTAAGGAAAAATAAACACACATGTTTTATACTTAACTGCTTCTGTTTCAGCTGTGTATAGGTATAGATGGATCATGCAACTGACGTGTCACTTCAAGTTAGACAATAAAAGGGGTTTTGACCTTGATTCAAGAGGTGAATACTAACCAAAAAAACGTATACGGTAGTACCAGCTTGAACAATTTTCTTTGTGAATGAACCTTCCTGCTACAAGGTTTTAGTAAAAGACCTTCATCTGCAAGAGAGAAGTAGAGGGGATGGAAAACAGAAGGGAAAACCACACCATTGTTGGAGAAATCAATGTATTATGAGCATGGGGCTGCACTGTATAGTGTTTAGTTTAACCCTTGCCTCAAATAAGACAAAAGGTGTCAGGCCTGAAGCACCTCTATCATGGATCTGATTTTTCTTCTGTGCAAATAGCAGAGATATGTCCTAAAACCCCACTTCAGTTAAGTATACAATAAAGACCAAAGTACTACAGAAGTTTTGTTTCCACTCTCCCACCTGGCTACTCCGTTAGCCCTCTAAAAGGGTTTCCTGAATGCTTTTCTAAATGTTAGTATGATGTACGAGTTTTCCAGGAAATTTCTGTAGCCACAACCATAGGGTTTCATGTCGGCAGGAATGCTGTTCAAGAAGATTCATTTGGATGTTGTTCAATGTTGTGGCATCTGTGCTGGATCAGGGCCATCCATGTACAGCTTGGGCAGTTGTGGGGATCAGATTATATTTTTGGGACCCTCTGTCCCAGCTGGCCACACTCGTATCCCACATCAAGTGCCACACATTTGCTGGTCCTCCCATAAACATACCCGTTGGCTGCAGTGCAGAACAGCTAGCCTGGCTGTGCTGGGCTACCAGCTCAAGAAGGTGCAAGATGTATACACATATTTAGGCATTTCTCATAACTCAGACAACTCTTTCCTATGACCTGTGAAGGAAAGGACATTGAGCTCGATGTTTTGGTAGCTGCCAGGTGAATTACACTGTACTGTATACTGAGAAGATACAATCCTGACATATCTAGAAGCTATTACAACTTATCCCCAAGATTCTTATCTGGAGAAGTATATCCAGTCTCTGCACATTTGTGGGATATTATTAGCAACTACTTGTCCCACGTCATTATTTTCTTTGATCTTAAACATGCAAAAATTTTTGAGCAAAGAAGTAGTGAGTTAATTTCTTTTAGCCATTTCAGCAAAATGTAAAATGGAAGAAGTTTTTTCACCAGATTTATAGCTTGTTCTGAAACACTGTATATCACATTAGCCATGCTGTTTCTCATTCACTCCTTGTCCTGTGCTTTACATGATCAGACGGAAATTGATATTCTAGGTCTGGCTTTTACCTTGAAAAAATCGAAGAAAATATAGATGTGAAAGAGCTCCACTTGTGGTTTACAGTTCATTAGATTACAGGACTTTTGTTTATTACAAAGAGCTCTTGCAGAGGAAACCTTGGTTATTCTACCAGCTTTAGAGCCAGTAGAGAGGCTACTCTGAGGTATACAGAAGGTGAAGCAAACAAGCTTAGGCTTGGAATCACTAGGCTGTGCATAAAACCTAATTTATTTTTTGTTTACTCCATCTCAAGTCCTGTCTTAGAATTACAGAATCATTCTGGTTGGAAGGGACCTTGGAAGGCTGCATGGTCCAACCTGCTGCTCAAAGCTGGGTGAAAACTGAATCTGACTAGGTTGTCCAGACATGTTATGAAAAACTCCAAGGACATAGACCCTGGAAACTTCTCTGATGACCTCTTTCAATGTGTAACTATCCTCATAGCATCTTTTTCCTAATATCTTAATTGTAGTAGACCAAATTAGAGAATTGAGAGTTTCATCTCCAGATTCTGTTTTGCTTACTTGCTAGTCACCAGAAGCAGTCTCTAAATAATAATGCAATTCACACTGAGCTTTTCAGTATTTCAGAAAAAAAGCTTATTGCAAGAAAGCTTACAAAGACTGCAAGCTGTTCCAACAACAGTGAAATGCTGAAGTCAATGTCAATAAAACTGAGAACTGGATAGCTGTGCTACAAGTTCATGACTCCTAATAAAAATATCACTTGATCCAAAGATGTCTTTGCTCTTTTTTGAGATCTGATAAGCTGAAGTTGAGTGGGTCACATGGGAAGCTTAACAGGAACACACAAGTAATCTCAGAATGTTCTCTGACAGTTCAGGAGAAAATACTTGCAAAGATTTCTGGTAAAGATGCAGTGTTCTCTTTCTTGGAGAAACAATGAAAGGGAAAACCCATGGCTGCCTCTAGAATTTAGCATCATACCTAGTAAAACCTGCTAAAAATGGTTACAGTAAAAACTGTTTATCAACAAATAAAACTACAAAACACCCTAGAAAGACTGAAGAGAAACTCACAGAAAGGTCTGTGTGGGCTTGAGACCTGAAGGGACAGATGTAAGAAGTGTCTTCTTATTCGAACATTCTCTTACAGTTTTAACCTTAATTCTTACATAGTAAGACCCAAAGCATACTACCTAAGAAGAAACCTCAAATACTGCTGCAAGGGAATCATTGCTGCTTGTCTAGCTGCTGCTTTGAATTCATGGTATTTTTCCTGATTGTGATTATCATTATGGAAGAATTTGGTACATATGAAAATACAAAAGATCTTCAAGAACTCACAGTTTTAGCCATATACTGTGCTGACCTGAAGCACAAAACAGCATGTAAAAACAAGGGAGTAAGTTTGTTATGGTATGTAACTTCACAGCCACCACAGGATAAAGTAAATGCTTTTTTTCCTCCAAGACAGGTCTGGAATAACTACAATTACTTAAATACACTGCAGTAACAAGAACCTACGAAGATCCTCTAACCTACTTATAATATCCTATATAACTACTTATGTATGTTTTCAAAATTAAAGGTTCATCAGTATTTCAAGCATTTGCTTAAAAACTGATTTGGTAAATATTTCTAAAAACACTTCCTATGTTACAATAATTGCATAAAGCAAATTGAAAAGTATCTTTATCTTTGTCAGAGTAAACCTCTTTTATTGTACAAAGGGGAAAGTGGCACTGGTTTCTGAATTTTCAGTCAGTTTTCCTATTGATATCTTTGTCTTAGCAATAGTGAAAAATCATAATCTTTTTTAACAAGCACAATATTACCAGCTTTCTGTCAGCCTCAGAATTCCAAAAATAAACCTTAATGCAAAGCATTTATCTTTTTTTTTTTTCCCTTTGAAATAGGAAGACTGAAGAAATGAAACCCATCACTAAAAAGAGCGGGGGCCCTGACACCACTAGAGGTCGCCCTAGGAATAAAATCAGTGCCCACACGCACAAGAACAGCGACCTTCTCTGAAAACGCTGCTATTGCTTGACGTTTCAAGCACAAATGTATAGAAGAACATTACACAGAGAAACATTGTGCATATCAAAATTATGAATTTCTAAGACAAATGTCTCCATAAGTCTGAGGCCATTGCAAACAGACTACACTGCTCTTGGTTTTTTTGGCTAAAAGTAGCATATTTTACAGACTGGAAATAGATGAACGCACCTACATTTTAGAGGGAACGTCTCTGGATGCCTAGCAGCAGTGGGGACGTTGCTTTATCTCTTGTAAAAAAAAAAAAATCTTAAAATTCTGGACTTCAAACAGATTATTTCTCTAAAGTGCTTTAATTAGCCCATATATAAGATACAATTTTTCAGCACTAGAAATGATGGTCTTAAAACAGGCAGTGTATTATTCTCCATGAACTACATCGGATTTGTGTGGGAAAACACTGACTGCCACTTTCCTCAGCTTCTGTCATTTTGTGATTGAAAACACTTGTGTCTCTTCATTTCATGGCATTAGTACAGATCAAGACTCTCCTGCTTCATATGAACAAAGTTAAGTCTCATCTCAGTTACATGACGTAAAGCAGTGAAAGAAACTGAGGTCATTTTATTTAAATATGGATATATTTAAATAAGAGATTAACTCTGATGCAAACCAGCAGTTTGGAAGTGCTATGTGCTTTCCATTCACACAGATCACAGCAGAAAAGTTCAAGACAGTTATTAATTATTAGCCCCGTTAATGTTATATATGTCTGTGAGATGCTGCTATGGTTGCAGAGAGAGCTATCATACACTTCCTAAGCATACCTTATATCCACACCAGAAATAAACCATGGTGGTCCAGCTTTTCTAGTGGCATGGGCTATATTGGAAGGGGTCAGGGTCAGGCTGGATGGGGCTCTGAGCAACCTGGTGAAAAATGTCCCTGCCCATGGCGGGAGGGTTCGATTAGATGATCTTTACAAGTCTGTCCAACCCATATCATTCTGTGATTCTGTGATATCTCACTCTGGACAAGTGGTAGCATTTTCCAATTCTTCCTCTTCAGATATGCAGAAATGTGTCAGACAACATATTTGCATCCTGTCAGGTATAGGATATACAGCAGTGGCAACTTCCTTGAGCACTGCAAACTAGTGCATTGGAGGAGTAGTTTCTTTGAAATTCTTTGTTAACACTGGCTGGATTATTCCTGCAGCAGTACCCTGAGGTACTACTCTCAGATGTACCCTGATACAGCACTGTCTGTCCCTGCTTTATTCTGGTACTGATCACATTGCTCTTTCACTTCTAATCAAGGAAAGGTGAGTTAGCAGTATGAAACACACTATGAAGAAACACGTAGCAGGGCAAGAACAAGGGCATAAACTGGTACCAATATCTTTAGAACAGGTATGTAATTGAAAATGTAGGAAACGATGATGTAGACAAAGCTATAAAGGTAACAAAGATAAGGAGAAAGCTTCCTATTTTTTGCTTAAAACAAATGCATGTTACAAATCCAAATATAAAAATAACAGATGCCAAAATCCTTGCTTTCAGGCATTTGCCACACTAAATCAAATGCTGGTATGCATTTTCAGGGATTCAAAAGTACCTGTTATTTCTGATTCACCTAGTCATTTTATTTTTTATGAGGAATGGGCTTTTTCAAACCAAGGAATAGTTTTTCTTTCCACTCTTTTCTTCCATCTTTTCTACCCAGAAGCATGCTGGTGACCCAGTGCTTTTGCTCTGCCAGTACTTCAACAGGGTGCACATTATTTAATTTTAAATCCTGCCTAAAAATGCTGTTAAGCATGTTACTCCAAAAGATCTTACTAAATAAAAGAAGTTATTGGCTTAATAAGGTATTCTTACAATTAATAAAGATGAAAGTCACACTGAGAGTGAATCCTTGCAATTTTACACAAAGTATTCAATGTTCCTTGTGTACTGAAAAACATGGAGCTCTCCCTTGCCTCCAATGAAATCTCCCATCTGTTTGTGTCCTTTGTTAATTCCCAGCATATGCTGTTTTAAACAGAGATAGCTAAGAACAATGGGGCTAAGTAGTGGAGTTTTCCTTCAATAAGAAATCCACATCTTAAGTGCATCCATGAGGGAGACAGACCTACGCTGTTTAAAATCCAAGTAGAATAGCTTCTTAAAGAGTTTTAACCATAAAATGCTTCAAGTTAAGAAAAAAAAAAAAAAAAAGGCAGCTGGAAGATGTTAACTTGGTTTCTAATTGAAACAATGGTGTGTTTTATTTCATGTTGGGATTTCAACAGAGTCTTAATTAGACTTTTTACCATGCAGTTTTCATTTAAAAATATCTTGATGACATTCTGGTCATCAAGAAGATCCTGGGAGACTTGACACCTGTTATTCCTTGGAAGAACATTCATCCAAAAAGGCAGGCAGGCAAATAATACTCCCCAACTCATAGAGTAAATATTAAGTCAAAATATCCAGAGTACTTAAAAGAATAACAAAAGGGGAAAAAAAGTCTGGAAAATACTTTGTGCAGTCCAGACTTAGTGGTGATAAGCAGATAGCAATGCTCAAAACAAAAGGCAAAAGGATACGGGTTGTCTGCTGTGCTGTTGAACACTAACAGAATATTTACAATGTGAATGTATAGCTGGTAAAGTCACTACTATGTTGTTTCCTAAGGACATGAAGAAATTATGCTTACCCATTTTATGAAAAGCAATTTAAATTGTTATTGAAAACAGGATTTGCAACACAATTTTCTATATAGTAAGAAATCTGTATACAAGACCAGCTGTTATCATGCAGATTGAAACATAGTCAGAATACCTTTTTGAAACACTGAATAATGAATTCCCACAAACAGCATTGTTATGACTTATCTTGATGCAAATTCTTAAAGTAGCATACAATTAGTAAATAGACAGTATTAAAACCTGGAGTGAATTAAAGAAAGAATTCCATGTTATACTGAAGATATAATCTTTAGATTGAACTTCAGGTACTGGAACAGAATAGCATAGAACAGAACAGAACAGAACACTTGGATGGGACCTACAATGATCATCTAGTCCAACTGCCTGACCACTTTAGGGTTGGTCAAAACTTAAAGCATATTACGCAGGGCGTTGTCCAAAAGCTTCTTAAACATTGTCTGGCATGGGACATCCATCACCTCTCCAGGAACCCTGTTCCAGTGTTTGACCACCTTCTTGGTAAAGAAACATTTCCCAATATCAAATCTGAACCTTCCCTGATGCAGCTTTGAACCATTCACACACAACTTGTTACTGGATGCCAGGGAGAAGAGATCAGCACATACTTCACTTCTCCTTCTCGTACTGATCAAAATCAACTGAATTTGACTCCTGGGCTTTATTGACTTGACAGCATTAATTTTCAGTGTTGATTTTTAAATAAAAATAAAAAAGGATAAGGCTATAAAATAATGTAATCAACAGAACTTGAGATGGATGGCTAAATTGCAAAGAGAAAGGGGAAATCATTTTGGTACTCTGCAGTAACTTATTTTCTGACTTTTGGGAGAAAAGAAAGCTCCCCAGTTTTCTCTCCCTTATTAAGAGACAAATATTGTGTGCTGTGTAATGTGTACATACAAACAAAACCATCAACTGCAATCTGGTCTAAGTTAGCTCTATCTTTTTTATGAAGAAGGTCCATGAAGGCACATTTTGGGATTCTTTTATGGATTTAAGTGAGGAGGGCTTAAACTGTTATTGCCCTAGCAGTTTTCTGTCACATTTTAGCTGAAGTTTCTTGTCCCAAAAGTGGAATTCTCATATGAACACTCCTAGGCTGTTTCAGTACAAAGTCGGTGGAGTCAGCTTAAAGCATCTCAAAGCAAATTTGGATGACTTTACACTTATATGAACAACTTACATAGACACTTTTAGCTTCACAGCTGTGTCAACAGAAACTGCAAGAAATAACTTCTCAACTTCTATAACTAGATGTGAAAGAAATGACCTGTGTATGCCTTCAGTCCCTCTTGGAATGATGAAAACTAAAAAGGATGTTAGACAGATTGTGGCAACATGGCTAGAAGCTCAGTCTCAGGACAAATCAATGTCTGTTAGTGGAAATTCGAATCAGAGTCATCAGAAAGCAAAAAAAAAAAATCCCTAAAAGGAGAGCTTAGATGCCTGTTCTTGTTTTGGTCACCATGAAAAGAAAGCAAGACAATATAAAACCCCCAAACCTGTAAGACTTTTGCATTATTTCTCTCACCACACATGAAATCAGAGGCCTTTTGAGCCAAATTTCTGGCAAAGTTCACCGAGTCCATGTTCTTTATGGCATGCAATACCGTAGAAATATTGTGGCAAAAACTGCCCTAGAAAATACAACCTGCCCCACAGCAGATTCAACCTTGGGAGAGAACTTGTTACCCCTGTTGTATCCTGTTCTATTTGAAATGTTTTACTCTTACCTAGAGCTGCCCTTTGAATGTGCCTCTGGGTTATCTCTCCTTTCAGATGGTCTGTAAAAGACACAAAATGTGAATAGTTAGAATTCAAAATGTCAAATATCAATGAAGTCATTGCTTATTTCCCACCATTTGGAAACCTCTGTGCTGCTGGCCAATTTAAGGGGATTTTTTGTGATCCACAGGACAAATAGTTTTCTGAGCTCTCTCCTTCTCACTACTGCAAGTAAGGAAATAGGCACAAGTTGGCTCTACATAGCCTAAGATTTAACTTTGTCCAGTAAGAAAGACTAAAAAAGAAGCTATTTATTGTCAAGCACTTTCACAGGGTAATGATCCCCTGCTGCTAGATGCAAAAGAAGTCCAAGTGAGACTAGAAGACATACAGAATTCCAAGCATTTGTTCAGACAGACTTGTGGAAATGAGCTATTAGGTCATCCAGTCCATCTCTTTGCCAGTGAAGAACTGGTTCCCTACAGCCCATTTTTTCCTGTTCGTCCAGCTCAGTTTTAAATACCCCGTGTGTTAGAGCTTCTGCAAGTTCTGCTATTGAACAGGACCCACTGTGTAGATGTCATTGGTCTTCAATCAAAATTTTTCTTTAATTTCATTATCTCATTATTACTAGTTAGGGTCCCACGTCCCATATATTTCACCTTTACCCTTCTTTTAGTAATTTCCTCCTTGATCTATGACACTGTTCCAGTTCACCGATTATTTCAAACCGTAATTAGATTACCACATGGGAAGCCATTATTCATAGATATTAATGGAACCAATGAAGGAAAAACATAACCCTAAATGTGCAATTTCAGCAGTATATGTGTTCTGAGGGAGGATGGGATTATGCCTTTCAAGTTTTCAAATTAAAACAATTCCTAAGCAGAGACTTGTTCATAATCTTTATTAAGTTGTATATCTGGATATCAAGGAAAGAAAAAAAAAATCCTTGCTGGATTCAGTTTTTTTCCCCAGACCTGTGATTATGTAGACATTAGCATGCATTCTGAATTAAAAGTATCCTTTTGTTTCAAAGTGAAGTCTTGTAGAGTAAGCTAATTAGAGCAAATTAAGTCATTAAAAGCTGTCAAATGTCTAACTGAAGAATGTGAAAAACCATTTAAATTCACAGGTTATGAGAATTAGACAGTTCTATGAGCACCAAAGAACCATGAAAAATTAAACTTCTTTAGGATTATATGTAATACACTGTAGTATAACAGCCAAGTTATGTTGTTTTGAATATTTTTAGAAAAAAAAACCAAAACAAAACCCCCTACCTACTCCTTGTCTATAAAACAGATATTACGATTCCTGTTTTTCTGCACAAGAAGTTTTATTCTTTTCAATTATTTCTATTTAAACCAATGACTTCTTCTGTACTTAAAATTATGTGTAAACTCACGAAAAGCCTTCAGCTGCTGAGAAACAGGTTAAGTGAAATAACTAACCTCACTTACCCCAGCTATACCAAATAAATCCTCTCTGCTGTATTAACACTCAACCAAAAAACTTTTCAGTCAAGCAAGTTCCTCATTTCTGTAACTATAGACAAAATTCCCTTAATTAATAATTTTCACCAACAAAATCCCAGTTAAATGATCAACACTCACACTATTTGTGCTTTGAAAGCTTTACAAAGCAACTCAGTTGACGTCCATACTCAGTGAAATGTGTTTAGATGTACCAGTTCTTTCCTCAGGTTGCTTTTTGCTATTCTGGATATTTAGATCCTTGTATTCTATAGTACTGTATCACACAGGGTGATGTTACTCAGTATTGAGCCATATGACAGTTATGAAACAATTTGTAATAATCTTGAGATTCAGCTCAATGGATTACCATTACCTTAGGCTCAGAAAGCCATCTATACATTATCTTCATGTAAGGGCTCTGAAACTCCCTTACTTTAGCACTGTGAGCTGCCATAGGCAATGCCATCATTATTTAAAAAAAATGGTTCTAGTAGTGAGAATATGCTGTTTCTCAAGAGCTAAGTGAAAATAAAGGTGACATACATGTTCTCAAACATGTCAATATATGGTTTTAGTGGCTTTATTTCTCTTTCTTTAACCTTGCTAGAAACAGATCATCAGCAGTCTAATGTTTTGCATCTCAAGTGGCAATGTCAACCAAAAAAAGCAAGCCAAACAAGTCAATGAACGTAAGATTGAACAGACAGCTAACAGCTTGCAATCAATACAAATATGTGTAAACACAAGAATATAGGGACTGGTTTTTAAATTATTATAACCAAGAGGCTTGACTTTCAATTACCTAGAATTTACTCTCAGCACAGCTGGGATAGAAAGCACAGAGGCTGCAGAAGCTTTTTTTTTTTTTTTTTTTTGGCATGGTTTGTTTGGCCAGCCAGCAGTGTGGAACTGTCCCAAATGCTCCTCCCTCCCCTCATTCTAGCCCTCATACACTTCTGCTCCATCCATGAAATGGACCATGATGTTGTAAGAAATCTTGTGCTTCTATCTGGCAGCTTTATGAAAGAATGAGAAGTTGGAATTGGACTACCCGTAATCAGAGAGGAACCAAAGAAAGCTTCTCCTTCAGCTAGAAAAATAAAAATACAGCCTCACCATTCTTATAGCAAAAGACTTTTATTTTTCGTCTATGAATAGAAATAGAAAGGTGACATTTATCCAATTCACATAGTCCAAACTGCCTTTTCAGGACAACAAAAACTGAACTTCATTTCGCAGAAAACTTCCTGAGAAGAAACTGTAATTGTATTACGGGAAAAGAAACCCAAACAGGAATTCTGGTTCAGAGGACATGATGGTATCATGAGGCACCTGACTATAATTCCATACCAAGACTTAGCCAGATATGATTTAATCTTTCAATTTGTTTTAATCCAATTTGAAATTTGACAGTTTATTTAGATTTCCTTTGGAAAAAAAATTATGGTTTTCATGTAGAAACTCTTATTTTTGACAAAACCTTAACATTTTCTGTGCATGTTTTTGATTAAAGTAATCTTATTCTGATTTCACTACAAATACTTGTGGGAGAGAATGAATATTTCTGACCTGCTCTACTTTTCTGCCTCTGAGAACACCATCACCCCAACGCAAGACTTGAACTTCATAAGTGACAGAAGTAGGGGATGATTCCAGTACTGCTGCCTGCACAGAGCTTCCCATATAAGCAAATGGAAGATTTCAATCTTTTGTACTGCCAGTTCTACAACCTTCATAAACACAAATATTTACCCAAAGAAATATGAAGAATCACATTCTTACAAAAAACCCCCATCTTCTGATTCCAACAGTGTAAAGTTGTGGACAAGGTAGTGCTTAAATGTGGTTTGCAGAAATTGAATTTAAGACTTGGAGAACATCTCTCAACATATGGCTAATTATGTTTTCTGAAGTTTCACCAAACAAGAAGCTAAAAATAGGTTTGCAGCTGATACCAAATAATTTTTTCCAGTGGAGTCATTCTTCATTTGGAGATAACAGTCCCAATAAAATGTTGAATGCTGCAACTCCACATGTTTTGGCAAAAAAGTAGTTTTGGGGAATTTAAGAATTCACTCAGCATGCAGCCAGCTGTCATTAAGGCTGTGATAAATCTGTTGGTTTTGGCCTGTGTTTCTGGACACATGTACCATCCTGAGGTATGGAAAAGATATGAACTGGTAATACAGAACTTCAGCTTTCTGACAGGGGACAAAAGCAAGGAGGGAAACGGAGAAGACAAAATGGAATAGAGAAGTCTAATTAAGACTGATCTAAAGCAGAAGAAAGTATCCTATATGCTGACTAAATATGACAGAATCCATAACTTTAATAGTATGGCTGTCCTTTAACTTCTTGTCTTTGTGTTCTTCCAGACTGTTTCAAGGAGCTGAAATAATCTTCTAATTTATTACAGACAATGAATACTGCATATGCTTCAGGGCGATACAAAAATGAGTGTGTTACAATTAGAAAAATATTGATTTAAAAAAAAATAAGGGTTTTGGTTTTGTTTAAGTCCACATTACAGGTTTCAAAGCTTCTCTGATGTTTTATCAGACCTTCCATATAATACTATTATCAGGTTTCAAAGACTGCTAAATTAAAGGATGAAAATACTGGACAAGCTAAGAGTACACATACAAACTTAACTTCCTCCCTTTGAGAATATTTGTTGTTATTGATGTGGATAGATCTTTACCTTGATGCAGGGTCTCTTCTGACTTAATAATTGACAAGCTGGAGCCTTCATCAACAACTTCTCATGTCTTGTTATTTTTTAGTATTTTTCTATTATTTTACATTTTCCAAGCCTTTGTGTAGCTTAATGAGTCCTATCCAGGAGATCTTGAAACCTTCACACCTCAACTAGGATGCTGTATCTCTTTCTTCACCTGTAAATCATTCTTGGTGCTACATAAAATATCCACCAGAGCATCCTTTTCTGTATCCAGGGAACCTCTAATTCCTGAAACTCACCCTGCAGGGCATTTTGGGTCCCTAATAATGCTATATGGTCCAAGTGTTAGATCTATCTTTTTTTTTCTGCCTCTCACACCACCCCACCAGTGAGTAGGCTGCGCTTGCATAGAAAGTTGGGATAGGACACAGCTAGGACAGCTGACCCCAAATAACCAAAGTGATATCACATACCACATAATGTCATGTTTAGCAAAAGAAGCTTGGGAGAATGTGAAGGAAGGGGGGACATTGAGAGTGATGGTATTTGTCTTCCCAAGTCACTGTTAGGAGTGATGGAGCCCTGCTTTCCTGGGGATGGCTGAAAACTGGCCTGTTGATGGGAAGTGCTGAAGGAATTCCTTGTTTTGCTTTGCTTGCGCATGCAGCTTTTGCTTTACCTATTAAACTGTCTTTATCTCAACTCATGAGTTTTCTCTTTTACCCTTCTGATTCTCTCCCCCATCCCGCTGGGGAGGAGTGAGCAAGTGGCTGTGTGGGGCTGAGCTGCCAGCTGGTGTTAAACCATGACAGGAATTACATGGGGTTGTTGTTTGTAATGCACCACCCCTACATACACAGTTGGACCCAGCTATCACCCAGCTGTGAAGACCTACTCAAGACTCTGAATCTGTTAAATTTGATTAATAAAGTTGAGTGCATCCGCTTGAGTCAGATAAGGAGTCCTGCTGAATGAGCACAAATTAAATCTATATGCTCAGCAAATAATCATTGAGATAGGCCTTTACAGACAGAGAGCAGGGTAATCACATAACTTCCATGAGCCTTGTAGAGACACATTTTTAACTGAGCTTGAGGTCGGAGTTGTAACAGTATAGAAAGATTTCTAAAAGTAGGAGACATTGAACCCAAATGGAGATAATTAAATGCAGTGTATCCCAAACGCACAATATTCAGAGACAGTTATTGGAAATCTTATCAGACGTGTTGGATACTTTTGAAAATCTGGTGCTGAAATTGTATGAGAATACAACCTACGACAAAAAGTATCTGACAGGAAAAGTCATGGAATAAAAAAAAAGAATTCTGTTCTAACTCAAAATCCTGCAGCACTAAGAGCAGACAAACTGTTCAGCCTTTCTCTGACCCAGAGAAATATTTGGGGCAAAGTCTGACTCTTCTTTGCAACCTTTCTCCTTCTTCAATGGCAAAAACATGTCAGTCAGCTCTATTAGGACAATGTGCAGAGGCAAAGCAGTCTGCACTAGTAACCTGGTTCAACAGTATTTCTGATGCAAATGCTTTATTTTTGGATACATGTTTGGCCAAATCCTCGTGTAATCTGACAAGTCCTAACTCTCAGAAAGCTGTCAGAGGCATCAGGAGAGAAAAAACACTGCTGCAGCACTCAGAGCCTCCTGACTATAGCATACATATTTTTCAAGGTATGAAATACAGCCCTCATCAGCATTAAAAACATATTAATGACAATACTTGAGGTAACATATTGTAAAGTATAACCTGCCACAGCAGATTTCTGCCTTTTCTTCACTGAAGAAACATCTGCAGTGGGTTAAGGTTTTACTGGCTCTCCTTTCTCCTTTTCCCTCTCCCTTCCCTCCTTCCCAAGGTTTGCTGTCCAAGATTACTGCCCCCACAGCAGAGTGGGTAGAAGCAAATGCCTGCCTGCATTCTGACTACTCCAGCACAGTTTGGCATCTCATCGCAAGTATATTGGCAATTTAAGCTGTGACACTATCATCGAGTCAACTGGAATGTCTGAAATACTAGCAAACACTCTCTTTTGCCAGCTGTGCTGGAAAGAAAGGATTGGAGACAGTAACTGTCAGCAAAGAGATGGGGCAGACCATTGGGAGCAAGCAAGGTAGCTGGTGGTATTTAGCAGAACTCATCAGTTCTAGATCAAAGACCTCAGGAAAGATGACAAGTTCAGAATCGGAAGAACAACCCTGACTTCCACACCAAATCCATAGTTGCAAACCAGAGCCTAAACTCAGCACATGAGCACACACACTTGAAAATATACAATTTCCCCAACATACTCTCTTTCTTTGAAGTTTAAATATCCCAGATTCAAATGCATACATTTTACTATGATGTAGGATACCACACATTTTGAGATTACTATCTAAAACATCTGACTTAGGCATGTTCCCATCCTTGCCACACTCAGCTGAGACAATAACCGTTTTTACTGATACATTTAATTACCTTCAAGCATGATCAAATTTACAGACAGAAAGCTTATGAGACAGCAGTCTCTGCCATTCATTGCTATAGGATGACAGTGTATTTGACTTCACTGATTATTCCTTGAGCTACTCAATATATAGTCCTCTAAAACCTGTTCCCATTTCTATGCATTTATTTCTATACCCCATATAAGTCTCTTCCTAAATTCCTACATGTTTTCATTAGTTTTGGCCAGATTACATCATACTTTTTTCCTCACAAGATGATTACTTAAACTTTCTGATTGATCGGCATTCCTGTAAGTGTTCATTTTTTGGCCTGCATTTGCACAGCATCCTTTATCCCACTCCCTGCCCCCCCGCTCCCAACAGCCTTTCATACGTTTTGGCTGTTACAGAAAAAAATGCTTTGATAGGGCCATACAGCAAAACTGTAGAGAAACTGAATTAACTTTTCTGGTGACAGCATTCTGGACCTCTCCCTTCCTCTAAGTACAGACTGTAATTGGCTGCATAGGCTGTAATTGTTGAGGTGTTCCCCAAGGTCCCATTCATCTGGATGAGGGAAATGCTAGCATGTACCACAGCTCCCATTCGCCCAAAGGCACAGGACTCCTTTCCATAGAAAGCAGAGTATAGGAAGTGGCTAGTGCACATAAATTCCTAACATTCCACATACAGAACGCTGGGATATCTAGGATAACCAACAGAAAGCACTAAGGGCTCTGGACCGCAGTTCAACATCTCCTTGAAACTGGAACTCAGAACATGGATGCTTTCTGAATTTAGAAACAAATGTTCAGACATTTATTCTATCGTCCTAAGGTTGGCTGTCACTACCCAGCTGGTTTTTTTTAAAGTTGAACTCCATGCTGCCCAGACAGTGTTAGCCAAGCGTGGATGTTTAGCAGCAAGCACACTCCAAGAGACTTCAGCAGGACACATCATTTCTGGATTCTCAATGGGCAGGAGGCAGGCAGCTCAGCCAATAAAGCAGTGCTTCTGTATGCACTAGCAAAGGCAGTTTGTTGTATTTCAGATTTTTATTTATTTATTTATTTTAAGATAGCTCTCCTGAATTTAGGTGCTTAAATTTCATTTAAGCTATACCTTAGATGCCAGAGTGCTACTTCAGGTATTGTCCAAAGTTAACAAATACTCTGTATCTATCTTCTTTTCATATGCTGGAGAAGAAGCAGAAATGATGCACATCTGGAAACTGTTGCTCTGTTGTTTATCACATCTATTTGTTCATGAATTAAATATTAAGCTGGCCCAAAAAGCATGGCTGAAAAGCAATGCCATATGCATAAGGAATCTGTGAATTTAGTGCTCTGGGTTCTCACATTTTATTGCTCTGAATGCTCACATGACTACATGAGCTTATCTGTTGATTATTTCTGAGAAATTAATGTGACAAGAAAGAATAAGGAAAATGAAGTCAGAGGAACAGCTTTGTATACAGCTGCTCTTTTTTTTTTTTTTATGTCCAAATTTAAGAAGCTTAAAAAAAAAATAAAAGGCCTTAAAGCACAAATAGACAAAGACAAAGGCAAAGAATATTATCCCCAACAAGTTCTTCTGGTAATAATACGTTGGCCTCAGTTAATATTTTAAACAGAGAGTGAACATATCCAAATATAAGATGGACATGATTATTTTCTGGTTTAATACTGCCTTCATGACTTCGTAATTTCTATGCAAAAATTTGATGTCCAGTTTCATTTTGTGATATTTTTTCTGGCCAAGGCTGCCCCATAGAAAATTAAGTATAGAGTTCCAGGCTTCACTATATACTTCAGTTTCAGAACCTTTTAAAATTGCTATCTTACCCAAGAAATTGCTCTGGAATTGAGCTCATATTGCTGTGTGACTTCTGGTCAGATAAGACATACCTAGACTGATGTTAGGAACCTGATAGATATGACACAAAACTAAAAATCAAATAACTTAAGAACAAAATATGGTGCTGGAGCTCCTTAGGTATGCTGCCTACCATGTTTTGAGGGCATGTCAAGGTTTCAGTGTGACGGAAACAAGGTCAGAGTGAGAATGGGTATATGACTTATTTTTTTCATGCTCATTTACTTGTAATACCAAGCCTTTGACAAATGGCTTTCTGAGTGTTAGACACATATTAGCATCCCAGTAAAATCTGAAATAGTGTCCTGTAAATATATAGTATATATTTACTGTTGTGGATAAGCTCAAGTCTGCTTCTTGAATTGCTCAGGAATTTAAAACACAACCTGATTCTACATAACCGGCATAATGATGTCATCAGCTACAAACAGACACCTTCCCTCAGCCTTAAAGTGCACGAGAACATCTTCGTAATACAGCTATTCTCTGTTGATTTCACTCCTTCTGCAACATTCCCAACCAGCTGTGGTGCCATCCGTAGTCCAATATGATTTAGGAACTAATTTGATTAGAAAAAAATAACTATTGTGCTTTAGTAGATGTAAGTATGCCTATACTGCAAGTCTGCATGAATGCTGTCCAGATGTGTAAATGAACCACAAGATCCTATGAAAAACAAAGTTCTATTTTTGTGCTCATGAAGGGTTATCATTCTTTGACAGTGCTACTCTGAATAAGCTAAGGTCTACTTCTCTGGAGTTTGAAGGGTTGATTCTTCACTCATAAAATCTCAGGACATCCAGTACTAAAGACAGACATGATCAAGGAAAACTGTTTTACAAAAGACTGTAGGATTTTTTAAAAAACCCTATAATACCACAGTAACGATCATCTAGCATCTTTTCTTTAAAAAAAGCAGATTTAATAGACTAACTTAGAACTTATTAGCCTAATAAAACAGCAAAATGCGGTGTAGCAATCCAGCAATGACTAACTGTTTTCAGTCTGCAGACAGCCTACAAGCAGAAAATCTGTTACTGAGAGGTACTTTTCCAAGTTTATAGTCATGGCAGTTCACAGCTTGATTAAATCCAATGAGCTTCGTTCATTTGCTTTAGTTATTCTAGTGAAAGCCTTAAGTAAAAAGTGTTTACTTGGTTTCTTCCTGAGCATAACTTTTTCCCCTGAAAATAATTCTTTTTCTAAAGAACAGAACATAATCTGTAATAATTAGAAAATGAAAATATTTCCTACATATGGAGATTCCAACACAGATCCAAAGAAAACATTAACATCTTAGGCCTGGAGTGACTGTTACACTAATAAGGTTCCTCTGTTTAAAGAATAGCACATCAGGGGAGCATAACAAAGCTTTTCAAATGAATTCATTCAGTTTGGTATTTTCTGAATAAGTCATTTGACAGATCGTGTTTTCTTATTCTAAGGACCCATTCAGCCTATGCACTGTCACCCAGGGGCATTGCCTATTGTTTGAAAGTAAAAACAAACATATGTAAGCTACTCTGAAACAATGGACAATATTTAGCATTGGCATAAACATATACATTGCCCCCTCAAGCCAAAAGACTTGTACCTTCCAAAATAAGTTTCCTGAGTGCTGCTGCAAAGACAATTTTATATTACCGAAGATGGTATCCTCTTCTTATAGGGAGAAGCAGAACAAGGAGAAAGGCTGCCAGAAAGCTGCTAGGGCTGCCTGGTTCTCTTGCCCGTCTCATCTCTAACAGAGCAGGGAAAACAAATCCTATGTGAACCAAGGACTGACAGAGACATAGCAAAGACATCTTCCCTTCTGTCTTCTCTGACAACTGCCCAAGCATGGCCTGCACTGGAGCAGCAGCAGAACAGACAGCCCTGTTACAGCTGCCATCAATCTAGGCGTACCTCTGAAGTGAGACAAGAGTTATACTTATAATGTTTACATTGCCCACAGCAAGTATAGCAAAGATGGATTGTCTCTCCTGATTTCAGAAAGGCACAGTAATGCTTTACAGGCTATTACAGTAGAGTTTATATTCTCGTCTGGTTTTCCTCCTTGTTTGCACATCTCAGGACCCATTCAGCTAAAAGTACTACTTTATTATTCATTGCTTAATCATAGGGTGTTAAGAATTATACTAAGCAAATGTAACTGCACTACTCAAACACAAAGCCCTACTCACATTGCAGTGACTCCTGAGCTTCTAAGCAAAAATTCACGTAAGTCAAAAATATGATTTGTTGATTACAAACAAAGCAGTTAATTGATTACTCTGACTCATTATGGACATTGTGAAGAAACAAAAAGTTCGCTAACATGAACCTTTCACTGAATTGGTAGCAAGACGAAAAAACATATTCCTGTCACTCTCCCCTTTACATTACAAGCCAACTGGCTGCTCCTAGAACAAGAAAACAGGTTGTGGAAACTTTCATCACAGTGCTGAGTCTGCCCCAAGATGGTAGCAACTGGTTACCATTTTGTAGCTCTCTGCCAGGCCTGTGTGAAATGCAAGACATCTCTTCTGCATTACAGCACTTGGAGAGAGATCTTATGAGAGACGCTGTGAGAGATCACAGCATTTTTATATTGTGCTCTACAGATCCCTGGCTAAACTGAGCCGTAGAAATCATGCCTGAAGTGAGCTGGGCATTGGTAGAAAAAGAGCCCTGACAGAATCAGGGTGAAAGTAAGTTATATTTCATCACGGAAAGAAGTAAGTTAAAATGGAAGGAGTTGTAACCAAACAGAAAAATAAGATGTAGCACCCTGCAAAGCAAAGTAAATCACATTTCTAACAAAGGACAAAGTGCAGATGGTGACAAGGTGGTTAAGAAAATGAAATCTGCAGAAACTCAGCTGTTTTTCTGTTTTCAATTCCACGCTTCCAAAAATCAAAATGTAACATTTAAAAAATAGATTCCAAAACTGCAGTCATAATGGCATGAAGATTAGATATTTATCCAAACCAAACACACATAGGAACTATGCTTTTTCAGTGTTAGGTTGCAAAACAGTTGGGCCAAGAAATTAAGGAGAAAGAATCTGAAGACTGTGTCAGCCATGCTGAATGGCTTCAGCTTTAACAGCTACTGCTATTTTTGGTGGACACATAAAGACGCCTCATTTATTACAAAACTGCTTTGAAACTGACCTGGAGATCAGAAACAGATTGGGGCTTCTAGGCACTGGGCCACATTGAATAACATCCCAGCTGGGAAATTACATCTGGGGGACTGTTTGTCCCTGTGGCCTGTTCTCTCTTCTCTTTCTCTCACAGATGGCTGCAGGTTTTGCAGAGATAATGTGCCTTGTTACGTTAGTCCTAAGTGACATCCCTCAGGAGTAAACAGCATAGTTACACACCCGAGATTAAGTATGGTAGAAATACTACTCGTGTTCCTTTTCCTGACACCACTGTTGCGTTCTGAGACCAAGACTGGTTCTCTGTTAAGTGGCAGAGGACATCTGCAATATGCAGGCAGCTTCCCAGGAGAGAAGAAATCACTGGAGACTACGTGTATTGAGACTTTATTTTTCTATCTATCCCAGTGCTGAAACAGAAGTGGTGAAGCAGCAGACAGGCAATCTCTTCTTTTTCAGAGAGCTTCCAGTCTACACTGATGTGTACTTGTCAAATTTCCCACTTCTCATGGTAAACTACCATTTCAGCTTGTTCTAGATTGCTGATTTGGCTGTTCGTCTGGAACTTCTCAGGTATTGAGCAGTCCAGCTAGGGTAGCAGCTGCCAGGCAGCCAGAAATCCTGTACACATAAATCATTGTACGTGGAGAATGCACGCAGAGTGACGCTGGGCAGGCTTTGCAGAAGTCATCAGGACACACACGGCACTTTTAACACGTAGAGAATGTGCTGGATGGGTCGCACAGCACACACTCCACAAGTGCCCAGTTGCACGTGCTCGGCATATCCTGAGCATGTTAGGCTCACTGCACTGCCCAGAGTTCTGTCTGTGAAGGAAATCTGGGACCCTTAGTTCTTTAATGCCCAGCATTGATGGATATATTAATACTTGGTTCTCAGGAAGCCTTCCACATCAAGAACCAACTCTGATCAAAGAACAAGATAAATAGCAAATAGTAAATTTTCTTGCTGCTGTTGCAAGTTGTCTCTCCTGACACAGAACTCAGTGTAATGTTTAAGGGCAGTAGACAATACTTCTATAGAGTGAAACGCTTATGAAATAAGAAAAAGTGCTTGAAAGATCAAGTCATACCTGATATATCATTCCTGAAGATGAGGAATGAGAAAACATTTAAAAGTAACCACCTTTTAAATAGTGGACAGTCCTAAAGTGACTGGCTGAGTGTACAAAAATGGATTGCTCTCAACATCAGGAGAAGGCTGATCAGCATTAGTGATAGAAAACTTGGTGAAATTGTGAATGCAATTCAAGGAGGCACCTTTGGAGACCTCGAGGGTGGAATATATTGCAATATATTTCACAGTATAAGTGATATTATTTGTCTGTTTAAAACAATTATTACTTTATCTAATGCTTGTTGCCCTTTATCAACTAAACCAACAATGAAGCCAAATGTGGAATTTTCAGAATTTTCAATTTTTATACAAGTAGAACTCAAGGTGACCTCAGCTAGAGTTTTTCTTTAGTGAGGATTTCAAGATTTCAAGTTCCATGGACTTTAAAGGTCTCTGCTGAGAACAGAAATTCATACAAAGCTACCTGAAGAATGAAATGCTGTGAAATGATATTATTGAGTTATCTGTTCATTAAATCTGCATACTGAATTCATTTATTTATGAGTTGTTAGCATCTCATTTGAACCAGATTTGCCTGTGGAATGTAACCTTTCTTCCTGGAGTTTCTCAATCTTGCCATTTTTCTTCTGCACTAGTCATTTCCAGTAAAATGCACCGAACACATATATCAGATATAAGTCTGTGTAAGTACTTGATATTTTCTGGAATTCAACTAGAACAGTGAATTATACTAATCAGCAGCTATGAAGTCTCAATGTTTATTTCCATAAAAGAGTAAGTATCTCAGAATATAACACTGAAGAATGGAATGCATTTCAAGGCACAGTAATTTCTTCGTTATTATAGTCATATTCATGGCTGAAACAATGTCCAGTAAGCTAATGTCTCTGACTCAGAACATTCATATTAACATAAAATCAATAGACAATACTACCAATATTTCTGAGCTTTAAGAAAGCAACACACTGATTCTGATGAATTTTCTTTTCATACAGCAAACCATCACAGCATTTTCATTTCATTTCATTTCGGCTCCACGTAAAGCATGATATTTGTCTTCAGTGGAAAAATTCTATACTTCCTAAGTATATACTTCTTCAGCAAAAGTTTTTAAAATGCTTTTTGCTCATGCATGACTTCCCTCAATTCTTTCAGTCCATATAATCATCACCTAAAATATGCATAACATCCCTCATGTCATCGTTGGTGTTGTAGTTCTTAACTAACTGATTCTCCTTTTTCAAAGTAATTTATTGCCTGTGTGGGAAGCTAAAACAATGTAGGTATACAACGTAGCCAACAGAGTGCTCTCAGACCCTCTCTGCCTCAAAAACGTCACTTCATCTTATTTCATTTCTTATCAATGCAAAAAGGGTACTATCAGTTCCCTTCATAAAATTGTGCTGTTATAAAGAAAAACCTTGCACAAAATACTCTTTGGAGTTTAAAAGTAGGTCTACTTGGCTTACCTCCACAGGGAAGTAGAGTGATCATAACAAAATAATTTGTTATGCATATGTACATAGAGAAAAAGGTGATTATAAATTCAGGTTTTACAATATTTAGTTTCAGATTAGGTTTAACATCTACTTTGCATTCACAGAAACAACAGTGCGAGGTACAAGACAGTGAATCAGAATCAACATTATCCTTGAGCACTACAATGTCTTGCCCTCACTCTCCTCCAGTCCTCACCATTTCAGTGTAGCAGTCCATTAACAGTGATAAATAAGGACAATTATTTGAACAATTTGCAAGCAAATTAAATGAAGACACTTCAATAATCTTGCTTTGCAATACAAGGACATGTCCTCACTAAAGGTTATAATTGGCTTTGGTATCCTATGATCTTGTACACTAAAATCAAAGCTTGAAATGAGGCAGAGCAGTGCAACATCTCAGCATTCCTGTGGGTATAGTTGCATCATCAACATCATGCACAGATAATCCACCCACCTACCCTTTTTCATTCCAAGAGTGCCTGTTTCCTCACACAGTTATTATTCCCACATGAGGTTGCCCTTACTCTCCCAGCGTCAATCATAATAGCTGATTTCTGGACAGACTAAACACACCAGCTGCTTCCTTTTGGGGATTAAATACTGTTTAGTATGCTTTTTTTCCTTCAGGAAAAAACTAAATCTAATAGTTATATAAATACCCCCAAATACACAGACATTTATAGGGATGAACTGGAAATCTTTACTAATCTTGAATGCATCTGACACGTAGCACATTCTTGTATATAGGCAACTTTTTGGTCACTGAATTCTGAATGAATACATCAGTTTAATTTACACTGAAAACAGTAATTTTAATTCCCCCAAATCTAACTTGCTGTGTGATCAATGTAGTAGCAGTCGGGCCTTTTTTGTTGTTAATGCTGTGCAGTTTGTTCAGATGTAGACTTCTCCCTACTGTCAGAATCCTTTCACACAGAATGTTCTTGGTAATGGTGTAAAACCACCTTGCTGATAACAGCATTCTAGAAATCAAACTCCTGCTAGACCTGATAACGAGAGAAGCTTTGTCTTCAGAGGTTTTGTCTTTGTTTCTCACCATCCAACTCTATTTTAATTGGCAATAAATTAAATTAACTTTCCCTGACTTGAGTCTGTTTTGCTTGTGATAGTAATTTGTAAGTGATCTCCCCATCTTTATCTCAAACCATGAGCTTTTTCTTCTTACTTTCTCCAAGTGTTCTGCTGAGGAAGAGGAGTAAGAGAGCCTGGCAGCCAGCTGAGGCTGACCCATCACAATATGTTAGTCACAATCACTCAGTTATTTGCAAGAAAAATTCTGTACCTTCACTATTCTGAAATCAAATCCCTGGCTTCAGCATTAAATTTTCTTCACTAAGTCTTTTTCAGTAATACCAAAAGGACCGATAGATCTTGTTGGAGGCCCTACCTCTTTGGAAATGACAATACAAAAACACTTGCAGTGGCACAGCATGTTTTTTCACAAGAAAATTAACGTGTGTTATACATATTTTAAAATGTGTATAATGTGTGAAATACACATTTTTAAAGTTCTTAATGTTGGCCTAGAAAGACAAAAATTTACTTGTATGTCAGTGCTGGCCTACTTTCCACTTTTCCTGCACTGATTACAGAGTTCTCATTAGTTCACTGACCTCTCAGTTATTTCTTTCCAGTTTGACTCATGTTGGCTTTCTGTATTTGTCTTTTAAAGTCTAGTCTTTGAGTACATTCTCTAGTCATATGTAAACAATTCTGAATAGTTCACTCAAATCAATCCAGACATGTCTACGTATTCAAAATCCATACTTTGTTTCTCTGCCTTTTGATGGTTTACTTCTGCAGTATATTGATTTTCAAAGAGAAGTGCCCCCCAATGCTTGCACCAAAGCCCTCTGCTCCTTTGTTTGTGCCTATACAGAGGTTTGTGTGATAATGCATTAAAATGACCTGGCTTAGAACCACTTCCCTCTTTCTCTTCTTTTTTTTTTTTTAAAGTATTTGAAAAAGTTTTCATCCTACAATAAAATTCACCTTCTTATTTCTAGGAGGTCATTGTGAAAAGTAAGCATAATGAGAAATCTAAGACATACCTATTATTTTCCATAAAAATAATTTAAAAATCTCTGCATTGTCTGCAATGCTATTAAACATAAAAGGAGACAGAGTCCAGGAATATGTGGTATAGTAGCAAAGATGCATGCTAGCCACAGTGTCTCATTTCTGATATTAGTCACTCTACACTTAAACTCCAGCTTACTTCTACACATTGTTTTCCTTAATCTTTTTATGCAAGCAATAACATCAGCAAAAGCCTACCATGAAAATCTTACTGCAAATTTCTTTTTCCAGTCCTAACTTCCTGAAGTTTTTGAAATGCTAGTGTAATTGAGAAGTGGTTGGAGTATTTTGTGTAATTTTCTCTGCAAAACACTAATATTTCCAAAGTCAGTATGAAAGGATATTTGTGACATAAAAGTTACAGCCAACTGCTGTCACTATCTCAAAATACAATGAGACTGCTCTATGGCCTCTGTGGTACATAGTTTTATACTATTAAGTGTAGCTTAGAAATAACAGAAACTGATATTGATGGGATCTGTTCTTGATTGTGCACAACAAGGCAGCCAGGAATGCTTAAAGAAACCAAAACAACAATAAAAGTAAATTAAATATCTAGTTGCAGGCCACAGATGACTCTTATTTCTCCTACCACGTTTTCAGTAAAAATTTGGCAGGTTAGTAACTTTACTTAGCATCTTTAATGGCCTTCTGAGTATGTACGCTATGATGAGACAGACCTAACCGAAAAGTTTTTTTCAGGCTGCTAGTGTAATACAAACTAGTGTAATTGCATTGACTAAGCTGAATAAGCCAGAAAGTGTCACACTGAATGCAAAGATTTAATAATTATTAGAGAGGTGCTAATAGGTGGATTTATTAACAATTATGACTAAAAGACACAGAAGGAACTGAAGGAAGGACTGTACAATATGATCACTCTCAAGCCTCAGACATCACTGCTTAAAAACCATCCGCAAAGTAACGTATGTCTTCATAATCCGCATAGATCAGCTTAGGGATAGCTATAAAAGGATACAACATGGATGGAATTTCTTGCTTATATGGTAGAGTTACAGTACAAACTAAATGAAAAGACTGTTTTTCCATTTTACTACCAAAAAAAAAATAATATTGAGAGAAATAAAACTAATTTTCAATTTGAAAACTCTTCATTTGTAATTGCACTTTATATACCAAAACAAAACCAAAATGTGTAATTTTGAGCAATTTTTCTTAGAACTTTGGAGTCATTTCTAGTTTGATTCTTAAAGGAGCTTTTCAATATTCTTGTGGACTACAAGCTATTACCATTTCCTACAGGAGGCATTTGAGCACTGTCAAGTTCAGCACAATGTTACTGATTTGTTACACAGCTGCTTGTTTTGTTCAAGGGATCAGTTTGGTTTTTTGGGCTAGATATACAGATGAATATGCACTCAGATTTTTGTATCGTTCCTGTTCCCGCATATACTTCACTGTTCCACTTCTAACACTGAAGAACTTAACCAAAAACAAATCTTGAAACAGATGCTTTTAATTGCAGGAAAATCCATACTCTACTGCACTATAGCTATCAGAAGTTTTGTCTAACTTACTGGGGAAAAACCCACAACGATTCAGTCCAAACCAAGGATTATTTTAGATTTTGCTGGGAACCATGGAAACAGAGTCTTGAGAGGCTGCATCTACATTACTTCAGTACATTATTTCTGAAAGCTGCCACAGCAGACTCCTGCAAATCTCAGGAGTCTTACAGACCACACAAGTCTTGTCCCAACATGACACTACAAGTGGTACCTTCAGAACAAGCATGTGTCCCACCACATCTTATATACTGTCTCCTACATCCTCCAAACATTTGTTCTCCCCCTAAGACATTTGCAACAGATAGAAGGTATATGTAAGGTAGCTGCTAGGATTGTCTTCAAGCAGCACAGCTGCAGCCCCACGCGCTGAGAATGATGTGCTTGTGTGTGGCTGCTTATTGCTGGTGTTCACTTATGCCTGCTCCAAAGTGGATTTCAACTTCAGCAAGAGAAAGGAGTTTGACACTTAGTGCTGACTTTGGCTTTACCTCATTTAGGCCACAAAATCTCTTGGGCTTATCACAGACAAGTAAATCAGGACAGTGTGGACTTCAAGGTGGCAGCAGAGAGAAAGAGGTGGTATCCTGATGTGGTGGCTCATGTTCACACCTGTGCACACCACTGCCCAAAAGCTGCAGGCACTATTCACCTTGGAGATGCTTCCTGTTACTTGGCATTGTCCTCGACAATAGGCTTAACCTGCTTTTCCAAGTTTACCACAGGAAAAAGACGACTTGGCAGGATTTATGTGAGTTTATATGGACACCAGAGAGACCCATAGTTGCAAGGTGGATATTGAAATTCTGCTTTCATGGGCCAATCTGTGCATATCCATGCACAAATTCTGTACTGACATTTATGTTCTGGCCAGTCTGAAGGAGACAAACGAGCATACTGAGATAAGGCAGGTTGTTTCAAGCGTCCTGTCTTACAGAAATAACACTGTTCAGAACACTGCTCCAGCAGGGCTCAGCACCTGATGTCTCTAGTTCTGGATCGCTTCCAAACACCCTTTGTGCTGTGGTTTGAAAACACAGCACCAACATGGCTGAGGCTTTCTGCATAGCTGACATGACTTTAAATATACTGCATAATATCTCTGTGGGACTTGTGGTATACCCGAAGGTGATTGGGAGGGAAATCTGGCAGTAGCTACTGTCGTGACCACATAGAATATAATCACAGCTATGGTGAAAGTACAGAGCCCTTGTCAGGAGTGCCATGAGATTTTTGTCCTTTCTCAGAAGTCAGCTACTGTTGTAAGGCAACAAGTGATGATAATGACTTTATTGTGCTGGTGCCACCCAAAAAGGAAGGAGATAGAAACTGAGAGCTAGATCTACATCACTGCACCTGGATGCCAGATAACCTTTAAATCTAGTCCCTCACAGCCTGTACCTGGAAGCTTGAAGAGACTTGGTTCACTTGAATATGTGTATACAGGAGGACATGGACCTGATTTCCAAGGACTTCAGGGATAGAGGACAAAACTGTGTTTCACATCTGGCAGGGAGACTGGATAGACAATTTTTAGGAAAGAAGCTACAGGCCTTGAAACAGAACTCAGAAATCAACTAGAAACATATCAAAGGCTCCTAGGAGGATCAGATAAGACCTAGCCTGGGGCTGAACATATCTATAAGTGATTTTTGGCTTTAAACAATCTGAAACTGGAAGCCAAGCATATGCTGTTGGGGTTTTAAAGCAAAAAATGATGAAAACCCCCACCAAACTGAGGGACTCCTCAGAATTGTTCTAATTAAGCTGTACAAAGGAAATGCAGAGGGGTAATTCAAGAATGAGATCTTTTATCAGAAGCTATATAAATTTATAGATAAATACAATCCTTAATCCGTCAATATCACAATTTGAAATGATGGTTTTGAATCCTTTTATCCCAAAATAAAATTCAGAAAACCCGATGCTAATACTTTAACTTCTCCTTCTGATAGATTTTAGACATACTGTCAAACAAAGAAGGGAGCTGTTTTTCACATTACAGTATTTGAAATAATCAAAACTGGTACATAAAATTATTACTGCTATCATCAGTTAACAATTTACTTTATTGGAAATCTTAGTAATGCATTGACTCTTTTCTTTTAGAAACTAGACTCTCTTCCGATATCCTCTGAATGCTGTGATTTCATCAGCTAAAGGGTAAAATGAAGCTAAAATGTACTCACTTATTTTATTTCTCACTTCATTTAATTTTTCTCCAAGGCATTTAGTTTCAACAAACCTGTCAATAAAAGCATAATGGTACTGAATTAATTTAAAGAACAAGAAGTTAGACTAGTTATTCACAATAAAATACAGAATTATTCAGGGCTACTTTTTGATTTGTCAGTAGAACTAGTTGGAAACAATTTTCCATCAGAGAAGATTGTCTGGTCTAAAAGAAATAATTTCTGAAAGAAACCATGCAACAAATAGGTTTTATAGACGGACAAAACAAATTTATTTGACTTTTTACATTTAAAAAATCATGTTATTTCAATTCTAATGATTGAATTATCTTAAATATTCATATTATACTACAATATTAATTTTAATATGCTACATTATGTGCAATGTTTTAACATACAGCTATATAAAAGTAAAAGAATCCAAGCAAATTCAAAACAAAATGTTTGAAAGTATTAGAACTCCTTCTCACCAGGAATTTTCAAATTTCAGCCTGTAATTTGCATATTGCTGATGATTGCTGTTTGTGCTGTGTGAAAATGTACATCCCAGTCACCAAGAAACCTCTCAAACAGAAATATGAGAAAGTATGACAAAACTAAATTATTATGTTCCTCTACAGATAGTCCTTATGCGAATGTAGGCTTTCAGATAATATTCAGCCACTGCTCAAATACCAATACAAGCCAAAGCTAGCCACAGGAAGATATGCAAATAGCAAGCAAGAAACAAGCTGAGAAGGATAGAAACAAATCAATGAATCAGGCTTTGGAAACTCCATTTTTATAGTATGCAAATAGCTTGACCTCAAATGAAAACTGGAAATTAGTTTTTTTTAAATTGTGAAATTCCCATCAGGTTCTAAATTAATTCAATGACCGCTTCCTCATTATATTCAAATAATCAAATCTTCACATGGTCTGTAAAATATTTTAATGATAAGAAGTTTCTTGTAACTGCTCACTATATCCCTTGCTCCTTAGAGCACGTGTCAGATCTAAGCATATCCTTAAAAAACAGCTGCCTACAAAGCTTTCCAAATTCACTTATATTCTCTACGTTCCCTACAGTCTGCTAGAATTTGATGCCTTCTCCTTTTGTGCTTTTTTCTGTAGTATTCCGATCTTTTACAGCAGTCACTGTCATAATTATTCTCTTACACTTATTCAACTCAGTACTATATAAAACTATTGATGACAAATGGCATACATATCAGGCTTTCAGTACCAAGTATATTTTGCTGTAAAAATAATGACAGTCAATTCAATGTACAATGGCAAAGTCTCAAGAGTCTCTGAGAGAACTGAGGCTTGTTCAAGGAAATATCCATTGTAAGAGTCTAAATGGTAATATTTTAAAATGTAGAAGGATGATCTGCTACGTTGTGACATTTGTGTAGGACATCAGGCTTGACATGAAATTCTGAATTGTTATTCGGATGTGTACAAGTTGAACCTTGCTGAATGTGGGTGGAGAACTGTAATACTTAATTGTTAAACAAGCCTTCAGCTGATCGGGAAGAGTCTTGGTCTAGCCAAAGTAACTGAGGAAATCCACAAATTGTATTTCTGTCTAAGTCAAACAATGGCAAAACAGAGTAAAGAAATATGATTTTCCTCTGAGGAGGTGGCGTTTGGAAAATTGCCCCTTCTCAACTAATTCGTCCTTTTACCTGTAAAACTGGAACAAGTTAGAATTTCCAGGTGCCCACATTCTAACCTGCTCATGAACATTTTCTTTCAAGGGTGATTTCAACAAGGCTAAATGGCTGAAGCTGGAGGGTTTCTCAGCACTTACTGTTTCTTACATAGAGAAGGCAGAAGCCTTTGAATGATCTGTGAGACTTTTATATAAGTTTTTTCCACTGATGTTGTCTTAGAGCACACAAGCAGGCCTTGAAGATTGTGTAAAGATCAAAGGGAACACCCCAAAGCAATTCTCTCTTTCTTTCCCTTGGCTCCCATGAGCCAAATAATAAGTCCATCAATTACTTAGTAATTCCTGAGGCAAATCTCTTGCTGACTATTTACTCTGATTCATGTTCACAGAGAGATTTAGCAGGACAAGCTGAAGCCAGCTATCTATCCAGCCCTTATTCATAGGTTCCTGCCAATAGTGGAATGGGCCATGCATCTGTTTCTCAAACACTACAGTTTATAAACTGGCACAATAACATAAACTGAAATTTGGCATTAATTTATGACAGTCCAAAATATTCCATCTGTGACTATGAATCATAGTCAAACAAAATAAACCAAATAAAGACAGAAGATTTGACTTTAATATTGAAAGGGGAAAAGCTATTTCTGATACTCTAATAAAAAGGTGATATTACTTCGCATAAAGGTGATATTGCTATGAATAGTGATGAGTCAACAATTACACTGTTAGCTGAGAAGAATTCATGTGTATCCTACATGGAGAACAATCCACAGAAAGGCTGAAGTTGCCAAATCATGGCTTCTATTACCTGCAAGATAAATATTCCATGATGAAACCCCAAGGTGAACTTAGCCACTAATTTTAGTGGAACAAGCGTATTTGCAAACACTTTACTCTTCGAATGTAAATGCCAATAATTAAAAAAATAAATATTTTGAAAAACAAATCTCTAACTCATAATGTAAACCAAGACAAACTCAGGCTGTCTAATGAGAGAATGGAGACATTTAGTGAATTAAATGAACATTCACTCATTTTTAATTACTAGAACTTACAACAAATGACCTAAGTGAAACTCATCTTTTCCATCAAACTCATCCATAGATACTGAAAACACAAATTAGCTGCTAACCAGCTGAAACACAGAAATCAAGGAAAGAAGAAAGTGAAAAAAAATAATGGAGAAAAACAAAATGGAAACTAGATTTACATTATATCTGTAAGCTCAGTAGAATTTTACTACTGGAAACATTGATTAGGATAGGATTTAAAAGCTTCTTACAGTATGCAGTATTACATTGAAGTGTCTCAGCTGGGAAGATATCTTGGTAGTATATTTCACCAGAAAATGAGATGCATTTTTCTCCTTCTCAGAGAAACAGTGCTAAGAGAACATGGTTGCATTGAGAAACAGGATATTATTTAGTTCTCTGGAAGTCAAGTATAAGAAGTCCAAACTGCAGAAATCTGATTCTGCCTGGGAATAAACACAGATTTTTTTTAAGCAGTGCGGCAGTTGGTAATGTATAGAAGCAAACTGAAAAAGGGTTGCTTTGTATTAACTGCAAATTAAGCTGTAGAAGATCACCGTTTCGATGTTACAAAGCCACTTCCCATAGGCAACTGTCCTAATAGGATAGTGTGAATCTATTGTTTTTCACTTGAACAGTAAGTCAGTAAATGAGCTTCAGAGAGAAATTATCCTTAACTATACAAGTTTCCCCACTTTTAAAATCCAGAGATGGTTCTGAGTTACAGCATGGTTTCACCAAGTGCAAGTCCTGTCTGACCAACCTAGTGGACTTCTGTGATGGAATGACTACACCAGTGGGCAAGGGAAGAGCTATGGATGCCACCTATGTGAACTTCCATAAGGCCTTTGACACAGTTCTCCACAGCATCCTTCTCTCTAAATTGGAGAGCTATGGATTTGATGGATGGCCTATTCAGTGGATGAGGAAGTGGTTGGATGGTTGCATCCAGAGGGTACTAGTAAAATTCTCAATGTCCAGATGGAGATCGGTGACAAATGGTGTTTCTCAGGTGTCTGTATTGCACCAGTAGTGTTTATTATCTTCACCGATGACATAGTGGGATGGAATGCACTCTCAGCAAGTTTGCATATGACACCAAGTTGAGTGGTGCAGTTGACATACCTGAGGAATGGGATACCATCCAGAGGGACCAGGACAAGCTCAAGAAGTGTGTCCTGGTCCTCAAGAACCTCAAGAACCTGTTGAGGTTCAACAAGGCCAAGTGCAGGGTCTTGCACCTGGCTCAGGGCAGGTCTTGGTACCAATACAGCTTGGGGAATGAAGAGATTGGGAGCAGCCCTGCTGAGAAGGACTTGGGGGTACTGGTGGATGAAAAGCTGGACATGAGCCAGCAACATGCACTTGCAGTCCGGGTGGCCAACAGTATCCTGGCTGCATCAAAAGAAGAGCGATCAGCAGGTCAAATGAGGTGATTCTGCCCCTCTACTCCACTCTCGTGAGACCCCACCTGGAGTACTGCACCCAGCTCTGGAGCCCTCAGCACAGGAAACACATGAACCTGTCAGAGTGGGTCCAGAGCAGGTTTATGAAGATCATCAGAGGGCTGGAGCACCTATCCTATGAGGAAAGGCTGAGAGAGTTGGGGTGGTTCAGCCTGGAGAAGAGAAGGCTCCGGGGAAGTGATTGCAGCAGCCTTCCAGTACCTAACAGGGGCCTGCAAGAAAGCTGGAGGGGGACTTTTTACAAGGGCATGAAGTGATAAGACAAGGGGTGATGGCTTTAAACTGAAAGAGGGTAGATGTAGATTTAGATTAGATATAAAGAAGAAATTCTTCACTATGAGGGTGGTGAAACACTGGCACAGGTTGCGCAAAGGTGGTAGATGCCCCATCCCTGGAAACATTCAAGGATGGGGTTCTGAGCAACCTGATCTGCTTGAAGATGTCCCTGCTCACTGCAGGGGGGTTAGACTAGATGATTTTAAAGGTCCTTTCCAACCCAAATTATTCTGTGATTCTATGATAACTAGCAAGCCAAGAAAATCTACCCAAAATACCCAAAGGAAAAAATAAGACAGCTAAAAATAAGTAATTTGTGAACCAAATACTCTTTGTGGTATGACAGAAGTGGTTATGTAACTACAAACAAAATTATTAACATGAGAGGCCTACATATAAAGGGGAGTTATGGTAATCTTTAAACATGTGGTGTCCACACACTTCTTCCTGTGCAATTTGAACACTGGCTGGGTATCAGTGCTTTTGTCTAACTGGTAGTTCAGAGGCTGCATTCCAAATTACAGACTTGACTTTATATAAATCCATTCTAATTAATTTGGTAAACTTAGAGCTATAGGCATCTTTGCTAAAAATGACTGCAAATGGCAGGGGAAAACTGTCTTGCTCCAGGATATCAACATTCACATTAGCACTGATTTCAACAGTCAGCTGATGCATATTAAAGAGGGGTTACTCAAGGCATTAGTTTGAATCTCTGTCCTTTAGGGAAACCAAATCTGGCATCAAACTTTGTGGGTTCTGCCCATCTCTATTACATGTTCTGAAACCAGAAGGAAATACCGGTTTGCTTCATAGTAATATAAAACAGAAAATATGGAAGAATTGTGATTAACTAGAGGAAACGCAGGGCATGGCTCAGAACTGTATTGCTCCCATTACTGTGCTGTGACCATGAAGTGTTCTGCTCAATAGACAGCAATGCCAGAAATGGTTGCAGTGTAATTATTTGTGCAGTGATGGTGCAGTGATGTGGCATCATCTGATACATTATTGATCAGAAGAAAGGCATCACTAAACATCCAATTTACATGGACAAATTCTTACATACATCTAATATTTTGGCAATTTGTGTCCCTGTGGCCAAGTTATAGACCCAGGCAGAAAGTTAACCAGTTCAGGTAAGTGATAAATAGCAACATCTTGAATAAGTCAGAGATGTGGAGAACATTTCTTGCCTCAGTTTCATGGAAGTAGATGAGTATAAGACTCAATGACCTTGAAAACAATGTCTTTCATGCCTACTAAGTGGGAAAATTGTGTTATTAAAAAAGCAGAAGAAAGCAGGAGAAGGAGAAAACCCAGGGACAAAAAAACCCCCAACAAACAAACAAAAAAACCCCCAAACCAAAAAAACCCTCTTAGGGCAAATGTTAGTTACAAGGGTTGACTGAGAGACTGCTTTTGGCATCTCCAATCTCACATCTTTGTATTTTTCTTGCAGTATATGGAGGGTTAACACTTGAAAAACTGACACTGAAACAGTACTGTTATTCAATCAACATGGACAAGTGTTAGTGGTTTAATTTCCGAGATATTTAAAATCTGCTTTATGAAAATCCATGCTTTCAATGTTATGTCATTATCACCATCTTCACTGGAAGGTTTTGAAATGTTTTGCCAGCTTTAGCAACTAATGTGGGGGAGAAAAGTATTATTTCTGTTTTTTGAGTGCAAAACTGGCAGAGAGAAGCTAAAATCACTTGGCAAACAAGTTAGGAACAACACACAAAAGCACATGTTAAACATCTCCTAGCTTACTGTCCAACTCAGTGCTGAAGCCAGTAAAGCATTTCTGACAATGGAAGTAATTGCAGTAATTGATTCAGTCACATGGATCTTACTTCCTCTAGATAATTCATGATCATGAATGCCATTACCCCATTGCTTCAACATGGCTATGAAGAAAAGATGAATAAAACCAGAGGAAATACGCACTAAGATTCCTCATGCCACTTTCATGTTCTATCCAGACTTTTATTCTGTCACCACTCTGTGCCTTCTGAATATGAAATATCCTCAGTAAGAAAAGGAAAAGTTTGTGTATCAAGTTCTCTATAGAAGCCTCGGATATCTGGTGTAAAATTACATATTCCTACCCAGACTCATAACGAACTCTCAGATGTCTGCCTCCAGCTGTATCTTGCTGTGACACTCACCTCTGTTTTAGAAGCTTTTTGTGGTCCTCAATGATTATACTGTCAGCATGGTCCTGCTTGAAAACTTCAAAAGCTTCCTGACATCCAAGTGACATCTTTCCTCCTGCCCCAAGAAAAGAAAAAAAAAAAAAGAAAAAGAAAAAAAAAGAAAAAAAAAAAGGGAACTACTTCAGTCTCATCAAAAGACAGACAATTTGCATTCATTTAACTCCTATTTAGATAAATATAGCAAGTCAGCCCAGGGGTCTTATATCACACAGATGATGAAGTTCAGTGTTCCATCAATGGCAAAGCATTTTTGAGAAAAGATTTCTATTATCTGACAAATTAATTTAATTTCACTCCACTTCTCTAAAGTCTGAATGTTTGAACTGCATAATTTCTCAAGACAACTTAAAATGCTCATAAATCAACCCAAACTTTAAAAATTTTAAATATGTGAAATATTCTTGAGTGTGAACCAGAGGTATTTTCACAACAGCAAACTGCAATTTGCTTCAGTATTTCTTTCATCCCTGTTTCATAATGGCCCCTAACCATACCTTGAATATTTTCAGTACTCTTCAAAGGAAAAAAATCAGGCTTCTTTCAATTATATATTAGTGAATGCTTTTCATCTCCTTTTAAACAAAGCAGGTATTCTACCTACAAAAATGGTTGTACACAGCCTTTTACATTTTCAACATGGTGCTTCTTTCCTTTTGCGCACCAGAAAGTCAAGACATATTTGGCCTTCAAATCTTTTTCAAAATCACTACTGGAAAGTATTACAGTTTGTATTATTTATCAGTTCTCATTGCTAGATGATCTACGGATCCAAATAAGAAATCATGTACCTGTATTATCATGAACAAAAAAAATTCAAAAGCTTAAAGAGAATGAGAGATTATGCCAGCATCTGTGTTATCATGAGTACTTATATGTCAACAGATAAGGAAGGAGAAATGGTGAGACTTGCACTTAAATACCTTACAGTAATGAAGATAATTCAGGAGCAGAAAGGGGTATGAAAAATGCAAAATAGCTCCACCTTTAATTCAAGCTCATGGTTGTAACTTAAACCTCAAAATGCTATTCCTTAAATTGGAATTTGATCCTCCTTAGTTTTTTTTCCTCTAGAGTCTTTCTTGTGTCCTGCTCACAAGCCATCCTTCCTGCTTCACAGCTATTGAGACCCCCAAATCCATCGTGCACAAGAGCTATGAAGTTCCTGGGAGTTCTGCTGCACAAGAGTTTTCTACACGTTTTGTGCCAATGGACCAGCATTACCAATAACGTGTATGCATGTATGACAATTACTTTCTGGGCAACCTGCTTTGCAATTTTGGTGTAAGTGGGGATGATACATTAACAAAACATACCTGTAACAGGCTGGGATATGCAATACTGGGATGCTACACTTTATTAGGGTCTAGCTCTTTTATAGTCTGTCTGCATTTCATAGTCACTCCAAATATGTTCTGCTGCCCTTCATCACACTTATAGTATCAGGATTACTCCCCACTGACTTCAGTGAGATTTCTGCGGTGTAAAATACTGTTTACAGTGAAGGCTGGTAAAAACAAAATAGCACTCTGGGTTCAATAATCAGTAAAAGTTTAAAAAACTTTAATAAAAATATGGTAGAAAAATTTACCCTCTGTTTGAGTCAAAAGAATCAGCACATCTGTTACTAATTTAAAAATTTTGAGTTGAAAATAGAATGACCAGGAATGTTTGAATGGCAAAACATGCAGAAATGCTCCACCCTTTTTGAATAAGAAAATCAAAGAAAGATACAGTGCAGTCTTTACTGCTGCGTGATTCAAAGGAGCAAGCGGATTTAGGAAAATATATTTTTCTGTGATGATGACCTGAGAATAGAACATTCATGTTTCATGCTTGCCTTGAAGAAAAACAGGCAGCTTTGCAAGCAGAATTTTATAGGACGTTCATCCCATCACTAGCACTAATTTTAATATGCAGCCTGAATTGACCCTTTAGAATTGCTTTTGTTGCAGAAAAGGTTTGTATGAAGTGCAGGAAGCCTGGATGAAATTCATGGCTGAGCCTAAGATAAACAATGAAATGCCCCTGCTTATACGTAACACTATAATGTAAAGTATTTAACCCTTCTGGCAATGTGCTGCCTTTGAGAGTACAAGTAAAAACAGTAGAAGTAGATTTGGAAAACAAAACTATTACAGTGATTATTGGTTCTGCCTGGCAGAAATGCATCAACCAAAATTAAAGGTAATCTGATAATCATTTTCCAGCTCTACATTAAGAGGCAGCAGATTTGTACAGCCAAGCAAAGCACACAAAAATAAAACCCCCGAACTCTTGGGAAGGGGATATTTTCTGGTTTATACAGTCCATTTTAAGGAAATACAGAAATATATGAAATAAACAATTACAATCTGAAAATGGTAGCTAAGGAAAGTAGCTTAAAAAGGACCATTAGGATTGTATCTCAGCATAATACGAGCATAAAACTGCTACAGAAGGATGTTGCAGCCTGTGGGTAATGACAGAGACACTCAGGATGACAATAAGGGAATACAGTAATGTTAATACTAGTAAAGAATGTCAAGAAACATTGGCAACTTGATGGAGGGCTTGTATTTTCATTCTGCTCAGTAATAAAGATTATTCCTTCACCGTGGCTGATGTTGTATCTTCAATCATGCTGTTTCCATTTCCTTAAATAATCTATAATTGCATAAAGTAGCTTCACCTTCTTTCAGATGGCCTCCAAGTGCAAAGGTGAACTAACATTATTGTCATGCTGTTTCTGCTGGGCCTAATTCAAACAAATAAGCCGTATGTTCTTTTAAAACAAGTTACTATTGAATTTCTGTTTCTCTCTAGCTGTAAATTGAAACCCGTGTATAACAATATATACTTGATATGACTAAAAGCAGAATTGAGAGAATAAACTATTGATGAGAACACATTTTATGGCAAGGTAGTGGAACAGTTCAGCTAAAACTGTTAGACTTGTAGAAAACAATTTCTTTTACTCTTAGAGGCCAAACAATTTTTCTTCTCCTTCTTTAATACCATGGCATAGTGTTACAAAATAAACATTTGCAAATTCTTATCTAAGGAAGAATCATCATATCCTACAGGATGAGAACCAGGAAACACGTGTCATCAAGTCATTACAATGTGAACTGGAATAACCATTACCATAAAAACAATTCAGATCATTGGAAAAAGCATAAAATTTTCTTGCAATCACATTCATGAAATCCCAGTTGACAGGGTTGTATTAAAAAGTGATAAATTTTGTATCAACTTAATTTTAATTATACCATTCCTGTTAGGTTGTGTAAATTGCCTTTACTATTAAACCACATACAAATATGCCCAACTCACAACGTGAAATTTACACCAAACCCAACATTATTTATAGCAATTCAAACAGCCGAAATTTTGGGAAAATTCAGGTTTGATCTACATCCTGAATTTGATTGTTTAAGAACATTCACATTGAATGTTTGATTTCAGTCTGTACTCCTATCCAATGTCCTTCACCAGCTTTCACATTAAGAAAAAGTTTTGGTTCAATAGGCTCCTCTTGTAAAATATACAAATTACAGCTGTCCCACAGAACCTGGGTAAGTCAGAAAGCAGAACGAAAATGATGGCTCACAAGCTCTGAACAAGATCTGAAATGACCAAGAAATAGAAAGCTTGCTGTAGTATTGAAAATGGGCTAAACTCTTGAAATCAGTAATAAATCAAAATAAATGGAGCAAAACCGTAATAAGGCTTTTGGATGTGGCCGATTACTTTTTGAGGTGACATGAAAAGGTCAAAGCAATTTCAAGACTCAGATGTACGCCTACAGCAGCTAGAAGCCTGCATATCAGCAAAGTCCCTGGCAGATATTACGTACCTTATTCTATCACTGACTACAGATCATTTATTCTATGCTGTTACATACACAAATGTTATTTACAGCCATCCTGAACAACTGTTTAGTGCCTCACAAACTTTAATTAGGAAAATAAAGGAACACGTAGGGTGTAGTGTGGCACTGGATGTTCAACTGCCAGCAGAGAAATTATAGGGCTGAATGCTATTTTTAAGTTAAATAGTATCCACTGGGATTACTCAAGGACTATATCTGACTAGGTAAGAGCATGCAAGCGCATAAACTTAGACCTTATTTTGTTGCCACAAGTGATCAAACATGGCTGTACATATTTAAATAATCATACTGATTTTTAAATGTATCCAACACCCACAAATCCCATTGCAGCTTTCTTTAGCGATCCTAGTTTATAAATACTGGACAATTTTTAAGGACTTTATTGCAGTGTTTTTTCATTAAGATTAAAGAGTGCTCCAACTGGAAATGGTACTTCCACAGTGCTGAGTCCAGCCACTTCTTTTTTTTGGTTGGTTTGTTGAAAAAGGCTTTCTTGCTTAGAGAGAGAAGATCTTCATCCAGTTTAATGTGTGAAACCCACAGAAAAGGTTTACATTGTTCTTCAATTAAGTCCAGAAAAATCTGTCAAACAATAGCATGAAATTGGTATCTTCTCGGTCAGAAAGTGCAATCACAGTGTCTCCTCAAAACCACACCTTGTAACCAGACTTTGGCCCTGGTATGAGAGCTCCACAGGGGTTGCAGCAGCCCTTATGCCAGAGGCTGCCAGTTTAACCTGCAAAAAGAATTGGAAACAACTCTCCAGCAGAGAAGAATTAAAGTCACAAATTGAGCTGTTCTGAGGGAGGAACATTAAGACTGTCAACAAAAGCAAAGTCTTGGGAATAGCTGTTCTGACCATGTATTCTGATGAGAAAGGCATCTGTCCACTTATCTGCCCACATATCTGTTTTGCAGAAACTACATTTTCACAGTAGAAGACTTTGTCTTTCCATTCCTACCAAGTGCTCTATCGAACAAGATTTGTAAACCCTTCCACTGAAAGCAACAGTAGCAAAAGTTCCCTCGGCTTAAGGGAAGCTCTCATTCAAGTGAGGGTTGTCTGAAGAATTTTAGGATGGCAGCTAGCATGAATTGTGTCTTCATGCTTACAAAGACTGTCAATCTGTTCATGCTATTATGTATTTTTACTTACCAAACTGAACAAAGGAACTGTGGACATTTCCATATGAAGCTAAAGTAAAATTATTTGGTAAGTCTTTGTAATAGAATTAAGGTATTAGAAGTGTTTGCATGCAAGCATAATTCATTACTTCTTTACCAGGATCCCTCAAGATATCAGAGCCATCTGTTCAGAATGGAAAAAAAGTAGATGTAACAGATCTTGGGAACGACGAATCAACAAAGAACAAATATTTAGAAATAGGAAAACAAACCAAAAACCAATATATAACAAATACTTCCCCACTGTAAGGAACAGCTAAATTCTTCATGAAAAGCATGTGTGTTACATATGGCTACCTTCATCAGACTGCAATGCGAAAATGGGAAAGACATAAAACAAGGTTTGCTCATGGTACCCCTGTGGTGTTGAGCTGCAAAACATACTTTTTGGGAAAGTCAAAATCCTCAAAGGAAAACCAGAATATTCAGAGTCAATGAATTAAATAAACACATTGGCATAATTTAATTTCTTTGCCTCTGGAGTTTCTTTGTTTATTTACAGGAGAGGAAGAGGGCAAAATGAACAGTTTATTGAGATTATGAGCATGTTTGTTGGGGGACTGAACATTGACCTGGGCAGGTCAGACTGCACTCCACAAGTGAAAATTTCTACTGTGCAAACCCTTGAGTTAATTGGTGCATAGGTCATTTACCTAGGCATCATTTTATCCACATAAAATTAGTGAATTGACAAGACAAACTATTTCATATATGCTGAAATAATTTATAAACAGAAGACAAATCACCACTAAATTAAACACTGCAGATGCCTAACAGCAAAGAACAAACTTGTACAGGGGTGTGTTGGACACAAATCAAAGACAAGTGCCATTTCTATCGCAATGAATATTGTTAGAGGATATGTGATCACTAAAAATTGGATTGCTTTAAGATTACTAAAATAAAAGAACAAAAATGAAATGTTACATACAATGTCAACTTTGCAAAAGTCATTTTAGATAAAGCTCAAATGGAATGCTTCCAAAAAATCCCTTTAACCAACCACTTACAAGAATTCCATTAGGAGTAGGTTTTTACATTAATTAATATTCCTGTGCAGGAGTAGTAAGGGAAATATAGAACTGTATTTCAAAATCAAAGGTTAAATGAAGTATAAAATTTAAAACAAGATGAAATTGACTATTTTAAGATTGTCCAGGACCATAGAACAACAACAAAACTTCAAATGGGATATGATAGCTGAATTTAATCGTGTTGACTTCCTTCAGTTTCATTATTTTAAGAAATTTCCGGTAGCAGTACAGGTAAGAACAATATTTTTCATATTAACCCAGCTGTATGTTTTTAATAGCTCTACTTTTGAAAAAGAAGCCACTTGGCCTTTAATGCCTAATGATAGTCAGAAATGCAATTTTAAGTTCCTTACTGACATATCAAGTTCCTTACTAATATATCTGACACTGGATTGAACCTTACAGTGATCTCAATGTGAAAAGATTGAAACCATGGAAATTTCTTTCCCTCATTTGCCTCTTCTGGAACATTAGTATACTAGTTTGTCTACCTGTCAAACATTGCAAAGCACAATGCTAGTGAGAATTACAGGATAAAATAAAACTGTTAATAGCAATTTAATATACCATCATCACCTTCACCTGACAGAGCACGTATTCTCCCAGGATGTGCTAGACTCAGTTAACAGGACCATTTTAGTCTTATTCCGTTTCTGTTAGTTATAGATTCTAATAATTTCTCAGATTACATGGCATGGTTTCAAGATGCTGTAGAATATCTGCACTAGCGTTAATGATTTAAAGCATTCTTACTTTCAAGCATTGGAACAGGCTGTCCAGGGAGGTGGTAGAATCACCGTTCCTGGAGGTGTTTAAACAACACGTAGATGCGGTGCTTAGGGACACGGTCTAGTGGTGGACCTTGCAGTCTTGGGTTAATGGTTGGACTTTATGATCTCAAAGGTCTTTTCCAACCTAAATTATTCTATGATTCTATGATTCTACTTTTATGTTACCTAGTTATGCTTTTATATTTTATTTAAGGACCCAATGGGCAGCACAGTTGTCAAATTCAAAGTGGAAGTAGAATAGCCAAGGTCGGAGTTAGGAGCTACTTAGCATGAACAAAATGTTTGCAGATATCAGCAGTGAGGAATGAAGTAGCGTATCTATTGATATAACCAAGTTTTTCTCATGTTTCGATGCTGATATTATTGCAGAAATATTTTACATTTCATGTATGACAGCTCGTATGTCTCAAAAGAGAAAAAAATAATTTCCAGCTACTATTTGCAACCATTTACTTCCTTAAAGCTGCCTGTGAGATCATATTTGATTGTAGAATACATACACACATTGAAAGTCCTTAATTAGTAGGTACAAAGAGAGAGCCTGAAATGAAGCATGGTAGGCTTGGCAGAAGCTCAGGGGGTGGATACAAAGGAAAATATGAAGTCAAACCCACAAGAACTTTAGGAGACCCACCCAACAGTGCTGCCACTTCTAAATAAATAAGATTCACTTTTGCTTACGCTGGGATCACACATTTCAGATAACTTCTCATAAAACAGGACATATTTCTTATACTGGATTGTGCAGTTTACATTAAACATTGGATATAAGAAATTGACTATGCATTTCCCTCTCTTTGTAGGAGTCTAAATCTGTTCCCTGCAACAGTTGATGCAGTTGTAAAAATTTTACAAAATATAAGAAAGGGCCAATACATTAAGCACTTGAGTCACATATCAACTTTAGGCTACTGTGGTTAAGATGAAGATTTCAGTTACAATTGAGTAAAAGCAAATTAAATGTATATGTTTTGACGTCCTTCATATATTTGTCATGTTGCAGTAGCAACATTTGCTGCTTCTGTTTTAGACCTGAAAAAGGGCTTTTATGTTCAAAAATTTGTCTGTATTTTTCAACTAGACCAACATGTTTACAACAAGACAGAATACTCTCAACAAAATTTGCCTAATTTACATGTTCTATGCTGTTCTGAGTGGTAGATATGGTATTTAAATTCTCCCTTTCCATGTATCTTTCTCAAGTTTAGAAAAATGACTCTGAATGGTGGGATAAGAATATTTTAAGAGATCTACCAAATGACAACCTACAACAATGGAGTCATGACAGTTTGGACCAAATGCAAGTGAAGTTTTTTATTAGGGACATCTGTAGAGATCTGCATGTATTTTTGGTGCCTGGAGAATCATCTCCACTGTCAATCTTGCCGGTAACACCATAAACCACAAAAGAGGCATATTTCATTTCCAGACCAGTTTAGCAGAGGAAAAAGGAGTTGTTATAAACATCAGTCTGGTTTTGGAAACTTACTGTACTTTTAATTTCAGATTACATTTTAGCTTTATTCTTTATTAAGATACTGAGGTTTTCTGAAGTAGAATTCTGTATGCACTACAACTTAGGTAGACAAGTGAAAAAACATCTGTAGTGGGTACACCATCAATTAGTACCAGCTTGGGGCTATCTTAATATTTCATGCTATAAACTACAGGCGTGCAGGAGCGGCTTCATGAGAAATTGCTCTTTTCTTTTTTCAGCAGGAACTCCAGCACCAAAAGAATAGAGTATGCTGAGGTAAAGAGTTGAGAGAAGAAACCATGAGATACACCCCATGGTAAGCTATGTCTTCTCACCAGTCACCAACCTAGATTAACTAATTTTAAAATTTGCTATCTATTTACATTCAAGATGAACAAGTTTTACCAATCCCGTTGCTTAGTCCTTTTGGCAGATGAAAATTAGCAATTAAGAGTGAAACTTCTGTGTAAAAGAATGAACTTTGATTCTTGCTCTGTTGAAGCTTTATTGGAGTTTGCCTCTGAGGATGAACACGGTAGCCTGTTGTGTACTAATGTCCAGACTTAAAAAAGTAATTAGGCACGTTATTCCTGAGGAATGACCACACTAAATTTCAAGCACTCAGCTACTGAAGAAGCATTTTCTCCCTTCCTGAACAAGTCCTGTAACTGCTAAATTACAGACAGCATCCCCTCTGTCTCATGTCATTGATGATGTTTTAAATAACAGTGGTCAAAGCAGTCAATGTATATTAACTATACTCTAAATACACACACAAATTTGAGCCTTCAGGAGTTTTAACTAGTCTTCTCAGAACTGAGGACTGACAAGCTCCAGAAGTTCAGCATAGTCAAAATGGGAGTTCTGTGCACATACAATAGCAGAAGTTTAGAGAACACTTGTGTGACTTTGCTCAGGTGCCTGCATGCTCTTAAACACCTACCCTGACTGTGAGTCACTGAATGCTTTATGGAATGAAGCACATTGTGCCTTTTGTTTTATACAACAGTTGCATTTTAGTAAGCCTAAGGAGTTGGTAGCGTATGTAGAAAGAGTAGCTATTACCAGTACCTGTTAAAGGCTTTTTACTTATTTTTAAAATGCTTTTGACCATATCTATTTTACTCTGAATTAAAAAAAAAATAATAAAAAAATCTCTCTTGAAGGATGGAATTGTAAACACTAAATCTTTGTATACCATAAAACCCCCTATTATAAAACAACACTTCCATTTTCTTAAAAAGACTCTTTTCAGCTATTGACTCAGGTTGATTTTTTTATTTAATCCAAGGTGCTTAGATGTAAACATGACATTCTAAATGAGATCTTACCCATGACTTGTTAATTGAGCTAATAAGCAACAGCTCTTTCATTACAACCTACACTCATTACTTTGCAGTTAACGCTATTTGATTTCATCTCATTTTGCCTACTGTAATTCACAAAATCACGCATTCCTTCCTCCAGAACGATCCTTTTGGAGAAGTTGGGGTTTTTTGTACCACCAAAAACCTGCCCCAAAACAAAAACAAAAAGTCCCAAACCCCTGTATTTATTATTTGTCATAACTTTTTAATGCATAAAAATATCCTTGCTACATGGGAACTCCAACTGCGGACATATATGACACTTCCGTTTTGTGCTTGCTGAAGAATTTTGCTTTTGTGATTTCACAGAAGAAAAGGTTCTGAAAAAACTTTCCAGCCATTCACAGAATCATAGAATGGGTTGGAAAGGACCGTAAAGATCATCTACTTCCACCCCCCTGCCATTTCCACTTCTCTGCCACACTGGCTAGCAGAATTGTTCATGTGAGTACTCCCTAACTGGTTTCACTCAAAATTCATCAATATATTTTAAATAGTAAGTCTTTGCTAATCTAATAAAGCCCAAAAAGGTGGATAGGACAGAAGCAGGAAGTCTGGCAATTAGGAACAGTCAGGGACAGTAACCTATAATAACCTCAAGGTTAGATGTACCTACAATAACCTCAAGGAAGCTATGTGTTAGATGCAAGTGGCATTGCATGGTAGAGAAATAAACTCCAGCTTCTTTTGCCACTCTTCCAATACAGCTCAGGCTCAAGAAATTCTAAGATAGATCTGCGGCTTTCTTTACACGATAGTTTACAGAAAACTTTGAAAAGTTGCATTTTTATAAAAATGCCATCAGACTTTACTAATATATCAACCTATGCAGAGCAACAATCATGTACGTTGGATGGAAACCGCTTTTGTCACCAAATATATAATTGAAAACAAACTCTATGAGAGCTAAGCCCTTGAGAGGTGATTTTTCTTTCTGGTTATAAATTAATAAGACATTAATTATTGTTACCGAATATCTACTTACATGCTTCTAAGTTCCTAATGTGACAACAGAATTCCTATTATCTGATTGTATTCACTGATACCCCTCTTTAGTTACTGTAAGTATGACAGTACTTTCACTCTGGCAGTTTTACAACAGAGATTAAAAATTGTAATTGTAAAGCCACAGGACAGCTGCAGAAGGTTAACTATGTGGATGTATTCTTTTCTTAGTGTTGATATATAATAAACAGAATACTCTAAATGTGTAACTTCCTGTTTCAGTGCAGTTAAAAAACTGAGTTAATTAAAAAGAAACCCAACACCTAAATATCTGCACGTTTGAGTGAAGGAGGATGGAAGGAAGTTGGGCTAAAGTGTTATGAGGATCAATGAAAGTTAGTATCGCACCACTCACTCCTATGCATCAGCTAAAGGCCTCTAAAGACTTGTGTGTGATAAATTGGGGACTTCCTACGTATAAGGACAAATGTGTAAACACAAAATGATACAAGCAAAAACCTCCTTGCATATTTCAAGACTAAAAGTAATATGTGGTAATAAGAGTAAAGGTAATGTGTGGTAATAATTATGTTTTTGTGGTGTCCTTAGTTTAGATTGCTTAAAGGAAATAAAAAACGCTTGAGACATTTCATTAATATTACAGAAGTATTTCTGGAATTCAAGCAAATATCCTTGTTTATTCCTCTTGGCACAGACACTCCTCACAGAAGACTGAGAAACATCTAGAAAAAAACAACCAATAGGATTCCAACAACCCATCTGATTTAGCAGCAATACTTTAAACACTTTATTTTTAAAATTGAAGATATAATTTTAAAAAGGAATGTTAAGTTCCCCAATTATCACTTGATGAACTTGGAAACTTAGTTTTAACTCGGCATTGGTGTAATTTCTGTCTGACATTTTCCCAAACTTCACTGTGATACATTTTGAAGTGCATCATTGCAAAAAAGATACAAGAATTTGCACCACACAAATAAATACAAAATCTCACTTGAAATACAGTCTTTAGTTTCCAAGACTACTGTGAAAATATCCACTCAGTTAGATAGGTATCTCTAGGTTTTAAATTAATAAGACCAAATGTGAGAGCTCCCCACTGGTAGTCATGTCATCTTCAAATAGCTAAAAATGGATTATTCTTTACTACACAGTATGTCTAGTCCTTTGTGGCCAGATCTCAGCACCTCTTCCCTTCAGTTCAGGGACTCACCTGGACCTTCTCCCCTTTGCATATCTATTTTTGGGGCATGATACACCCACTCTAGCATGATGAATGAGGAACACCTTTTATGCATAACTACAGTACTGCTCCCAGAAGGGAGAAGGAACATAAAGGGAACAAAACAGGAATGCATTCATTAAAAATTAATCCTCCACCTGACAACCTCAGGCCATGTACCTCAGGCACACTACACATTGGAAGCAGCACATGGATGACACTGGCCATGAACAGGGCTTACACTATTGCTGCTGCAAAAAGTTGGAGTGAGGTTTTTTTGTTAAATACATTTTAATGGATTTGAATAAAGAGCTACTACTTAATGGAAAGAAACTTTTATATTTTGAGCTTAGAGTCAGAAAGCAATGAGCACTGTAAAATTACTGGACAGTAAATTCCCACTCTCCCATACTCTGCTGGTGAAATCCCACCATGGATATTGCGCAACTGGAAAAATTAAGGTATCTTCTTTGAGGGCAGGTCCACTACAGAGGATTAATGTCTCTGTCTTACCAAAGGGAGAATGAACAGCTGAGACCTCATAATTATAAAATATGTTGACCAAAAGATGTGTGCTATTCACATTATTTTCTGTCCTGAGTGAAAACATTAGAAATAATCACGTCAGGGTTTACAAATACCATTTTGAAACAAATGTACATATTAACTCCAAATTTAATCTGTGAAACCTCACCACGGTAAAATTAATTAAACTTTTTGATGAAGTTTCCATCTTAAATTGTCCCTAGAGGCAGGAAGTGCCTTCTACCCTGCACTGAGGGGTTGATGTAGTCTATCCCGTTAGCAGTAAGTCCTGCTGCCATAACAATAAATATCCAGCAAAATAGTCATTTATTAATAAATATATTTATTTCTTAAATATATTTAATATTATATATTAATATATTTATTAATATATTAATATATTAATATATATTAATTATATATAATTAATAAATATATTTAATATTAT
>JAVJGI010000035.1:14935304-15031896 GCA_035590275.1 Ibycter americanus
ATAAATATATTTAATATTATATATTAATATATTAATATATATTAATAGAATATATTAATATATTAATATATAATAATTAATATATTAATATTAATATATTAATATAATAGTAAATATATTATATTTATTAAAAAATAAATATATTATTAAAACATAATAAATATTCAGCAAAATAGTCATTCCTTGCCTTTATGTGCACTAATCATTCCCCAAGAAATATAAATCAGAGAGCAATTTGATACTGCAGTGTGGTAAAATAAAGCCTAGGATTTGGCAACATCAATTTGCATATAATTCACAGAAGGTCTTCCAGAAACCTGTCAGTGCATCTTTAGCAATTTCTTGACCATTTCTCTTTTTGTCTTATTGGAGGATGGCTATTTATAGAAACATATATTATCTTTTAAATTCTATGAGCCTTTGCAAGATTATAGTAGTTACAGATCACTTGCTATTAGAAGGGTATCTACACTACCCAATCACACATTTTTTTGCCATCCTCAACACTGGTGATAGAAAGTAAATTAATTTAGAAGCTGAATTCCTGATCCTGCGAAAAAACATGTGCTGGCATTTTTTTCCCCCATGTAAGTTCATAGAAATCAGAAAGACAGCTAACATATGTACATGCACACATGGATAAGCATGGAGATGCAAAATCTTTCTCCCTCCTGACAATGAACAAGTAAAAAAAAAAATCTCTAATATTAGGAGGCAACCTTCATTATTTAAAATACAAATTATTTTTCTTTTATAAAACATGTACAAAATTGCACTACAACAAGCAACACATTTCACATCCTTAAAACGTTCTCTGCAGAGTCTGCTCCTACTAATTTATTGTCAGTTTTAGTTATTCTGACTATAGTATTCACAGGACATAAAAAGAGAAAAGGAAAACTGTAATTATTCTTATGATGCCTAATATGTCTATTGTATTAAAACTGAGAATAAAAAAAGAGTCATGTAATTTGGCTTCTCCTGCATCTTAATTATTTTTTGTTTCTGTAAGTGGAAAAACCCTTGGTTTAATCAAAACTGATGGAATTCTTGACCCAGTGATACTAACGGCAAAGCTGATTGCTCACAGCGGCAAGACTCCCCTGTTGTTTCTCTGACACATTATACAGCGGAGGTTTTCTGGTGAAAATTCAATGGTCTCAGTTGCTCAATTAGGGAACTTCACTTAAAAAAACCCCAACGTCATGTAAAGTATTTGAGTGAAATTCCATTTCATACTGGCAGAATTCCCACTGTGAAACTGAATTCCCGCTTCTTTCAATTCCTTTGTAACCAAAATTTGTAACCAACTGAACTCTATGATTAATATGCATCAAAGGATCAAAAGATAATTTTTGCACCAATAACCTCTGTAGCTCTAAATCTGCTTATGTCAAGACATAGAATTAAGAGTGTTTTTACCCCTTGGAAATCTGTTGAAATAAGTGACTCTCACTAGAAAAATAGCATAATTCTTCCTGAATGCCAAGTATACTATGTTTATTTGATGGTTTTAAACTGCTTGTTTTCATGAAGATCAAAATGGGACAATATATTATATAAATTCCTTGTGATACAAACTTACTTCACTATTAAACATGCTGTATCTTAGAGCCATGAGCTCTTGTATTAGGCTTTTCTTAATTAAATAAACCTGCTGAAAATCAAAAGGATGTCTGCCTGGGACTCTGACTTTTTCTTCTAGTATTCCCTTATGTAAAGTTGTTTTAATGCTCCTGATACAAAACTGAGACTTTCTCCTTCTGTGTCCAAACACTGGCCATTATTCAAACCCATGTCACTATCTCTCTGTACGCTTAAAGATTAAAAGACATTTCTGAAATATTTGGAATTATTTTTCCCCAGAGCTAAAGCTGGATGTAAATGGCATAAATAGAGGTGATCAAAGTGGGGAGGTATTGCAAAAGAAAGGATTCATAATAAAAATACAATCATTTTAACACTCAGAACTTTCCCAGCTCTCTTTGAGTACTTTACTCTGCTTTCTTTGACTGAACAAGTAGAGATGGCTTTGCATGAAATACATTTGTATGCAGCTTACTCTTAGAATTTACAATATCAAATGTACTATAAATAGAATTGCTTACCCATGCTTGCATAGAATTTTAAGTAGCCAACATAACCTAGATTTTCAACAAAGCTTCCCAAACAAATTAGCTATCAATAAAGAGAAGTAATTTCAAGAACTGTGTTGCAACAGCTATGCTGACTAAAGATAAAGAGTCAAGACTTCCAAGGTTTTATATTAGTTTCTGCTTCTAATTCACTGTCTTACTTTCACAAATCATTTCATCTGCTCCTCAATGTTAGAAAACCAAGATTTTGCACTTAAAGATGGCCTTTGAACATGAAGTCTCAAAGTGATCAAGAAAGATAAGCCACTCTAATTTATTTTACAGTTGAGGAAACTGGTTCAGAGAGATGAGGTCACTTGCATAAGTTCACAAACTTAGTAAATTATAAAGACTGAAATAAAAACCAGATGCTCTGCTTCTCAGTCTGAGATCTTATTCAATGTAATGTATTGCCTCTATAATGCAATGGAAAGCTGAATTTTGTTATTTATAATTTAAATCTACACAGCAGTAGAAGCATGCAAACAATAGTGAAAATGAAGGAAAAATATGGCAAACAAAAACCAATAAGATTCCAAGCCAGCTAACAACCTCAGTCAGACAATACACTTCATCACAAGTATTCAGTGAAAAATCAGAAACATACAAAAGCAAATGTTAACAGAAGCTCACACGTTACTCGTGAAATATTCTTACTAAGAAGTTTCATTTCTGTAGGAATAACAAGACTGGCACAAGTAGTCAGTAGGCAATACTGCAAACAAGACAAACTGTGTGAAGTTTCTCTGTGTAAGTAATGAAAAAATGAACATTACAAAACCAAATTATATATGATTACATGAAGAATAAAATATCAAAAGAAGTATAAAAAATAAAAATGGAAAGGCAAAGCTTCCACCCCAAAACACATTTACTGCATCTGCTATTTATGACATAGCAAGCACAGCCTTTGCCATTTGGGAAAGGTATACAAAATGTTTGTTTAACTTTACTTGTGCTTCCAAAGTGTTTTTTCTTGTCTCTTCATCCACTAAAAGAACCTTCAATGACTTGAAAAAGATTCTACATAAATCAAGTTATACTAAGTTGCTTCATATATTTTCTCTCTATTAGTACCCAACTAAATCTAATACTAAAAGATATATTCTGATTTCTCCATTACCTGTGAGCTTTGTAGCATTTTTTTCTGACACTAAGATTCCTTCTGTCATAAGTATTTTACTTTTCTCTCTAAACTTCAGGGTTTTGCAATATTATTTATAAGAAAAATGGTAATTTTTTCAAGATTTCCATCTGATGCATCACAGTATGACTCATTGCTACTACATTTTTCAATGCACTGTTTTCTCTATTAGCAATTCTGAAATAGCCCCTAATTTGCAAAAACCCTTTAAAAAAACACTTGATACAGAACAGCTTTTCAACTACTGCTTCTCAAGCCTCTGAAAAAGATCTATGGTTTGACCCTAAGATTAAGAGCATAGGAAGATGAAGGCTACACTTATATTATAGGCAGCTACTGTTACTGAAATATTCAGGCTAGCAACCTTAAGAAAATAGAAAAAAAAAAAAGAGACGGAAAAAAATAAACTGTTATTCAAATCCAGCAAGTTAGACTAGAAAAAGATGACTTTGCAATCGCATAAAAAATAGCACCTGACCAACCAGATAAAATTTTCATACTTTTAGCAGAATGTGTTTAATATTACATCAACTTATGTCTCATTTTCAACTGATAATTATACCTGACAACATCTACTCTCCATCAATTTGAAAAAATAAATTATATGATGCTGTTGTGACTATATCTCAAAAAAATGGAGTTTGACAATTTGGGCAAACTTCTTTTCAGAGGCTTTTAGAGGTGATCTTTCCTCTACCCCTTAACATCCCTCTTTACACTTTCTTTCCTAAAGACCACATTTTGCAAAAAAGCAGATTCCAGGAAATGAAGTTACTTGTTTGGATACAACTGCCAAAGCCACTTCCTGTACGCACTTGGCAGAAATGCTTGGGTAAAAAAAGCCTTATGACATTTTTCAATCCAACCAAGATGGGCATTCCATTCAGCCACACAAAAACTCAATTTAGCCCTAGAACTGTATGCCAGTGTTATATATTTGACTGCTTAAAGTATTACAGTCCAGTAATAATAAATTCAATTTTACATTTGTCAGGAAAAATAGCATCAAACAGGTTCCAAACAACAAACACACCAACTACTTCATCCGTGACCTGATATTATTCCATTTTTGGTATTCTGCTATTTTTCCTTTCTTCTCTCTGTACTGCCTAGCACGTGAATGCACTGTAAAGAGTAACTCATGGAAAGTCTGCAAAGAGACCACTGATTGGAACATGGCATAACATAGTCATTGTTATATTTGGCATTGACGCTATTTACACCTCATTCAGTAGCAGAGAGAAAAGGGAAGTTTTATGAGAAAGTGTCTATAACAAACACATGGGCTACTGTAACAGAAAAGCATCATATATGTGATACTCATCAGATGAACTGAAAATGCTGTCAATGACTGAATTATATTTTGTTGGACTTTGTTAACAGGTGTTTCACCAGGCCTTGCCCTGCACAAGGTGCATTATGACAAAGTCAGGTCTTTGACTGTAACAACATAATTTTTCTCTAGCAAGTGATTAAAAGTATCTGTAAAGGAAAAAGTAATCTGTTATTAATCTGGTTGCTTTGACTCCAGACCAACCTCTTTATCTTAAAGACTAAAAAATTTGCCTAAGGGATTTCAATTAGATATGCACAGTTAAAAATTGTAACTTCGTCCTACAGCCTGCCTAATTTAACGAAGCTCCATTAAATCTAAAACATGCCCCATCTCAGGCCCCTGTCTTTGACCCTTCAGTTCTTTTTGGGGTAGCAGCTAATTAAGGGAGACAAGCAGTCATTTCCCAACTACTGTTTTTGTTTCACTGTACGTGTCATTTCAAAACACGTATTACTGTCTCTTTTCTCTAGCCATTTTCCATTCAATAATTCTCTTGGGCTCATTTTTCATTCCCTAGTAGCTCAGATCTTGCTCCCGTCCAACCTGCAGTCTCTCTTATTCCTCATCTCTTTCCCAGCTTCATCAGGAATACATCCTAAGCCACAAATCTCTTTCCCCTTTTCCATCCTATTGATCAAAAATAACTCATATCCATCCCTGTCCTTCCCTTTTTACCCCTTCCAAATCGATTTTCTCCTCCTACAGTTTACCTAGTCAAGTGTGAGGCACAAAAACTATCATAGTATCAATTGCTGCCACTGTCAATTCCTACTACAGTTTCCTGGCAGCTACAGTATTTTCACAAGAAAGACAAAAAATAGTATTTTTTCAGAAATACATTTGCTATTTGTAACCAGCACATGGCCTCTTAATGCATTCCACCAAACAGATCAAACAGATTCCTGACATTTTAATAAAAAAACCCCCAGAAACAGAGTGTGAGAGAGAAAATAAAAGGCCTGTCGTCTTCATTTTTTCCCTTTTTTGAGACCCCCTCCACTGATTTAGACATTATCACAGACATTTAAAACCTAGCATTGAAGTTATTTTACTCAAAAGACCAAGGCAAGACCCAATTTACCCAAGTTTTTTTCACCTAAATATAAATTTAATGATTCAGTATTAAAAACTACAGCCAGTGAATTCACTCATAGGAATATAGAAATATGTATCTCCTCTCATAGTTGGCACCCTTCAGTCTAATCCTTCCTTCTAAAATCTGGAGAAAAGCAGACGTGGAACAGTGTGGAAAGCCAATACTAGAAAGCTCTGGGGCACCTCATGAGGAGGCCAACAGAGAAGACACTTCTGAAACAATGGCTTGATGACAGATCTTCCCTTTTGTAATGCATGCAACTTCTAGTAGTGTTTCTTAAGGAGGCAGGTCCCAAATGACTGACAATTCTAGGCCAAGGGCTTAATTTCAGAAATATCTGCAAAGAAGGAATACTGTAGAACTGTACCATCATATATACGCAGAGACTACTCCTATAGAACAGACAAGCTGCTACTTCTTACACCAGATTCTGTTTCAAAACAGTTTAAAGTTGTAGCTCTATACAAAGTACACTGCAGGAATCAAACCCAGGGAAACAAATGCATGGAAGTGTGTGAACAAAATCCTTTATTTTGAAAAAGCTCTATTCAGTGCTTGCCACACATAGATTAAACCAAGCTTATTTATGGTATGTACTCAAATGAGGTTGGAGTCAAAAAAAAACAACAGAAGTTGTATTACAAGCTACAGGCAAACTTCCTCTTCAAGAGTGGTACTGTAAGCTCTGACTAGTTCTTCGCATTGTTCCCATAATGCTGCATAATAATTATCTGGATTGAGGTGGATGTGTTAATCCTCATTTAAATCCCAATCTCAAAGCAGCATATGTTAAAATTTTTAATCAAAATCAAACATGTCACATTCCAATCTACAGTCCTAACTGAAATCCATTCTGTAGGTATTCGGAAAGTTCAGAAACCTGTATCAGGGTCTTTTTACTCTGAGAAAGACCTTAAGTTTTATATCCAGCCTTATTTAACTTTAAATTCATTCAAAGACATACCTAAGAGCAACACATGAGAGCAACCTGCAATGATTCATGAGGGAAGATAAGCACAGGAAAGAGATCCTTCTGACTTAAACTTGCCTTTAAAAAAAATAAGGATAAATGCATGAACATTCTAATTCACAAAGCATCAAAACATTAAATGAAGGTTCAATACGTGATGAGGTCCAACTGACATTATAGGGTAATAACAACATGATTATATATACTTCCTCAGAGATTAAAACAGCATTAGTGGTGTACAGAAGCCCTGACAATAAATCCTGCTTGGTTATGCAATGATACAACAAATCTCATGACTGCCTTGGACCTATTCACCTCCTAAGCACTTACCCTTTCTGTGATTAACCTTCTTAGCTTTACAGGCTATGCCCCCAAACTCTAGACCCCCAGCCGAGAGTGGGAGATAAGACACCTTGTGCTACCCTCTTTAAGCCATGTGGATGTTTTGATCACCAGGCCTTGACGGGGTGGAAGCTGTTGTGCCCAGAAAACGAGCATGTAAAAGATTTAGTTATAAATGTCAAAGTAATTCTCATTTTAAATATGCACGTGACTGTTAAGAAACCAGAAGGGGATTGGCCACATGCATATATAGAATTATCATAGCAACTGAAAACTGGAAGAAATATTCAATCTTGTGCTTTAGCACTTCAGCTAAACTCTTTAAGTAGCAGACATCAGCAAGAAAGCAAACTGAACTACAAGTTATGAAACACCAGGCTGTGTTGGGGTTTTATACCTTCCTGTGAGGTATATCTGACCTTGGAACTGGTGCAGATACTTAGAGCACTTCTGTCCCCAGGAGGGGTTGCTGCTGTCTGCTTTTGCAGTGGCACAGGAACATGTCCTCACAACAACCATGTCTAGGTACTACTTTGATGTACTGCTATGATTATTTTTTTTTTTTTTTTTAATTTCAAGAATACAAGCCTCACAGGAAAAGTGAGTGATTTCAGCAGTTTAGCAGTCAGAAGTGACCAGGACTTAAAAAACCCGAAACAATTCTCTGTCACAGCACAGCTTTCTCTGTGCTATGTTTACTATAAGAGAAGGTTTTGAAATTCTTAAGAAAGTATAAAAAAGTTACACTAGCTGTTAAGGCAATTTAAAGGGCTCCAATGAGATCTCCTGAAAATAGACATACAAATTTGCAGAGTACATGAGAAAACTCATCAATCAGTAGTAACACAAAACCACAAATAACATCTTGGGGTATGTTCTCTTATTGTTTGCCCTCTGAAAGCAGATACATTGTAAACAAGGACTGGAAAACACATTTAGTTTTACTCTTGGGGAAAACAGATACACAGACACTTTCAAAAAGAAAAATCTTCTTTTCAAGAAAAGATTTTTATCTCTTTGTCACTTTAGCAGTTGGAGACATCCTGGGTGATATCCTCCGGATTATAAAAGGTTAGTTGCATATTGACTTCATGGTTTTAAAGACAGTGATTTTGAGAGAGAATTGCAGTTAGCACTTCAAACTTTATTTTTAAATCCCTTTCATTGACATTTTAGATGCACACAGTTTTATTTGTCTTTCATATGATATTGTTTGCAAGTATCTCCTTTTTGAAATGATCACTGCAGCCTCATAAACGCAAAAGGAAAAAACAAGCTTGAAAATGTGCGCTAAAGATAATGTCAGAAAGTATAAACCAATGCAAAGAGAAGATAGCATTGCAGTTGAAATGCTTCAGCTCTTCATTAAAAAATCCTGCATGGATCTGCCTTTTCTTTAAGGATAGCATAAATCAAGATATGTACAAACCCTAAAGGATGCCAAGATATGAATCTCACTTATACAGTGAAAGTTTTTAAAGCCAGAGATTAAAGAATCTTGAACTAACGATATGATAAACCAGACTCTCCATCTTTGTATTCTCTCTATTCAGACATAAATATGGAGAAACTGGTTTGATTTCTGCTGAGGAATAAGCAAAAGAGAGACAGTATCTTCCTAAAATAGTGTGCAAATATGTATTATAAATATTAAAGAAGTTAATTTCTCCATTCAGATTTTTGAGGGAGTTTATTGTTACTTTCAACATGATGAGCTGATATTCTTAAAGGCTTTTATCTCTAGGTAATAGAAAGCCTAAAATGTCAGCAGAAAGCAATAGTTACATTGTAATAGGCAGAATAAATTACATTGCAGAAGGTTTCAAACATGGCATCCAATATTAACAGTATCAGATTTTCAGATTACTTTTCTCTATTAGTTTTGCCTAGAGGTGAACTTCAGAATATAGTTTTTGAGATGATCATTATTTGAAGAATTACAGAATTACAATAAACATTAAAAATACTAAGATGGTAACAGTAAGCAAGTTTGGCAACACAAAGAGGCAGCAGCAGTTCAAGGGCCAGGAGATGACCAACTGGAAAAGGCTAGAGATTGTTACACTCAAGGCACAATAAAGTAAAAGACTGAGAATACTGATTATAGAAAATGATTGGAAACTAGACTGATGATTAGGACACTAGAAAAGACAGCAAAAGATGTAATTTAGTTTTATGTAAATGCAGGTCTAGTAAAAGTATGATGAAAATCAGGTAGGGGGCTCATACTACAAGCACGACTATTTGTACAAGTATTTGGCATAGCATCATTAACAACAACAATAAAATCTTTCAGCAAATGTTTTGCTCAACAGTCACCAAATGACTCACTTATAGAAATCATATTATCAGGAAAAACTGAAAAACAGCAAAACAGAAAAACTACTAAGTGGGAGAAGATTATTCATAAGCACTGTAATACAATACAAAATTAGACAGTTTAGAACTTCATCATGATTACCTTCCACCATTCACTGTATCAGAGTCGGATATCAGTGGTTTGAAGAACTGGAATTCCTGCTAAATGCTTACCAATGTTAAAAAATTTCTTTAGCCATACCACATTTGCTACAGGAGAATGGCCCATTATTAAAAACATCTCAAGGATCTCTGATTGCACATAAGTTTATACAGAACCACTTCACATCTTTGTATAAATCTATGCAATCAAACGAGTTTCAAATTTGACTTAACTGATGGAAGCCTTAGACCAGCTCCTACCTGCCTCTAGGAATAATAAGATTAAAGACTGTTTTCAATGTAACCATTAGATGGTTACAGCAGAGTATCTCAGCCATAGATTTGCAAGACCAGCCCTGCAATGAAAATCAGTAAGAGCTTTCACCTGACCTAGAAGTAAAGGCTACCAAACTTAGTGCATAACATAATGGAAAACCAAATATCATCTCATCTCCAATAATATGTTTACTCTTTTCTTTCCTGCAAAAGGCAATAATGGTCCAAATTTTCTCAAAATAACCTAAATACTACATAACCCCCTGCTAACATAATATTATTCTTTTAAAAGTATGTTTCTGAGCAGTGGTTGAAAACGAAAAAAACAAAGGCACAGTTACTAAATAGATGTTCCAGAGTTAAAACCGTAAGAGACCAAAGGACAATGTATCAGAGATAAGTGAACTGTACAATGTTTGTTCCTGTCAGAAAAAGCATCCAAAACTTGAGAGCCCATTCTCACTGAGGCAAAAAGGCGTAGCTCCACCAACTTCAGTGGAAAAATTGTACAATAACAGAAGCATGAAATTGGCCTGAAACATTTGTATGAAACTTATCTTAACCTGTTAAATGTATTGCAAATACCAGGAAAAAGTAGGGGTTTGCGGGATGTTTCCAATAATTTCTAGTTTGCTTTTATATTCAAATATGGTGAGAACAGTCTCTCAAGACTATCTGTTAGGAACAAGATCTGAAAAGGTATTTTTTAGATTAAATACACAAACAAAAGCAAAACAGAACTCTAGACTATTCTATTATTTAACAGAATTAGCAGTATCTCACAGCAATACCTAAAGATTAAGCTAATAGGAATACCTTCTAGTCTTTTGTATTACCCATATGCATACAAACGTGCACTTAGTGACTCTACTAAAAGGCACTGTATTCTCTTGGGACTGATGTTCATAGCAATAAAAATATGGAAGAAGTTTTACAGATGTATTTGCCAAACATGACAGTCAATATATAAAGGAATTCAATCACCCTTCAAGTACACAGAAACTTTCAGAAGCATATTTTACCTCTAAAATATCAAGAGTTGAAGCGCTTCAGTCACAAAAACCAAAAACATCTTTAAGGAGTTAGTCTGAAGGATCCAATAGCATTTTCAGACAGACAAAATATGGCCAATGACTCAGGAAGCCAAAAAGATTTGAAAGAGTAGAGAACTTCCAGGGAACACTAGGTTACATTTCAGCAGACTAATCTGGACAAGGGAACAGTAAACTAGCATAGAAATACTGGAAAGTTTCCCCATCTAAACAGACTCAAGAGGAAGGCAGTAAAAACTGCCAAAAGCATCTTTAACAAGCTTCCAAACATACGTTCCACATCAGAAGAGATTCCCAGCTGAGAAGTGGAAAGAAAGACATGACGGGCATCTTAGAAAAACCAGAAATCCTTTGTAAAACTAGATAAATGTGGAGAAAGAAAAAGCTGTTGATGGTCATATAAGCAGTAAGTGGTTTTACATAACAGCATTTTCAATATAGAAGATAATTAAGTTTCAATGTTTCTGAAAAATTAATGAAAGTACTGTAATGATCCACTCCCCACTCTCATTAAATCCTTACAACTTACAAATTCTGCCTTTGATGTTGCAAATGGAGACCTAGCTCCAAAAATCAAAATCTGGGCTTCATCTCCTAAAAATAACTCTATGTTCATATTTATAAACACTTAGTTAAGATGACAAAAATTGTAACACACAGGGCTTTATCATGGAATACCAATTGCAAGAGCTCACTTTAAATCTTACAACATGTATTTATGTTTCTTTGTAACAAAGAATAGTCATCTGTTGTTGCTTACATAGCTATTTCCACAAAGCCTCAAACTTCTTAACACATTCGGTTTTTACTGTTCACTAATCTGAGTTCAGTTCAAAATCCTCACTCAAAACTCACCGTGGACTTACTGTGAATCCTAACAAAATAATGCTCTTGGAAGCTGTTCAGATAGAATAATTTTGAGAAAAACCCCCAAACCCCCCAAAAAACAAACCTCAGAAGTCAGTCAAGTCTCCTATAAATTCACAGAGTTGGTCTTCTTGGTATTTATTGCAATCAATGTACTTTTAAAGAGAGGAATTTTATTCTAGAAACTACTTTGAATTTTAATTTTTACTTTTTGTTCATTTCACAAGGTTAAAAAGGGAAATAAACCTGTGATCTTTCAGACAGTGAGAGATACCAAAATGTATAAAAGCACACGACAAATTAAAAAATTCCCACAATTACATGCCACAAAACGTGTGCCTGAAAACAGACGTGTTCAAATTTATGACAAAAATTGGAGCCTTAGAAATACAATACATGTTTTACCTGGTGGCTTGAAATACCAGAAAATAACTGTTAAACTTACCAGAAATAAAGCCCCATAAAATTGTTCAAAAGCATATGTTGCTAACATTTGCTGAATTTATTTTGAAGGCTTTTTAAAATACCTAAACCTTAAGCAGTGAAGTCTGATACTTCCTGCTTGGTCCTTAAACTTGGCAATAATGAAAAATTTATTGTAGCAAATAATCACTCTATGTTACAGAAAACATTTAATGCTTAAGAAATTAGCAAAACAACATGTCTTATTTTAAATATTAGTTACAAAAGTTTAACAGCAGCAATGAAATACTCACTACATCTTACTAAGACCTGGTAGAAGTTCAGCTGGAGAGCAAATGGAGTATATACTTTTTTCGGGACCTGTAACAGCAAATGTAGCACATACTTTCTTTTCTGACTAATAACAAAGATCAACAGCAAGTCTGAACAATGTTCTAAATGCACCAGTGAGCTCTTTTGCCGACCAAATAGCAATAAAATGGGTACATCTGTTTGTTGACAAAAGGTCTGTCACGAGCACAGTGCCAAGGGTCTGTCCCGATATCCCAAAGTAGCACCAGACACAGAAAAGACTCCAAGAAACATATAGGCTTCCTAAGCACTTAATTGTTCTAGAGGGTTAAGACCTGCCTTTTTCTGAACTGAAGGACATAGAAGAGATTCTGATAGAAAACCTCAGTCAATCCTTTTCATTAGGGAGATTTCTGTGGCTTTTCCAATACTAGAAGGAAGCTTTTTCCTCAAAATATAACATAAATAAGTAAAATACCCAAGATAAATATTTTGAGAAGTCTTAATACAAGATGAAAATATTTAGCTTTCAGAATTAAGCAGCTGGTGTGTTATCATCACTACTTTCTCTCTATTCATAATCACCATCTATTGATAGAAGCCATCTCTCACCTTTCATTCTAAAGTCATCTTGTCAGTCCTTCAGGAGGAATGCTCTTTTTTGTACATGCTTGCATAGTGCCTAGCAAAAAGTAATCTTAAACCCTGAATGGAATAAACAGCAGGTAAGCTCTTAACCAAACTTTCAAAAAACCTCACAACTTCTAAATGGAAGTTAAAGGAAGTGGCCAAAAATGGTCAAAACATAATCCTAATAAAATCTTTTCTGAGAGTAAAATAATCTCTCTCAAGCCCATCAGCATATACAAATATTTGAAGCTCTTACTGACATTTCTTGTGTCCCTTGAATGTCACAATATTCACACTTTTCTGGTAACCAAACTGTTTATATTTCAGGAGAAAAACAAATCCAGCAGGAGGAAATATGGAATAATGCATCTCCTACACTGACAGAATTATGCTAGAAGCAAGCAGCAGTCTGAGACCTATTTCAAAATAAGACTTATCTGTACAAAAGAAGTGATACAATATGATAAAATACAACAAAATGTTTATCACTCCAGTGATGTGTATAAGTCAGATTTATTCTTGTTTTGCCAGGTTTGTTCATACTTTGATTTATCCTAGAACTACTAATTTGTAGTAATTGACAGCATCTCCTGAGAAAGATTATATACAGTTCTACATTTGAATTTGGACTTTACATACAGTATCTCTACCAGATATGAATTACGAATAAAACTAAAGCTGCAGTGGACACTTTATGATGAACTAAATTATTGTATTAAAAATAAAATCATTGAAGAATTTGTAAAGCTCAGGTTATTGTGCCAATAAATCATCTTTGCATTTTCTGGAATGCACATCTGAAACATAAATTCATAGCCAGAGAGTTATGTCTGTTTCAGATTTATGAACAATATTATGATGCAATAAGTAACAGCAGCTACTGAGTATGTTAAGAGTGTTTTGCTCACTCTTATTCATGTAGTTATGGATTTATAATTTAGTGTTTTGTGATTAAGACGGGTATTGAAAAGTAAGATCTCCCCTTTTATGGTATAACACTTGGACTAGGATAAAAAGTTCTGGTTTGTTCACTCTGGGCTGTCTCATGCAACCCATAAAGCCTCCCCAGTGATGGGAGCTGGCTTGCCAAAATGTCAGCAGCATGCAGCCTTTCACTGCTTCCAGGTAGCCTACTTACCACTGCCTCCAAAAAGAAGTCTTTCGGGATCCAAGAAAACAAATTTGTCAGCATGTAAACTGGTATAATTTTAGCTGAAGAATTCAATGCTAGGTAACCCAATGTCATCAGTGAAACCTAGAGCATTACTAGGACACTGCACCTGTATATTCCGCTGCTCTAATCGTCAAGGAAAACATCCTAATACAGACTGTAACATACACTGAAAAAAGAACAAACAAAACACAGCAACAATCCACATGTCCAATTACAGCCATTCTTAATTAGGTCTTCCACTGGCATCAGATCTTGTGTTCAACAATATTTTATTAATGACATTATTTTGAATACAATCCCTGATATTTAAACTAGTTAAAGACATACCTGTTCAGAAAAAATAACATTTAACATTAAATGAGCTCTCTAGAACTTAGTACCCAAAGACTTACTTGGAAATCAAATCTGGGTGTCTGTTTCTCATTGTGTTTCTACAGTCATTACTGTTAAAGGCTGCTATTCAGAGTTTCAGGCATACAGAAGGCGGGGGAAAGACAGAATGTACAGGAAGGTAAATACTACAGATATGTTAAGCCTTTGAAGATGTATTATATTCACTGAGTTTCTTCCGAAAGAGCATACACATTCAATGCAGGATGGACATTAAAAAAAACCCCAAAACCACAGGCATGCCTATATAGATGTGTACAGTTGCAGAATTCACTCATTCACCTTCCAAGTCAGCCTGTTGTGGGACACATTTGGTCCAAGGAGTTTACTGCTGTGATGAACTAAAGACAAGGATTTTGCTATTAACACAGATTATTACCTCAACCTCAGCAATGAAACAGTGTGGCTGCATTTCTCCTACTTAAATCAGTGTTAACACAGGATAGACTAGAAACATGATAACCTATATCTTTCAATGCAGAAATGGTGCTAGATCATATGGGAAAATATGGTAAAAATAAGTTTCACCATACAGAGATAGCAGTTCTATGAGATAATATATTTTTTGCCATAGAGAGAAACAAACTTTGCTTGCACGAGGCTTCCTGTATTCTTATCATTCATTACTTTTCATAAATTTAGCAGCATAAATTACTTTTTCTGATAGACTTAGTATCAGGTAACTGGAGATTTTATGATGCAAAAGCAGCATAAAATCTAGCATGAAAGTAACACAATGAAATTTTTCTATCACAGAATGGTAAAGATCTGTTTTTGGACAAACAAATAGTAAAGCTATACAGTGTATCAATTGCAAAATAAATGAAAGGTTCTAAATTACATAATTTGTCTTTTAAGAAACTAATTATTAACTAGACTTTTCCACAACTATTTCACTAAACTAAATATTTTTTCCCTATACTTTCTCCTGATTTTCTAGCGTAATTGTTTTCAGGATAAGGAGATGAGATAGGAAAATGGAAAATACATTAGGGACATGGTTAGACACATTAGAGGCACTAGAAATACCATATTATATCTTATTAAAACAGGCTAATTGCAAGCCTGTTAGGGCTGAGAGAACAGAATTAAAAAAAAAAAAAAAAGCTTGCAAACTAACTAAACTGTTAATATTGTTAACATATGCTATAGCCTACATGCTGCGTATTGAAATCTTCATAAATGATGTAAGGTATGCAAAGTGTTTAATTGATGAAAAATAGCTTTAATGTTACGCTAAAGGTTCTGCCTGGGAGTTCGACCCTGGCTCAGGCCCAAGCCCTTTCACACATCTTTGGCAAATCTTTAATGCCTATAGACGAGAAGACCTATGTATACAGTTCAGATGGATTTTGAAAGGAATGGATAACTTTATAATTATGATTATTATTTGCAGGTTTACAGTATACGAAAAATGAGACTGTGTTCCAGCGAGAACACCTCCTCACTTCCACTTTTCTTCTATCTGATAAAATGTTGGGACAGAATCGAAGTCAGGCCATCATCCAGACTTTTTCTGGAATATCAGTCCTTGCCAATGCAGAGTGCAGGAGATACAGCTCCACAACCCCGCCAATTTGAGCTGACATGCTGGTTCCGACTTTACGTTCACAGAAAACTCAGGGGCACATACACATACAATTTTTTGCAAAAAGAGCATAGTACCAAAGCTGAGAATTTGCTAATGCTTCTGAGATTCCAATTTAAAGAATAAAGAATAAGTACCATTACATAAAAGATGTAATTATACTAGTCATAAAATATAGCTACTTTTTTCTAACATATTTCTGAGGTTATCAAAAGCTTTACGTTATGAGTACATAATTATATTTAGTTAATACTATTATGACACCAAATCAAGTAAATTCTTCCTACAGAATGAGAAAAAACACGATAAATAGGAAAACTAGGAGGCAAAGGGATTTACTCAGCAGCTGAGTAACTTGGGATGGAAAGAAGCAATATGGAAGACTATTCTACACAGAAGCAGGAAGAGGTATAAGAAAGAAATCATCAAACAAATTCTCAACCTCTCCTTTGTCTTAGGTGATAAATTAAGAACAAACACACATAGGCATTGCCATAAGAGAACAAATACAGGATCAACCTAGCCTAGTATCCTGTATGCTAAGTGGCAGCACGGCAGTGTTAGATAACTAAACAATATGTGAAGCATCCACTGTAAAAATCCATGTTATAAACTTCTGTAGGATTCATCCCAATTTTTTATCACTGGACTGGTATAACACCTGAAGAAGAAGTTTTAATATAATCTGGTTTGATAGTCTTCAAAGCAGTATTTTCTGCCTAATTCCTGACTACTCAGTTTCATCCATAGCCTCTTGTGCGAGATCTCATCGTGCCTTTTGATAGTCTGATTATGTTAATAACTTCTTAATTCCTTTCCTGAATCACACGTTTTAAAAACTGCAGAGCTTAAGAAGGGATAACTAGAACTTTTTCTGATTTTTTCAGCATTCTGTTCTTAGATGTAGTTCAGGTTCCTTCACGTGTATGCAGCTCATGATAGGCAGCTCCTGTATATTCATTTGTTCCTTCTAACTTCTCTCCTGCTCATTGTCTATAATGATTTCTTTCCCATTCCTGCATGCAATCTCCTCTACAATAAGCAATAGAGTCACAATCCTACTAAAGTTTTAGACTACTCAAACAAACTAAGGACCATGCCAATTGATTGCTCTATCAATTAGTAAACAATTTTAGAGGATAATTGGCAACCTTAAATAGTTTAAGAAATCTATTCACAGTAGGCACCAGCAAAATATAAGTTTCTAATTGCCAGCTGTCCTGTCTGAATTTTGAGCTGAAGATTCTCAGCTAAAAAAATCCTGACGAAATGCATAAAAAACTGTATACAGAAATGTAAGTCATGAATATATAAAAGTTATACACAATAATCTAGGATGAGGCATTTTTGTCTTTACTAATGAAAACATAAGCAGTTCTGGAACCTACTGACACCAACAAATCTTTATTTCAACAATTCCACTAGAAAATAAGGAAAACATGCAACTATGCAACAGAAATCTGTCTACAGTTACTGGAAGATGTTTTATGTGGATTTTGAAACTAAAAATTTGCTAGTATGTTGTTATTTATTGTCATAAATAACCAGCTCAGATGATGTAAGGAAAGAGAACTGCAGTGCTTAACAGTTACATCTTTTCAATTAGCCACTATAAAAACTCTCTCACCCGAGACATGCTAACTGGTGAATATAATTTGCAGTTTGAGTTTCTGTTTATAGAAAAATCGAAGCATATGCTTAAATCCTGTGTTACTACTTACATAGATAAAGTGAAATATATCCCTAAAATTTTGTAAAATCAGATTCTAGGAATGGTTTCAAGTAGTTCTGAAAATTTAATATTCAGAGGAATAGTTTTCCAAAATATTAACAGTAAATATTACTTATGCCTCCATATCTTTTAAAACTCACTTTTATGGAACTTAATTGTTTGAATATTTAGTCTAAACTTTTAAGGTGCATGATTCAGTATCTATAACTTTTGGAGCTGACAACAAAAGTTTCTGGAATTTAGCAGCCATATTAATTGAAGAGTGCAAGACAATATTAGAAGAATTCGTTATGAGTCCTGACGAGGCCTAAGGTAATTCCTAACTCCTGAGAAGAACATTTCATACTTTTACAATGATTCCAATCAAACTTTCCCATTCTTTCACAAGCCTCCCAGCCATTGGACAACTTCATCTGTATCGCTACAGCAGGCTGTCAATAAATTACCATGATGAGAAAGCTTTTCAAATCCATACAGAAATTTGAAGGTTAAAAGGAAAACCTCAAGTCAGAATACACATGTAGTGGATATTAGAGTATTAAAATTACATATTTGCAAATAACTTATTTTGTTATGTAAATTGACCGCTATGCTTTTCACCAGATGGTGTTCTTTCAAGATATTTTGCTTCATTCTCAGATAGAACAAATGGGATTAATCAAGCCTGAAGCACACAAATGTGTTCAGGTCTGAGTCCAATAGGAAAGAGAGCTATATTCTAGCCATTAGCAGACAGAGCTAAGAGTTTTTGTCTGCCAAGGAATGTATCAATGTATCTTTGCACTGTCATAGCTTTATAATAAAATACAAAAAAATAGTAATAACCACTTGAGGTTTTATGCTACTTTGCAGCTAAGGATCTCAAAACAGTAACTTGCTTACAAAGAAAGTGGAATGCTTCATATGGGTACAGTCTTTTTATTCATGTGATATTGATCTGTATTTTATAGTTCTATTTTATTTTTTACCGTGGCATGGGTTGCTTGTCATAGTACTGGTTTTCTTTTTACTGACTTGGATTTTTTACTGACTTCCTTTTTTTTCTTCTTTTTTTCCCCCTTTTTTTTCTTGAGCCCTCTGGCCTTATTCTAACTATTACTGCATGTTCTTAAATATTTGTTTCATTTTTCCTAATCTTTGGGTCATTGTCCATTCAGGATTTTATATATTATTTTAAAATCTCAAATACATTTTTAAAATTTTAAAATCTCAGATGTACTTTTAAAGACTATAGAAAAGGTCTAATACGTCTAAAAAAAATTGTTTAAATTTCATTAAAATTCTCCACCTGTAGCAAAACTTTACATCTGATATGATGGCTTTATGTGTACTAAGCATAAGTACACAGTGAGACCTTTTTCAACATTTTCTGATGAACTGTCTGCTTATGTTTACAACTGTTATATAGTGCATTTTTCTCAAACGTGACTCTTGATACAATGGAGAATCAAACTGTGAAAACACCACAAGCTGATTTGAAAAATATACAATCTCCAGTCTACAAAAACTTTTAAATATAACTGTTATTTACAATATGAAGATAAATATTGAAGCTTGTTACTTTCAGAAATGTAAGAAATAAAACAGAAGAAAGAGAAAAATAAATAATATTCATATATTAGGTAGAAAATACTATCATTTTCAGAGACGTGAAGGCATGAAAGAGCCTGGACACTCAGTTATATTCCTGCAGAGACAAATGTCTCCTGAGGTTGGGTTTAAGGCACACTGGCAAGGCTGTACATGTTGTGTTAACATGTACATTATTAACAGTGTTTCTGCTACATTTTTGTCTGCCATTCTAAGCATTCCCTAAGTACAATAATGCAAGTGTTTTAACAAATAATTTTTTAAGGCATTATCATTATAACATAACAGCTATACATTACAGAAGATTTTAAGTCCAAATGCTGCCAACTGCACTGGAATAGATTTGTAGCAGTATGTCAGGCCACTCTAAAGGAATGCAGACATATATGGCCACCTAAAATAGTTCAAAAATAACTTTTTATTTATCTGTAGCCCTCAAGCAACATGACTGAAAAGTTTAAAAATAAATTAACTATAAGTGAACCTAAAGGAAGAACTTCCGTGTTCATACTTAGCATCTCAGTTATTGAGGACCTCATGGTTTTCATGCCCACATGGAATGACACAGAATATCAAAACCTGACTCAAAACTGACTGAAAAGAGGACTAGAAAGAAGGGAGTAGGCTTCCAGCTACCTTCAGAATGAGAAAACCATACAATGTGCAATCCAATCGTATAAAAAATGTCTTATCTCAAAACATACTCATACTACCTTTCATCCCAGACAGATATTAATTTAAAACTCATTATCCAAACAGGATGGGAATCAATTACATTTACTTATTGATTAACCAAAGACAATACTTCATCATTGCAACAGATTCCCTGTGCTAGCCATCTGTCTCAAATAGTTCTTTTTTCAATGAACAGTATTTGATATGCTCACTTATTAAATTTACAAAGTGGCTCAATTAGAATAAAGTATGAATAACAATACACTGGCTTTACCATAAGAGAGAAAAACTCACCTATGGACAAATAGTACTCATCTGCTGACAAAGGTACAGCACTTGGCAAAATGGTGTTGAGTGCGTTAGCTATCTTAAGTGAATGCATTATTTATGCTCAGCCCTAATTGATTGCAAATGATGTAAATTATTAAACCACTTGAGAAATAATTAAAATACATATTTTAAAAAAATGCATCAGCATAAGAATTTTTACTTTGTTCACACTTACTAAGGTCTTACTCCAGAAAGGTACCATATCACTAAAGCCACTCACATGCATAAAAATGGAAATATTTGTCATTTCTGGAACTAAGGTCTCAGTTCACTTAATCACATTCATCTTTTTTTAACAATAGAAATAATCACCAAGGTTTATTAAAAATGTTAAATAAAGCCCAGATATCTAAAGTGTATAATATATATAAAAAAAATCTTAAAGATGATCACAAAAAGTTTTGTGTTTACAATCAGAGCTAGAAGCATAATTGAGGACATTTCATTTTATTTGAATGCAAGATTTCTCTCCTAGGTTGAAAGATTTTTTTTTTTTAAAAAAAAAGAAAACAAATTGGTTTTATTGGTGTTTAAGGATACTGTGCAATTAATAATGCATGCACAAAAATTCTCTCTGTATCTGCAGTTCTGGGTTAGATGTCTTCTTTGTTAAAACTCGATATTTTCAAACCTTATAGGGGAAAAATATTATTTCCTAGTACTTTTTAATGAATTATGCTCAAAAACCACTTTTCTGAGAATTTGTTCAAAGATTCAAGAGCCAGCAACCGAATGCATACTTGGATTTTCAGGACTATTCAACAGAGTATTCACATCAGTTTGTAAAAGCCATCAGCACCTTGAGATGGTTATAAATTTAAATCCCTGCATTTGTGGATACAGAATTAGCACAATATGGCTGATACTGAAAATAAAACTTTCCTGTTCTAGTACACATTTGAATGGCATGCTGTAAACCATTTGTAAAATCTAGTAACTTCTCACTTAATTACACTAACCTGTTTGTCTGGAAAGAAAAGGAAGCCTGTGAACTGAAGAGCTGAAATCTTTTGCCTGCTTCAGACTAGAACAGCTAGATGGACTCTGATTTTCTTCCAAGTTTATAGAAAGAGACTGCTCCAAGACTGTACAACCAGCAGAGGCAGCATTAAGCTGGAAAAGAGCATCTTCTGTTTTCTTTTTTTCTTTTTTTAGCATATTTACCAGAATATCTGCAAGATACGTTAAGGAAATCATTAATGACCTCTTTTTTATAAAGCAACAATCATCTTCATTTATTCCTAAGTCTTTTTTTTTTTTTTTTCAAGAAAGGAACAATTCACATTATGGAATCCTATATGTGAATGTGTATTTGAAGTTGGGCATATTCTTTCTAGTTATATTCATTCACCCTAGTTTTTCCAAACAGCAGATTAATTTTTACTAAACAGCAACAAATTCACACATTGACCACAACTGTTGATTCCATTCAATCAACGCCTGAGAAAAGCATTTACAGACAAACAGGAATTAAAACTCCAGTATCTTATTGCCATTGTGTGACACTCCCCTTTTCAATCCTGTAATAAGCAAAATTTCCAAACAAAAGAAAAAAACCCTTAACTTACAGGTAGTTTGTCAAGTGCATTACCTCTGTCAGCTTTTCACAATAAGGTTTATTAAAATGCAGAAGAGGTCTTTAGGAAATTTCTTCCACTAACGTTGTATTTACTAGAGTATGTTTGCTATAAACACATTTTGCCTAACAACCTGTAGAGGGCTTTCAATGAAAATCCTGTGCGCATTCAGCCAAAACCACAGGAGTCCCTGTGATATGTTCTTTTGATATGCTATTTATTTTAATCCTAATTAATCTTCTAAATGAACAGCAGAAAATCTAAGTAGTCTTTGGGGAATACTATTAACTGCACTAGGTAGTAATAATAAAATACTTTACAATTCAGTTGTTATGATAGCTCCTAGCTACCATAGGCAAGAAGGACCTCAGTTTATTGACTAAATAGCTCCCATACTCCCCACCACTTCATCACATTAGACATGTTATTAATTTGCTAATGATGATGTACAGTCACTTAGCAGCTGTAGACTCTGTAAATCAGTGTTGTGTTCAAAGTCTTAGTTCTTATATTCTTCCTATATAACTCTAACATGGATTTATACAAGTTTCTTCCTTGTACTTCTGCAAACCAAGCTGTATATATCTATCAAGCAAAAGTGCATTAGATAGAGATATTTTGCTTTTTTTCACTATCAATCTCATACAAATGAAATAATTTATTTCAGGAAGAAATGTTGCTGGGAATCCAGATCTTAAAAATGACAATTTTTTAAAAAGGAATGATAAGTCAGTGTTATATCTGGATTTATTGAAAGTGCATCTTGGAAAATGAACATCTCTTCTGTGACAGAGCAGAAATAAAGAAGCTTTCCTGCCACCTCTGTTCAGACTGGTAATATGCTACACCCCAATGTAAAATGCCATTCTCATTTGACATATAAAATTGATCTGGAATTGCTGAGCACAAAGAATGCAAGTGTGCTTGCTTTTTACTAATAACCGTGAAAGAATCTGTTACCTATAAACTCAAAACAAAAACAAAAACTTTTTTTTCAGTTCTCTGCCATATTCAAATTTTATCTACCAAGTAGCCACAAAGTTAGGGGCTTAGTGATGCTGCCATCTGCCCACAGTTCTGTCAACCCCCTAAAAATAACTTCCACCCATCGTGCAACAGTGCAGCTACTCATGTGTTTCCTGTGCGGCACTGAAATGGACAAAGCATGCCTGAGCAGTTTAATATTTTTATATGCAAAAAGCTTCAGCTTTAATTTAAATTTTAAAGTTGCATGTAAAAAGTACAACTTTTCTATTTATTCTAAAGGCAAATAGCCCAACAGACCCCAAAGTAGCACTTAATCTAGCTAAAAATAACACTTACAGGAAATTCTATTCTTTGTGGGGTAATAAATTGGTCTTTATATAGCATCAGAGTTTCCCATTCTACAAAAAGCTTTAATTTGCTGGAGGAGAGTGTTTTAGGAGTGGCCTGATGCACAGTATTTGGATCTTGGCTGGACAGTTCTGAAGCTAAGTGGTGCTCGGATCCAGGATTTTGGTTTAGGTCACAACTGAAATAGAAGCAGGTGTAAAGCAGGAGCCCTGCCACATAAAAGTTGGGACTGAGTAATTGCTTTAGAACAGTGGGGTCAGTAGAGAGAATTTCCTTCCATACAATCATGCCTATCTCACACACACAAAAACCATTGTAGCCAGATCAGCTCAAATCCAAATGTTATTTTTCTTCCTCACAAAGGATACTGATTTCATTTTCTCTTTGCTGCAGAAGTTCTTTCAGCTTTCTCAGTTCTTCTTCTGCTTCTTTGTTAGCATCTTTTTCTTCAGAGATGTGTTGTGAGAGAAGTTTTTTATCAGAAATCTTTGAATGATTCATTAGTTGCTATTAGAAGAAACAAAGAAAGGACACTTTCAACTTTACCTCCACGTATTTATTCTATTCTGAGACTGTCTAGCTATGGTAGAGAAGACAGGCTGAAATCATGCGACCAGTTGACTGTCAAGTTCTATGTGTTGTGTCAAGTATGGGACAAGTTGTATTTGTTGATCTTCACTACCAAGTGTATGATTTACTTTACTCTTTCTACACATAAATTCCATTGTTCTCTAGTATCACAGAACTTTCAGTATTAACAATATAAGTAAACCCTAATTATTCAAAGACAATACATTAAAATCAGGAGTGTATACATTTTCATATTGGAAAATTATATCCCAAAATCCATTGCTTTCCCCATTAATTTTACTTGTCCTTCCTAGTTTAAGTATATCTTGATTGCTCCATGATTTAGAAGGGCTTACAACACCATCAGGACAGTTAGTATAACAGATTTAGGGATATAGTGTTTTTACGCTTTATCTCTTTAAACGTAGTTAGTCCCAATAAAGCCTCCATAGTGATGAGAATACAGATACATACATACATACATCTATCCGTATACAAATAACTTGTCTGTGTTGATTCCAATATCGTCCAGTGCCCTCCTACAATTTACTGCATGCTGAGATCCTTGCTGGGCTTTCCACAAAATGCTGCTGAATTTTTCCAAAAAAATTTCTAATTCCTATCAGTCCTCCATACACTTCTCAGTTCAATTGTTTTACCCTTTTCCAGTGCCTCTCAACTGCATTGCCTTTCTTTTGACACTTTTCAGCTATGAACGTCTTCGAGTTATTTTCAGCGCCAGCTGCATTTCTGTCTATGTTTAAAAGAAATACCTTTACATGAGTGAAGCAATACTTGATCTTGCGCATGTCAGCACCAATATCCAGAGTGCTATCAGGATCATTATCTTCAAGAAATGTTTCAATTAACTCATCCAACCTGAAAACATAAAGCATTTTTAAGGAAAAAAAATACTCACAAACAAGCAGACAACTCTGTAAAGTAATGTGTCAAACACAAGACAAGATTTACCACGCTGACTGATACTGGTAGGCTATTTTCCTTCAAGGTCCATGCAATTGAAATGTACTTTTGTTCCTGCTACTAAAAGCTGGATTTGATACTGCAGATTTTACAACTCCATATCAGAACATACTTGCACATGCTAAGGAATAGTTCTAGAACTAAAAGCATCTAAGATGTAATCTCTTCTTTTTCTCATTTATTTTATAACCTTCTGTTCTTTTACTATCTCAATTGCAAAGATCTAAAGTCTGCCCTCTCATGAGAATAGATTTTCTGAGGCTTTGGGCATAGGATGTTTTAATATATATGATTATTTGTGCAAAAGAACAATCTATTTTCTTTTCTATTACAAAAATCAGTAGATACCATAGCTTTCATACATAAAATTACCTGCTTCAATCACCAAGCAAAGGAACTTATCTTTCGATGAAGGTATTTATAGATTTCTGAAAGACTTAACTGCTCTTCTTCTGATTAATGAAATTTAGTTAGTATTTTATTCTCTTGCAATTGGTTCTCATTTAACAAACATCTGACAACATCTTCCTTAGGGAGGAGCAACTTTTATTTCAGTAATTAAGTCTTCATAAGAAAATCTGGCACACAGAAGCATCCTCTTGATTTTTTAAAACCAAATTGAAATATGAAGACTGGAAACCTACACAGGTATAATATGCCATGCCTCTGTGTTGGATGTCACAGCTATATGGATAGATGCATGCTGCCACCAGCTCTCCATGTCTTGCATTCCAGGGTGCATGGCAGATCATCCTCATGAAAAAGGGCAGATGATTTTTAAAGTAAAATTAGCCCTTAGTCCACTTACTAAGGTAAATTTCTGGGAAACAGAAAGTGCAAGTTGGAACTCCATCAACTGATTTTAGATTAAAGGCTTCTTGGTGCCTGACAAATGCTGTTACCGTTAACTTACTAGGCAAATGGTGGGCAACAATGACAGCCATATGCCTGTACAGTGTAATTCTATGATTTTGAATGTTTATTTAGGCTGTTATCCTCAGAAGACGAACTTAGGTTCTGAACCTGAGTGAGCAAAGGTATCTAAAGTACCAGCATAAAGTGCCCAACTGCCAGAGAATGGCAGGAGTTCAGAATCACCTCTGTGCCCAGTGTTTCTTTTGAACAAGTTTTGTTCAGCTTCTCACTTTATACACAAGCCTTCTGAATGTCACTTAATTGTCATTTATCCCAACCCAGTTACAGACAGGACTGGGAATCTTGTTGCCGTTTGATTATCTGAATCACTTTGCTGCAACCACATACAAAAATTTTAGGCATTATAATATCACAGTATCTAAAGTTGACCCTAAAGTAGGTGGTTGGGATATCGCCCTGCTTTTGAAGACCTCTTTCTGAGATTCCTCAAATTACTATAGTGTAGTAACAATTCCCTGCTGTAGGGTGAAACAATGAGATGCATAACAAACAGAAAAAAAAAAATCATTATTTTCAGGAGATAAATATCTGAAAATCAGGAGCTGTAAGGCTGTAATGGAAATTGGAAAACATAACAGACATGTTTGGTTATTCATCTCCTCCAGAGTTCATCACGGCAAAGTGGCAGTTCTCAAAACAGGAGAAAAAGTAGAGAAAAGACGACAGCAACCCTCAGTTGCAGATAAACTGTGCTTTCCCATTTTCATTATTTCAGTCAAAGAACAAGAGACAAATATGTTTTCTATACCATTCATCATATGTGCAAAATTCACAACTTCTGAATTTATACAACACTCCCTTAAGTCAATGTGAGCTTGAGGGAGAGGATATTTTAAGAAAAATATTAGTTACAGAAGCATTACTGGCATTGACTTGCTTCTCAAGTTAAGAGACTACAAAAATTACTGGGTAAGAGACCAAAATTCTACTTATTGCTACATGATTTTTTCTGCATGAAGAGTCCAACAGAACAGAGGCCAGTAGTACAAGAAGTTATTCATACTCTGCAGACGCACAATGTACAACAACCAAGAGAATTAATCCTTCATATGTGCAGGCAGGCATTTCTGTAAGGACTGCGAAAAGAGAGGCATTTATACTATTAATGAGAATGTGATAATGATTATACAGACACAGAGAAAGTCAGTATTTGTCACTATCTTAAGTACCTTATTGATTTCAGTGAGTAAAAGGAAACAAGTAAAAAAATATTTTTTTTAACTAGACTGTCTAGACTGACTATATGAAGTCATCTATAAAAATGGGCCTTTAATCTTGAACTAAAAATTAGGAAGGAGATATTTTAACCTTACTAAGATTACCTGTTTGCCAGGGATTTACCCATACTCAGACTACCACAGATTTAGACTATTGGAATCAATCAAAAAAATTACACTAACTTGCACCATTACCATTACCAGAATAACACTGCAGAAAGTTACAATATTTCAAGAGAAGGAAAAGAATATATAATTCCTGTAAAATAATGCTCTATTTTGAAAATTATTATTTGCTAGTCAAGAGTCAAGGTTAATTTGTCAAAAGTACCAAAATAGAAAAGCTGTAGTTATAGATATGAGCTGCTATTTCCTCTCTCTTACATTACCTTTAATGTGTTTGGCATTCTTGAAAAAACACAACAGCCCAATTCATTTTTTGTGTCCCAAGGACTACGAAGAAGCCAAAACACATTTGAGCACCAGAGGACTGAGTCAAGTCTGAAATAGCAGAATATAAATCAGAAATTACAAACCAATTCAACCTCTTTGCCAATTATAAGAAACAGCAGAATCTTCAGTGTATTTTTAGATACATTTTTAAAATTTCATTTTTAAGAGTTAGAACAAGAACAGGCCAACCTAGCCTAAACACTACAGACAAAAACAAAAGAAAAATTAAAAAAAGAAAAGCAACAATGAAAATCTCCATGAATAACAGCGAAAGAAATTGCTGCATCCCTCACATTTCTTTAGGTTTCCATGTAAAAATTACCAGAACTCTTCCTAAAATAAACACAGTCTGACAACACTCTGGATATTCTGGGAATTCTTCCAGTATACTGAAGTATTAAACAAAGGTAAAAAATAAACTGACAATGTGATACAGATGCAACTTGGAATTTCTCTTCTCAATGAACAGATCTTAGTTAACTGAACATATTTGTCCAAATAATTTATCAGCTCAAGGATTATGAAAACAATTGAAACATTCTCTTATGAATTTGTACAATGGCAAGATTTTTTGGTTTACAAATGAAAAAAAACAATGCTAGTTCCATTTCATTTTCAGAGATATTCACAGAATAAATCAAGGAGACAATAAAAACTTACAGGAGGAGTGGAAAAAAACCCCAGAGAATAAGAGAAATAAAGGAATACTGACTGCATATTTCCTTTTTCCTAATGTATATTAGATAGGTAGATATGCTTGCTAGGTGATTCGGAAGCAAAGGACAATATGATTCTACAAGATGAATATCCTTTTCTTTCTCCTATTCCTGACTCAAACACTTTATTGTATTTATCTTTATAAAGACTCATAAAAATAAAATTAAATATATGGAATGTATGAAAACCTAAAGAACAGAATTACTTAAAATAGGGCTGTAAAAGATTTAAGAAATTCATATAGGGCATCTATGGTTACAGCTCCAACATATTTTTTCTAGTCAAAACATCACGTGCAGGCTGTAGTCATCCTCCCATCAAAAGAGGCAGAGCGAGGAAACCCTTCTTGTAGGTAAAGGAGAACAGACAGGGCTTTTGGTTTTCATTCAGTCACCTTGAAGAGGTGGATAATAGCTTTCTCCTTAGCAATAATAATGTCTTCTGAGATAGTCACCTAAACTCTGATCCTTAGTTATCTATCACATGAATGCATATTAAACAGTTTTCCTCCAACTAAAGACTTTTACAAGAACAGTCAGCAAGAACCAAACCAGAAAAACACACAAACACACATAAAATGGCCCAGCACTGAACAAAGTTGGGCCTAGAAGTTCAAGAGGAACAAGAAACCCATAAAGTACAAGAAATCCAGAAAACCCTCTAGCAAATCTTTAGTTGCCTACTCAGAGGCATGTGCATGTGGCAGAGCAAAGGTAATATGAAATCATGAGGTGAAATAACGATGTCCTTTTTCTTGAAGACCTTTTTCAACTCAGTCATAGTAGAATAACTAAAAAAAACATAGGAAACAAAGTATTTTTGGTCAGTTGCTGTGGCCTAGCCCTGAGACCATATACTTAGACCTCTCTTAGATAGTCAGTGCGTTCTATTTCTTGGAAAAATTGATGACTCTAGTTTCATTTCAAAAAGACCTGAGCTGATGACCAGCTTCTGCTATTATACCAAGGATAACGGTTAATATTTCCATCCCTTTCCAGAACAGAAATTAGAAAATAAACTTGCCCAAAGAAGGGAGTTTTGTAAATGAACTTGCAAAAGGAACGAGCATGCTTGGCATGGCATACACAACATATTTCAAAAATTTCTATATATTTGTGACAGCTTTTCTTCTCCCAAAACATCCCAGGCTGAATATTAATTTTCCCACTACACCTACTGCCAAAAGTCAATAGGAAAATAATTTTGAAAAATCAGATGCTCATATATGTAGGTTCTACAACATGGCTGAGGGTACCAAGGTACGTCATAAACTAGACGAAGGAACAAAGCCCAACACACTTTTGTTGAAGCTTACAATGCAAACCAGCTAGGATCAAGCAGAAAAAAAATAAACAAACCAAGAAACATACAAAAGCCCCTTCCACAGTATTTATGAACATTGTTGCTTGCAGTATGAGGTTTTTTGTGTTTTTTTTTTTTCTTTCTTGACTTTATTTATGAAGAGTAGCACTACAGCAGTTCTGGACTTTATTGTTCTGATATAAGAGATGGACAGCAGAAGAAATAATTTCCTGTTTTGGTATTCTATCTTTTTTATAATCAACTTACAAAATGAGCTTATTACAAGCACTTTACAAGATATCCATCAGTAGCAAAAAGAATAATCCCTCAAGGAAAATTAAAATAAAGATAATCAACCCAAAGATCTAGTCATGAAATAACAACGCAAAGCCTAGTAACAGGTACTTCTCACTCACTGGAGAAGAAACCTGAATAAAGAAATGGTCTCTATACTATCGTCTGGAGATCAATACCAGCAATTCTATTCCACACTGGAGAGGTCTTTCTAAAAAATACTTAGCCCCCAGTCTTCTCACTGCTCAGCTTAGAAAGTCAAAGTGCACCCAGCTTGATGGGAAAAAGCAATGATGGAAACTGAAATTCAATAGAAACCTAATTATGGGGTTAGCTACAAACACAGAATTGAAAATTACTGAATTGCTTACAAGTCACACTTAGTCGCTTCAGTGGAAATATGCAGCGTGTATCTGTATTTCAGAATTTGACATTCTTTTAATGTAGGATGGTCAATTTAAGTTATTTAAATTTGAGGGAGTTTTGTTATATTGGTGAGTTACATCAGAAAATCTGAATCTGAACTAGAAGTACCTAGTCACAAGACACTTGCACTGAAAGTACTAAACTAACATAAAACACCCCTAAAAGTGTATTTTAGAAATGCTAAAATCTCTGTCTGTGTAGAAACAATTATTAAACTAAGTCTGTTATTTATTGTAGTTAATAACATAAGCAAGCCAGCTGCTGCATTCTTCATTAGTTTTAGCTTACTAAGGCACTCAGTAATGTTTCCATGCAGAATTTGTGCTAATCAAATCTGGAGCATGGCTAATCATAGCTAATTTCACATGAGAGGAAAAAATGTTTAAAATCAGTGTCAGATGACGATGTCTTTTCTAACTTCTGGAGATCCAAAATGGTTCCCTTTTTTTCCTTTTCTCTTGTACATTGTATGTTGTTAGGCAAAGGAAGTTACAGAACATTAAACATTTATAATGTTATTAAAGATGAAGCCTAAAAAGGGGATTTTTCATACATTTGTATTCTTCCTTTGAGGACTGTGAGGTTCTACCCTAAGAACAGCAGGCCTAACTTATACTAATAAGAGCAAGGGTGTGCTGAAGCCTGTTTGCCAGAACCCTGCTGTATCAGGAAGAATAGTTTTCCCAACAGAAATTCCCTGAAGGAGGAAAAATATGGAAGTATCAAACAAAGACCCATTTTCTGTGAAAAACAGCAGTAAACAAAGAACAGGGTTTTCTTTCTCAGTGCTCACTGGGGGGGCGCGGGGGGAAGACAAACACAAAACATGAGTAAAAGAAATCCATACACATAAAAAAAATTTTCTAAGTCAATGCCAAGGAAACAGTATCACATCATTTCTGAAATTAATTTAAAACTCCGTGATAGTGGTCTTACACGTACTAAGAAAGTATAAAAGGAAAGTATTACAATGCTAATCCAGGTGAGTTTGAAACACAACACCAGACTGAAAACACAAGCTGTGTCAAGCACAAGTCTGTTCTCATGCTGATACTGGGAAGAAAACTCACTGTGAAACAGTTATAAACAGTTCGGATGGAAACCTGTTAAACAGTGCTCTCTGGTTAGTGACTGTGAATCAGTCCCAAATTCTTGCTCTAGCATTTCCCTCTTTATAGTTTTTTTTGCAAATAACGTAAACACACACTGAACTGCAGCTCACAGACAGCTTTTACATTACCAACTATATTTCTCTTCTGTAACTTCCCACCCTTCAGGAATTCTTTTTTAATGAAGCCTGCTTACCATTTAGACCACACATAAATCACAAAAGTTTTCTATCCACGTTACTTCAGATTTCATGCAATTTTTCTGATAGTGCAACTCCAGAATGATTAGATGAGCACTGTGCTACTTCAGTTTTACCCGTTTATTAAATAAGACTTCCACCTTTTTTTAAAAAATCCACTTCTGAATCAGTCATATGTTTGCACAGACAGGGATGCAAATTACACAGCTGAAATGCATCAGAGAAGCACTCCTAGCCAACTGAGAGTATGTTTTTAAAGTTTAGAGCTCTCAATAGCTTGCAGGATGCATGGTCTCAAAACACAGATTTGGAAGGACTCATTTTGACCTTGCTTTATGTGCCATGATTCATTTCTAGGAGAGCTTGCCTTTTAACCCCTGATCACTGACACCGTATATTATGTATCAAAATTAAGTTCGCTTAAAGACCAATTAATTTTGTGTGTCAGCTGTGAACTCTGTGACAAGCAAAATGGAAATCCAAGTTTATGAAAAATAAGCTATAAACAAAGAAGCTACTGAAACACTTGAGGTAATCGGAGACGTTGCCTCAGTGAAATAAGTTTGCTTACCTAGACTTTTGCAATAGCTTTCCTATCAGTAACATACTCCATATCAATTTTTTCTTTATATATTACTTTTGAAAATTATCTTTAAGTTTAATAATGATGTTTATGTTATTAAAAAAAGTAACTCCACATCTTCACATATTTCTTTAATCTACTCATCTAAAGATGCACAACAGTTGAAGCAGAATTGTTATATTTAGTAAGTGTGCATCAGTATGGGAGGATCATGGAGATTCTAAGCAGCAAATTTTATCAACAGTGCTATGGAGGTCAGGAGAAAAAAGGGAAGGTATTTCCAGGATTGTTGCTAACAGCATGACAAAGAAGACAAAGTATCCAGAAATAACTATCAAGCTTTAATTTAACAAACATGTGCTAACTCCTGGGTGAAATAATAATAATAAAGGTAACTAAATAGTGGAACCAGCTACCTAAGCCTTTGAACAATTCCCTCAGTAGATATTTGTAAGAATACTTTTATTAACATAGCCTTGGAATAGGCTGCGTTGATTTGGTGCAGTCTTGGAGCAGGGAAGTAAGAGCAATAAGTCCTTGAGAGTCTTCTGTTTCTACAGTCTGGAAGATTTTTATACTTTTTTTACACTTTAAATATCTATATGGTGCTCTAACAACTGAAAAAAAATCTATTACAGGACAAGAAAGACAAAGATCCTCTTTCTGCTACTGATTGCAATGAGATGAAACTCTAAACATAACAGTTCAATATGAAGTGTTTACATGTGTATGTATGAGGAAGTTGAGTAACAGGAAAGTTGCATGCTACAAATTCACTGTGACCTTCAGTTTCGTCCTGTAAACTGAAAATGTATTCTAAGCCAGTCTGTAAATAATGGTATTGAGTTATAACAGCAACTGTGTTTTAAGAAACAAAATTATGGGTGAAACTAAATTAATTGTCACAAGTGGCTGAACTTCTGCGTTTTTTGTGGATTTGGGTTGGTTTTTTGAGTTTGTTTTTGTTTCTGTTTTTCCGGGTTTTTGTATTTTTTGTTTTGGTTTGGTTTGGTTTTTCCTATTTAGGAAAGCTTCTGAAACCAAAGGTTAGGTTCTGAGACACTACTTGCTTCTCAGTAGTCATTCTCAATGGCATAATCAGTCAGACAGATGGAAAATGAACTGACACTTGTGTCAGACATTCCTCCAGCTAACCACTACAAATAACTGCAAGAAAAAACCCCAAGCACAATATTCTTGATGGGGTAAAGTGAAACAGAAGTAGGTCTGCATGAGCTTCAATAAAATATGCAAATTTTTATTTTATTGAAGCCTTCCTCCCAAATTACAGATTTAAAAAAAGACCAACAAACTTTTGGGGCAAATTTCTAGTATTTTCATTTTCTTGTTTTCATAGTAGATTCTTCAAAGACAAAGAATAGTCCAGAAATGATCAAATTATTTCATACAGCTAGGCAATAGCAAATTGAATGAGAATAAGGAAATGTAAACCTTAATACTGATTTTTTAAATCCACTGACATTTCCCTTCCTTTGTTTGTACCTTAATTTGTGCACCCATGAAATAAGCAATCATAACAAGTTATCTAACAGATTCACAGAATATTAGGTTATGTGAACTATACAGATACTTTAGAAATCATGCACAAGTCCAGAATTTTTAATCCAATGATATTATTACATTCGGACTGATCCTGTAAAATGTTGACTTAAACTCCTTAAAAGCCTCAGATAATGAGTTGGAAAGCCTCAGAAATACCATTGGAAATCAGCTGAAAGCAAAGTACTACAAGCCTAAATTATTCTTGAAAACAAATGCCTCAGATTTTAAAAATTTTACCACTGCTGTAATTTGAACCTCTCAAAGATGATTTTGGAGCTTTCTATCATAAATATATAAAAGTTTGGAAAACTTCTGGCCTTTGAGTTGGTATAATGAAGTGAATCCTATGATACTTCCACAAGCAAATATTACGACCTTTAAACTTTCAAGTCTCTTTTAAGTCTGCATAGATAGCAATTCTCTCAAATGATGAAAATAAAGCTTGTGAGTAAGAATTGAATAATGTTATCAATACAGTAATGTTCCTGAAAAGGAAGCGATGATTTCTAACAAAACAAAACAAAAACCAGTCCAAAACCAAAGAGTCATAAACATAGCAAAAATTTTAAGTTCTCATATTTAGAAATGTAAAAAGAACAGGTGAAAATAGAAAACACAACAATATGGTCAATGATTTCCATGTACAGGGATAAACTGATTTTCAAAAACATTGAATGTTGGCTGGTTTTTATTGGTCCAATATGAACAAGTTTTTTAGACCAAATGGTCTTTCCTAACTTTCTATTCCTAATTATCTAATATTTTCAGCAAGGGCCAAGTGCTTATAAAATAACTGATAATAGAGCTAAAGTACACTCCTACCTATTGATAATGAGTAGAAATAGATTTTTGAATACCATGTGCATTTTGTTAATACTATAGGCAACAACTAGGATTTATATGCTGCCTCTTTACATAGCCAATAGGCTGTCATCCAAAGAGATTGTCTAAATTCAAAGCTGGCATGAAACATTTGGAATTTTTTTCCAGTTGTATCAAGTTCAGTTACTTGAGGGTAAAAATTTTAAGAATAGGGCTTCTAATTTTGTAAAGCAATCAAAGAAACAGTATCATACACACAGATTACATACTACATACACAAACACTTGCACTGCACAGAAGGGAAGCATACACCTATTACAGATATATTCCCCCCCCCCCCCTTTTTTTTTTATTAGATATATGGGTGAAGCCATTTTTGCTACCTCCTTATGTGAGGAGATTCTTCTGAATTAGATGGCTACAATGTGGCAAACAGATGCAAAGAGTTTCTACACAGTTGAAAATCATTCATTCCAATAATGAAATGCACATAGGTCTGAATCTTTGTATCAGTAAGTCAAGGGGAGATTTGGCATGGCCTAGAAAAAGAACAGGACTGGTTTATACAGGGAAAAAATTACGCCTACTTTAATACTACACATGCGTGTTTTTTGCAGAGAAGAAACATGTCAAGTAGCTTGCCAAGCAGATGATTTCTTTCTTCAACAGCACTTTATAATAACAAACCAAAAGCACATACATAAAGAAATGCTGCTCACTGCGAGCTAATATTTGTGGTCCTAACGGTAGTCATATTCTAATCACTAGAGTATATGTAAAAGTAGCAACAGAAAACTAAGCTTCAGTTTATCAAAATGTAAAATCCATAAATATTTCTAAGGAGAAAGTAGCAAGAACTTGAAATAAAATAAAGAACATAGGACAAGGATGAAAACTACTTGGGGAAGTCAAAAGGACCCATATGGATGAAGACCAAGACACTCCTACAACATAAAAGACAGAAGTAGTTTTGAAAAATTTGTGTTGTGTCACTTACAGGTTATTAATTAGATGTAAAAGCTCAGAAGAAAGAGATTTTCAGAAAGTACTTAAGGTGCCAAAAGATGCAAACAGGTATTTATTTCAGAAGCAACTCAGCTGACCAAGTATCCAACGAATTCCAGTGAGGTTCAAAAAGCTGCTATGATAAGATGCTTTTAAACACATATCTTTGGAAATTGGCTCCAAGATGTTTTTCAGACATCTAAATAATCAAATTCAGCTATGCTATCTCTTCCCTTTGGGTTAAACCACAGCATCCATACACCTCACTACCCTGAGTTATACTATATTTCATTACCTTTCTTGAAACCGTGCAATATTAGACGACTGCTATACTTTTGAACATTAGAAAACAGGACAATAGTACATAGTCTCCTTCCCCGCTCCCCCCCCAATAAAACAAACTTGCTAATCTTTGAAAGGAACTTAAAATTGTCTCTGAGTAGTTTCAATGTCAAAGGCCATTAGTTTAAATAATATAAGAAATTTTTTTCTACTTTCAGTTAACTTGGAACAAGATAGCAAGATCAAAGATATTTACAGTTCTTTTAAGCACCCAGCTTAGGTACCTGCATCGGGAATCTGAACTTCCTGTGCTGCCACTGAAGATTTTATAACATGTAATAGAAAAAATGACCTCTAGAGATAGACATTGATTTAATAGCATTCTAAATCAGGCATCTAAGTTAGATGTTGATGTGAGATGTTTTAGGACTACTTTATAGTTAAGGTAGTTTCTTTTTTCTTGAATATTGCCTACACAGCTTATGACAGCCTTCTAACTTCTACACAAATCCACTGTCTGCAAAGCTGTGTTGACATATGGCAAGGTAATATGCTTCTATTTCTTTCACCTTGCAACTGAAATTGGACACTGACATAGCAAATAATAACATTTGCTCTGCTTTGTAAATGAAACCATTTGTTCAACAGCTTAAGTATGAGTAACTGTTAAAGCTCTATATTGTACAACAGTGCAATATTGTTAATACCATGATAGCATACACATGTCACAATGTTGAAACAGAAAAATGAAAGACAGAAAGAAGTAATGAGAAATCCAGGACATCAGTAAGATGAACAATATATGACTGTTGAAGTAAAAAATAGAAGCGTCTGTAATAACATACATATCTGAAAGAAATAAGGTAAAGTTATTAATAAATTAAAGTGCTAAGCCAGTACTTCCGGTCCTGTTCCTAGAGAATTCCAACTGGCAAAGGCGCTGGAAGCGTGGGTGCTCTGGAACACAGGACCTTGATTTGAAATCCTGACTTTCTGGGCACACATTGTAAATCGCTAGTGAGCTCATTTATAACAAAACCAAAAAAAAAAATCCCAAATGATTCAAGCAAAAAGGGCTCTCCCTTTTACTTTTGGCGTGCTTCTCAAAAAAAAAAAAAAAAAAAAATCATTTGAAGGCCATTTACTTTCAAAGCACAGTGCAGAAGCCTGTGAGAGTACAATTTCCTACTATGTGGGATGTATGATGTTATTTTCTACATTTTTTAAAAATAGTCCAAAATGTTCCTTTTTTTTTTTTTTCCTAAACAAGAAACTAATTCTTTAGCTCAAAGAAATATTTAGAGATCAGCCCTCTACAGCTGAGGAAGTAGATGGTACGATCCAAAGCAAGCAATTCAGATTTTGGAAGCATTTTATGAACTACATTCTGAACCACTTATGTAGTCTAGCTGATTTTTTTATGCTGTGCTTTTTAAATAAACAAAATGAGAGCAGCAGAATTCATGTATGTTTAACATTTATGAGAATAAAATAATAAAATCAAAAAAATGACATGGTAATGTAAATGCTTGCCAATTAACACAGAATTCTGAAGTATGAATTCCAGACAGCTGTAGATTTATTCACAGGACTGATAAGTTGTGTTGTAATTTGGCATTCACAAGAAAATTGAAGAGCATTTATTTTTCATTTTGTTTTAAATTGAGTGAATGACAATGTGACATTGTAGTGATTATGAGGAAAGCCCATTTGACAGATGGTTTTTTTCCTTCCATTAAATGAATAATATAAAAAAAATAATCCCTGAAGACACTTCTTTGATTTAAGTGAGAAAAAAACAATGAAGAATGAACTACAGCTTATTCACATACTAACTTCAAACATCTAGCAATTTTAACTGCGTTGAGCAGCCCACTGATTTCATTTGGAATGCCCTGAAAGTAAACAAGTGGAATGAAGCTCATTATTGTAATAAATGTTTGGCATTCTTGACTTAGTAAGTCAAGAAACATACAAAGTATAATTTTAACATAACGTTAATAGTTATTTCCAGGGCAATCACTAACACTATTCCCTGCAACATAAGCAGAGAGAAAAAGAGCTATGCATTACCATAACCATTCTATTAGATTGAAAAAACATTATTGGATATACACATGTACCACTGGATCCAGTTTCATTTTGGCATTCATCTTCTACTGAAAAGTGCCTGAGGTAAACACTTGTGCAGAGACAACAAAATAAATATGTACTTAGTGCATGGAGTTTTTCAGTGACATGTTTTGTACCTTTGATCATCTGTGTTCAGAATCAAAGAACAAATAAAAAAAAAGTCACAGAATACTTTCAGCAGATTAATTTTGCTCTGACCTTCCTTGAAATATATATCATGAATCAAAACAAGAATTAAAGCACACCTATTTTTGATGAGACTATATTTGGTAAGATTCCTCTTTACTAGTTAATTATTTGAGATTCATAATAACCCTAATTATGATTTTCTCTCCAGCATACTAAAAAAGCATCATTTAAAAAAAAACAAAAAAAAAGATTATTCTGTTTGGAATCCCCTACAGCACACCTCCCCTAAGGATCGTTCTTGGATGGCGACTCCAAATGAAGTGCAACACAGTATGTTGCATTATCACTTATACCATGTCTCCTGGATGTCAGGGGAAATTGTTAGCTCTGGTAGTTTTCTTCTAGACCAATTCCAAGAGAAATTAAAATAAGACTAAAAACTGTCACAGCTTCAACTTGGTTACCATTAATGTACTAACCAAACCAAATCTCCAGGCAATTACTACTTTCTTTATACAGACAAGGCACAGAGATTAAATAGGTCCATTCTACAAAATTAATTAATTTTTCAGAACTGGGAACTGTCTTTAGTTATTGTGAACATTTAGACCTAAGTAAATATTTCTACATTATACATGGAAAATTCTTACATGTTGTACTGATCTGATACAAAAAGCTGTAAAATGTTACATGAATTAATCATGCATTTTCAACAGCATGCTCAGTAAAAAATTGAATATTTGGCTTTTAGGACACTGATTAATTGTGTATCAGAAATGCATGATTTCTCTTGGCCTATGTCAAACTAACACGGCAGCAGGATACTTCTCAGCACAAAAAAATATTTCTTGAATTCTACTCAGATTGTATATCCAGTTTTGAAGGAAACTGTTTTTTTTTTATTCTGCACTATTATACAACACTTTTTGCCTGGCATCTGACAGACATTCCCGTCCTTTGCATTTACTTCACTTCCTCAAAGCTGAGGCTGCAAAAACACAGCCAGCAGCTTCACAGAGCTTTTAATGAAAAACTGCCATTCTAACCTGGCACCTAACTTCACTTTATTATGCACTCAGAGAAGTTTAAAACTCTGAAATGAATTTAAATATTTATGCCAACAAAGAAACTGATGGAAAGTATCACCACAAAAGAAGAAAATGAAAGCAATGTAAGCCATTACTGAAGTAGCTCTTCTTGTGAAAGCTCAGATGTTCTTTGCTTGCCAGTCACCAGTGCCAGCTCATCCTTCAACTCCTGGATCTCCTTTTTCAGCTGGACAATCATCTACAAAGAGCAAGGCATAAACCAAGCATCACTTACAAATTAATAGCTAGTTTATGATTTTTGCATTACAAGGCTGAGTTTAGGGAAATATTATACTTTGGTTTTCTCTTTTTTTAAACAACATCATTTTTTTTTAAACAGTCCAAATGCCTTAAATACACCAAACTACTTTTTTTTCTTTTCCATTTATAAAAACAAGAACAGTCTTCCAAACTCAGTAGATTCTATGTGTTAGAAGACATGGCTGTACAGAAAGAGTTCAAAAGATTATTTGCAAAAGAGAAAAATAATTTACCATAGGAATAAAAAGAGCTTTCTGACTCATTAGTTCTGCCTATTAGTATTGAAAACACATTTAAAACAGAACTCATGTCTGTGTTAGGGAAAGGTAAACTACACACCAAAAGTGATTTTTTTAAATTTTGTTTATTTTTTACTTTCCCTTTAGAAACAGAAATTCCAAAACAATATCTTGGTATTTTAATTTTAACTTTTCTTCTTTTTCATGTAACATTCCGCTCTTAATAGAATTATAGCATACTATAATTGTAAGATGTATCAGTTGCTAACAACAAACGAATAGTATAAATCAACATAATGAAATCAGATTGTATTTATGAATAGTAATGACTGAGAAAGTGACTTGGAGAACTGTACTAGATTTTTAAATTCTAATAGCTCATTATTGGAGCCTGTACTTTTGGAGAAGCATATGCATAAAACAATATTTTAGAAATCACTGGTCTCTCAAGGCCAAAATCTACAAAGCAGGGACAATATGCAAATCTCTAAGTCTAAAACATGAATGAGCAAGTTCTTGGATACTTTACAATTGGTCATTTTAATGATGCATCACTTCATAATGGCTCAAATGGATCAGGAGTCCAATGATATTTCTAGATGGCTATGAGTACACTGATTCCATGTGCAAAATAAGTTCCCAAGAGGAGAACGTTTTCAAGGAAAAATGAATCATTCTTGATTGCACACACTTTCTAGAAATAAGATTGTTCAAATGGATGACACATTTTCACTGGATGTTAAAATTCCTTGAAACACCTGTATTTCTTTTAATGTTTAAATTTAACCATGACTTCCTAAACTTTGAATGACTATTTTTACGTTAAAAATCAAAATATTCTAAACATGCATATAATTATTTCTTTTAACCCTAAACTTACTGGTAACACATTTGTTACTATAAAGTATGAAAGGCTAACTTACAATATTTTATTGAAGAATCTATTAAGGTAGTGAACTGTTAATTACAGATGTTGCAAGAGTGCTTCAAGAACACCACAGGCCAAATATTTTAACCTGATTTTAGGTTGCCTCATTCTGGTGCTGCACTCTGATGTAGTCAGTGCCAATTACAGAGCCAATAAAATTTGGGGTTGGAGTATAATACGGCAGAAAGCTGAACTGACGGTACCATCCCTGTTCAATGTTCAAATTTGTTAGCATAATTAACTTCAATCTGGCAACAACAGAAATATTGTTTTCAGGATATGGATAAAACATTGATTTTTAAGTATTATTAAGACAAAAAAAATCTACAGAAGTGTAATATTTTCATTTCTACTTTTAAATGAATACCAGAGGAGATTAGATATAATTCAGGCTCAAAAGTTTGGTTTTCAGTTTAAACCAAATCCTTTGGTCATGAGTGATAGAGGTTCAAAGCTGAGTGGCTTAAAAAGTATGACAGGAACAAGTTCAATTTCTTAGTAAAATACACAGTCAGGTCTCCATTATGAAGAATAAAGTTAAACAACAGTCAGACTTCGCTCAGATCTATCAAGAGGTATTATGCATTCCCGTTATACAGCATGCATTCAAATTACAGATGATAAATACGGCAAATAAATGGCATTTGATTTTATGAAAAAAAATCCAAGTCCAGCTCTTTACTGAATAATCAAATTGCATCCTGGGAATATAATTTAGGTAGTTAAGATGGGCAACAAATTACACAATGAGCACAGAGCCATATAGTCTAGGTACCTGTGTTCCCCTGCCTTTTCCACAAGAGGGGATGGTTTTCTAACTCTCATGAGTCCACTTTTTTTACTTGCTAAATGATCCTGCAGAGCGAGACATACCAAACTTGTGGAGTATAGCTCCACAGGATGTAGTAAATATTCAGGAGCCTGCATGTGTTCCACCTCAATCAAAGGCTTCTGTGGCCGTGGAATAAATGTTTTGCATGATTTGCTACTATAAAGCCTACACAGGAAAGAGAAAAGAGGACAGACAGACAGAAATGAAGTTGTTCAGTGCTTACTGGGTTTATTTTTTGGCTGCTCTTTGTTGTTTTTGGTTTTTTGTGATGTTGTTACTGTTAGAAATTGTTTGGAAAGAAACATAGAACAATAGTAAGAAAAACAGCAGAAGAACTGACAAGAATCCCCTATTCCCTTTGAACTTCAGGGACAAGAGAAAATAAAAGCACAATCATTAACAGTAACTGAAATATGTTAATTACTATCAAGTAAAAACGGATGAAATAATCAACCATCTAATCCCCAATTTTAGACAACAAATGCTTATGTTATATAATCTAGCATTCTACAGTCTAGTGTTCAAGGGAGAGCATTTCCTACCAGTTCAGTAGGTCATATGAGAACAAAATACATAAAACTTGTCATTACAAATTAGTCATGAGTAATTTAGAAATACAGTAATTATTTTGCTCATTAAAAGGAATGATGATGTGATTAGTATATCACAAAAACATACAGGACCACTGAAAGTAGAGTATTTCATTCAGATTTTATATTCTTTAGAAGTGAATATTTCAGTACAAATTCATAATTATGTTGTTTAAAATGACATTTTAAATATTGTCTGTTTATATATAAAGAGAATAATATAATAGTTTAACATGAACTTATTTTTCATTTGCTGTCTCTGTCACAAAGACAGAAAGTACGCTGAAATGCAGCCGCAGTTCTTTCTTCATTATATCCACATATGCTGCTTTGGCACAACCAGTGTAATCTCAGTCAAACACTTCCCATATCAGAAAACATCTTTGATATACAGCATGCAACCCAGGTGATCCGGTAGCTATCATTATCTGCAACACTATGTTGAATTAATCGGTCCCTAATAGGTGTACTTAATATTTACAAAGGAAAGAAATTTTCCAAGTAATGCAGAAAATTACATTAAATAAACTAACAAAGGCCTCAATGTAGTAGAACATCACTACAGAGCACATTTTCAAACAAATCTGGTATGTAACAAGCTAGAAGCATATAAAATCTTTCACAGGAAAGACTAACCAAATACTAAAAAATAAAGTGCATTTTTGTTATGCACACTAAAAGAAGAAACTTGCTTGCTTTATGTGGCAATGCTTTGTGCTTTATCAATGTGGATTATTACCTCTATTCTCTGCACTTCCTAAACCCCCAATCCATTCTGCAGAGCTCCTCTGCTGCTCTTTGGCATGTGAACATCAGCCTAATGCTTCAGTGTGTAAATCCTATTTCTACATCTCATTTACGTGTCTTCCTTTTTTCCTAATGGTAACTTTACAGAGTTCTTTCTTCCTAGCTATAAGATTCCTTCGACCAATCTCAATGAAGGGCTGTATCTGTATGTTTCCTAACTTTTTAATACATGAACTGTTCCAGTGCAGTAGCATGCTACCTTCAAGGGACTAGTGATCTTAGTAGATTTTTTTAAGAGCTTTAGGGACATCCAATTATCTGTGACTATGATTTACAAAGTAACACCCTAAAAGAAGCAACACTAAGATGATAATGAAAGTGACCATTGCTCCTCAGATGCCTTAAGAGCTGAGAAAGCCTTTAGAGGTTTTATAAAGGTCCATTCAATTATACTTATGCACAAAAGAAAAAAAATTAAAATACTAGTTATTTTATAGAAAAAATTGGAACATGAATCTAAAAACAATTTAATGGGATGATTCAGTATAAAATTCTCAACATCCATTTGACCACTATTGATTATTAAAACTTTAAACAAGCAATCTCCTTCTCTCTGCTCCCAGATAACTCTTACCAATCTAGGGTCAATTTCTTCATTAAGAACGGCTTCATTCTTAATAAGAGCAACTCGTTGTGCAAATCTGCAGGTTGATATAGATTCCTGGAAGAAAAACCAAAACAAAACAAAGAAGAGAGAAAAAAGAAAAATTTCAGTTAGGTTTGCACCAGGTAAGTCAAACAGACTGCTAATGAAGACATCAAACTAAGTTTCTATTTTTTGTATATTTTACAGACATAATCTATAATTTCACATTCTAAACCAACAATATTCAAGGGAAATTATGTTAGCATATTAATGACAGTGACACATAGAATTGTCAAATCATAGTACATGTTTTATTGACCCAGTCAATCCCCTGATAACTGTGTTTCAAATGAGTCCCCAGCTGGCAATAAAGGATAAGCCAGCCATACTACTCAGAAGGTAAAAATATTTTGAATTATGACAAAAAGAGAAAATTAACTAAACCCCCTTTTTTGGTGAAAATGGGAATAGAGAAGTGTATGTAAAAGAAGCTGGGAAAAGAGATGAAGAAGGGAAGAGAGGAAGTCCAGGATAAATAAGAAACAAACTGGGAGGCTTGGAACTAGAAGGCATACAGGAGAACTATGATACCAGATAAAAAACTGTCAGATGAGCTAAGATGGAGCACAGGAGGAGAGGAAGGCATTAAAAAAAATAAATATGATACAACAGTGAGTTGTGGAAAAAACTCTGTGACAACCAGTGTATACTCTGATCCAGGGCACAGAATGAAATTCAGGATCCCTAAGTATTGTTCCCTCCTTTGAGATCAGCTGATACTCACATGCCAGACCTTGCTAGAGAACTTATGTATCTAATGAATCAAAAGCTAGCAATTGTCCTCCATAAGCTCAAATTAAAAAACATCATGGAGGAGTCTTAGAAATTCTAGTGATAAACTGTATGATAAAATTTTCTGAAATGTGTCAATCTGCATTTAAAATGTAAGAATGTACACATAACCCCTACATTAAGAGAACTTTACTACTGTTGCAGACTTGTATTTCAGAATCAAAGTAATGTCTTCAGTTTTCAGTCCTCCAACATATTAAAATACTAATTTAAATATACTCTTTTTAAAATATATTTTAATATACTCTTTTTTCCACAGGACTTCTGGTTCTTTCAGTGCTTGGAGGGGTGGTATCTGAATTAGAGTTACATAATGAAAGATACAAGGGTTTATTGCCAAAGACATAATACATAAATGTAGAATCAAATAAAAGTTTTCGAAGAAAGGAAAGACCACCTTACAATTAAGAGAGCTACACACAGTCTTAGCTGGATTCTATCTTTGCCTCTGCTGTACAGTTCCTGTGCTATGATGATCAGATAATGTGATTTTAAATAAGTTCTATACATATATTAAGTACAATTATATGTACAGTACATACATACATTTCCACCAGACCACTTTGCCCTGCTCAGTGTGAACCATATGTTAAATTAATGTGTAACTAATGTTCAATGTGTAAGCTTCTGATCTATTTATTCTATGCCATCAAAATTATAATCAAAGCTGACAGCTACTAATTTCTTAACAATTTTTTCTTCCATGCTTATTGTTACAGTACCTGAGGGCTTCACAGAAATTAATCAATTAACCCTCCAGGTATTGCTTTGCTGCAAGTATGTGGAATGACTACACTTAACAGAAGGGAAACTGAAGTCAAAAGTACCAAAAAAAAATATTTGATTATTGTCATTACATGATCATCTGTTCAAAACAGCTTCTATTCAGCTTCAGTTACAGCTATAACAATTAATGTATGTACAATTCAGAATCAAAATCTTCTTTCAAGCACTCTGCAAAACTAACACAAAAAATGCAATGTAGGCAATGTGAGAAATTGTATACAACTCTGGTAGAAGTAGGAATATAATCTGTTCTCTAGGATAACGTTCTGTTTGTGCTCTTCAGATGAGTGCCCTTTCTTACTTTGAATGCTCTGCTTCATTGCTTTCATTGCAAGAGACAAAGCTAGGTCCTTAAGAAAGTTGCTCTTATTATATAATTTCAGTTCATACTGGGGGTAATTCTGTCTTGTGCTTCCTTTGTGAATGAAATTTATATCCAATGGAAAAAAAGCAAACAAGCAAACCAAACATAACTATGCATAATGACTCACAGAACTCCAAATTAAAATTATGCAGCTATCCTAATTCTGACATTTTTTCATGTTTAGTAATTGTCTTAACATCTCTCTTACTATTATTCACACATACCAGATACTGGGGAGCAGGGTAGGGATTGGGATTTTTGAAGGTTTGTTGTGTAGATGGTATATGTTAAATCATGAACATAAAAATTGTCAGTAGCCTACTCTGGATAATTGTTTGGGATAAATATTCCTCAAATACAAAACCTACATGGCAGTGTGAGATACATACACCTGATGAATTGATATACGAAAGAGTACTTATCCCACAGAGCCTAAAAAAAATTCATTAACAAACTTACAGAGTTGCATTTGTAACCAGACATCATGCTTGCATAATTACATGTTTGCAAGTCTGAACAATCTGTTTTCATTTAACAGCAAAGTACATTTTCTAAAGAAAAAAAATTCAACTAGATGAAGTACAGCTTTAGTATAATGTTTTCCACTGTATTTCAGAACAGTCTTGGGCTTAATAGTTTTTTTTCCCTTGTTTATTCACATTAGAACGCTTTGATGTTATGAAAAACCAGGAAACAAATAGATTATAAATGGTTTTAAGCAGGGTTCTATGTATTCATATTGCAATATATTTTAGAACAGAATAGAATAGACTATATCAGTTGGAAGGGACCTACAACAATCATCTAGTCCAACTGCCTGACCACTTCAGGGCTGGCGAAAACTTAAAGCATGTTATTAAGGGCATTGTCCAAATGCCTCTTAAACAGTTACAGGCCTGGGGCATTGACAGCCTCTCTAGGAAGCCTGTTCCAGTGTTTGTCCACGCTCTTAGTAAAGAAATGCTTCCCAATGTCCTGTCTGGATCTCCTCTGGTGCAGCTTTGAACCATTCTCACCCATCCTGTCACTGGATCCCAGGGAGAAGAGATCAGCATCTCCCCCTCCACTTCCCCTCCTCAGGAAGCTGTAAAGAGCAAGGAGGTCGCCCCTCAGCCTCCTTTCCTCTAAACTAGACAAGCCCAAAGTCCTTAGCCACTCCTTATAGGATGTGCTTTACAGCCCTTTCAGCAGCTTTGTTGCCCTCCTCTGGATGCATTCAAGGACCTTCATGTCCGTAAATTATGGCGTCCAGAACTGCACACAGTACTCAAGGTGAGGCCACACTAACACTGAATACTGTGGGGTAATCCTTTCTTTTGACCAGCCGGTTATACTCTTTGACGCACCCCAGGATGCAGTTTGCCTTCTTGGCCGCCTGGGCACACAGCTGACTCATACTGAGCCTGCTGTTGTGCAGCACCCCAGATCTTTTCTGCATGACTGCTCTCCAGCCACTCCTCTCCCAATTTATACTTGTGCTCAGCATTGCTCCTTCCTGGGTACAGGATTTGGCATTCATACTCATTAAATTTCATCCCATTAATCACAGCCCAATGTTCCAATCTGTGTAGATCCCTCTGCAACACCTCCTGCCCTTCAAAAGAGTCAACAGCATCCCCCAGTTTGTTATCATCAGCAAACCTGCTGACGGTGCATTCAACTCCTGCATCCAGATCACTGATAAATGTATTGAACAGAACCGGCCCTAGAATTGAACCCTGAGGAACACTGCTGGTGACCAGTCACCAGCACATATAGCCCCATTCACTACAGCCCTTTGATAAACACTACAGCTCTTTTGGCAAACAAAGAGAAGAAAACATCACTACATATAGTTCCAGTGCAGGAAATCGGTGAAGGGAGATAAAAGTATTCAAAAAATTTCAAAAAACCCCAAATCACTCCACCCCATTCCCTCTCCCTGCCAGAGAACTCTCCAGTTGTCTGCCATACTCAATGAAATCTTGACTCTAAAGAAGTCTACAGAAATTCTGCCAAGGCTTTCAGTGTGATCCATAGTCTACTTACAGTTCTTACCAATATGTCCTGTGAAAAAATCCTTAGAAATGCATTTTTATAATTCAATGATTTATTCATCAAGAAAACAGTAAATAAATTAATTTTTAAAAGTTTATTACTAGGTAGGTGCACGTTGTTTCCCAACTGCTCCTTGACTTAAGATTATTTAGAAAAAAGCTCATTTCCTAAAGGATTTGTCTACATCTTAATGCAGTTTCCACTGATAAAATCATACCCTGGAAACAAAGTTAAAATATTTTCATGTAAGGATAAGAATGAAAGCTTACACACTTGAATTGCAAGCTGTAATAAAAGCCAAAAGAGCCAAAAGATCTTTAGAGAAGTGAAAACATTTTTGTTGAAAATAGAAATAACATACATCCATGTTTCTTTTGTCTATAGAGAGCGTTGCTATCATGGTAGTCATGCAGTTTCCTCCCAGGCTGTCTCTTAGCACTGAGGTCATCATAGAATTTCGGTAAGGAATGTGGGACCGGTTTTTCTCTGCAAGGGCAATTATTACCTGAAACAACAGTAAAAATGGAAAAGACTTTTAAATTTACATGTCTATTCATGACTGACATGTAAAAAGAACAAGAACAGTCTACTCAGGAACCTAAACTTCTGACACAATAAAACTATGCTTATGTACCCAGCTAGCTGCAAACCCACTGATTCTATTGAAATAATTTCAACTTAAATTTCAGTGTGTTTATATGTCTTTGTAGGAGCTGGACCTGAAAGACCAAATAAATTTAATTTTATCATACCCTCGCTTTACAGTCTCTCAGCTACATGGAAACTGAACACAATAAACTAAAAACCACAGACTTTCCTAAGACACAGGAACTTACTGAAAATCTTCCTTGTATTTTTTCTATCGCAGTAATAAAGTATGGATAGTATTCAAGTAAAAACTTCCTTAATATTTGCTAAAGCATGTTTTTAAAATTAGACATCTTAAAGCACGTGGTTCTTAGAAGGGCCTATATTTATTTCTGAGAAAATGTCTTGAAAAGTAAAACACAAATAAAAGGGTGCATGATTACAATGTACTGCTGGAAAGAAATAATTCAGTTTAGAATATATAAGCCTTGGCCAAAAAGGAAATGGTACACCTACTATTCTCATTGTCCCTTCTCAGCTGTTTACATTATGGGACCTAATTATTATTAAATAAAAAGCTAGATTACCTCATGATCTGTTGTGATATAAAAGACTTGAACTGTTATCTGGCCAAGCACAGTACTGAAAAACTGTAGCTATATGACTTGTGTAAGCTATCCTAAATGGTTAGGAGCTGTTTTTCCTTTAATAAATGTTACACACCAGCATATATTTTGTTTCTGCTGCACTTAAGAAAATTGTTAATTTAGAAAATTTAGTATCAACTTTTTTGTTGGCACTAGTTTCTCTTAATGGTCTTCAGAAAGATAAAATTTCTTATTACTATAAATCTTACACTGGCAGCCCTGAGAGGGACAAATGCATAATATGAAAATTACTATCTCATAAAGGAATCTGGAAACCCATTCCTGGATCAAGGTTTTCAAATCTCATTTATTACAACTTTTTAGATGGAAATATGTTATATCTCTGGTAGCTCATAATATTGCATAGAAACCTCATAGAAGTCTAGTGTATACTTTCATAAACACATTCTCAGTCTCTGCCACACAGAGATTACAATCTGGATAGACAAGATGGGAAAAGAGCCAGAGGGAAGATATGTTATTTCCATTAAAAATGGGAACTGTGTTACAGAGAAGCTACTTTTTTCTGAAGTTCATGCAGGAAGTCTGTAGCCCAGGTAGAATTTGAAGCCTCCCACACTGGCCCTGAAAAGCTGTGACCAGCTCTCCTGATGCAGAAGCCACCGTACTGTCACGTGACAGACTCACGTAACACAGAAGGTGATGGTTTTCAGTCCCTTTAGTAAAACCTCACCTAAACCACTAAATCAATATCTACAATCCAATCAAGGAATCTAGAATAGAAAGAGGAGAAATCTGAAGGAGAGGGAAATTATGTTCTTTCACAAATTGACAGAGACCACCTGTACAGGATCTGAACCTGGATCTACTAACAGAAAACCACAAATGTCACAATCAGAAAATTGTCTCATTCAAAGGTGTTATTATCCTTCTGATATTAAAAAAAAAAAAAATTGGGCTTCAGTTTGGACAACATATGCTAGTCTCCAGTATTCGCTACAGGTATTGCTGGAAATAATTCACCCAAACACAGTCCATTTTATGATTCTCTGATTTGCTAATCAGAAATGTATTTGACTTCAAATTATTGAAAACTTGCTGTTTTCTCTGTTACTCTAATGTCAGTATATGTTAATTAGAAAATAAAACCAGCAAATTATGTTTTCTATAGGATGTGAATAAATCCAGGATTTGATGGCTGGCAGTGATTTCAAATTTTATTAGCAAAAGCTCTGGTAGGTGTGGATAGCAATCATTCACGAACCAATAAAATCTTCCAGCATTCCCCAAATGGAGCATGTATTAAAATGACAGTTAACAGGCATATTGATCAAAGCAGTGGGAATATTGTATCCTGCTATTTTGGGGCAATACATATAATTTTAATTCCACTACAGTGTCAAATCATGTGGCTGTATCACTGTTAATTTGTAACTCTAAATTTGGTCCAGGATGCCCTATGTTGTGTACCAGAAGGGAGTATCTACACATATACAAAAAACCCACAGTTGTAATTCCAGAACATGCTACTACATCTTACAGACAACAAAAGGTACCCTGATACAGTAGTAGGGACTTTTAAGAGCACCTATGCATCACATTGCTGTGGACACTAAACCCGAACTGTACCTACTGCCACTGTGTATCAGCTACATCGCACTGTCTCAGCTTCAATTTGCTCTAGACATATAGGCCACTTGGAGAAAAAGTGCAGTTGATGTATTTGAAGACTTTTTAATATATCATGGATATTTAACGAGTAGACCAAATGTGATAACACAGAATGGTGTTTCCATTGTCACCCTGACACAAATAATTTTACATGACTATTTTATTATGCCAGGAGTTTAGATATGGCATAACTCAACACTAAAACTCCAGTGGATAACCAAATAGTTGAGCATGTAAATAAGCTTTATCATCTTTATCAACGAGGTGGATGAGGGGATGGAATGCACCCTCAGTAAGTCTGCAGATGACACCAAGCTGGGGGGGGAGTGTTGATCTGCTTGAGGGTAGGACCAATGGACCAAAGCCACTGTATGAGGTTCAACAAGAAGTGCCAGCTCCTGCATTTGGGTCACAACCCCAGTCAACACTACAGGCTTGGGGAAGAGTGGTTGGAAAGCTGCTTCGTGGAAAAGGACCTGGGTGTGTTGGTCAACAGCCAGTTGAACATGAGCCAGCAGTGTGCCCAGGTGGCCAAGGCAGCCAATAGCATCCTGGTTTGTGTCAGAAACAGTGTGGGGTCAGCAGGACAAGGCAAGAAATTGTCCACCTGTACTCAGCACTGGTGAGGCCGCACCTCGGACCCTGGGTTCAGTTTGGGCCCCTCACTGCAAGGGGGACGCTGAGGGGCTGGAGCATGTCCAGAGACGGGCAGCGGGGCTGGGGACGGGGCTGGGGCACAAGTCCTGTGAGGAGCGGCTGAGGGAACTGGGGGTGTTTGGGCTGGAGAGGAGGTGGCTCAGGGGGACCTTATCGCTCTCTGCAGCTCCCTGGCAGGGGCTGTGGGCAGGGGGGTTGTTTCTTCTCCCAGGTAACAAGTGACAGGACAAAAGGAAAAGGCCTCAAGTTATGCCAGGGAAGGTTCAGATTGGATATTAGGAAAAAATTCTTCACTGAAAGGGTGATCAAGCATTGGAACAGGCTGCCCAGGAAGGTGGTGGAATCGCCATCCCTGGAGGTGTTTAACAAACACGTAGGTGCAGAGCTTAGGGACATGGTTTAGTGATGATTTGGCAGTGCTGGATTAATGGTTGGACTTGCTGATCTCAAAGGTCTTTTCCAACCTCAAAGATTCTACAATTCTAAGCTGATTTGGAGGAATCCTTGCACTTTAATATTACTCACTGCAAGGTCAGGATTGAATGGTACAATCCCCACTGAAGAAAAATATATTTTTTACCACCTTCAGTGGTCTTTTATTCAGTATTAGAAAACTTTTTATTACCAATACACAATCCCAGACAGAATCCGGTGTGCTATCTCCAAATTTATTCTAAACTAAGTTAGAAGTTGCATTGCAAAACAGTAGTATTTTATGCTTCTACAGCACTTCAAACGTGAGTATCTCAAAACAGACAACAAAGATTATTAAATTCAACCTCACAGAAGCTCATACAATGTTGCATTATAAATACATTAAAATCATACAGTAAATAAGAAGGATCCTGAGCACAATCTGTATGATTCTGAAGAGGTCCATTTTAAAATCACTTACCCTTGTCACTTCCCATAAGTACAACTGAAATACGGACATTTTACTCCAAGGTAAAATTTAAACAAATGGGGGGTATAAAAAAATTTCAGTGTAACAGTAAATAACTGACTGCCACCTTTTGTGACTTAAGCTTTATTTGACAGATGAAATACCTCTGATCGTAGATTAAATGAAATTTATGAGATTTACTCTTGTTAACAGAAAACCACACAACACAAAAATGAAAAATATTCTTCCCAGTAAGTGGAACAATCAGTTATATTTCCCAATCATAATATTAAAGAATATTCACTTATAGAAACACACAAAATTTTATGTTTTAATGGATTTCCTCAACTGTAAATTTTACTAAATAACACATATAGTGGAGTATAAATTAAAAGGGACAAATCTGAATTTTGCAGTTAAGCATTTGTTGTTCTCCCCCCATCCCCTGCCACTTATTTCTCCCATTGAATGAGAGCCTCACAGACCTGCTATTGTTGCGTATGAAATTTTTTAAAGAAGCCTTAGGAAAAAATAATGTATTTTCCAGCAGAATGCCAAAAAATAACAAATTTCTGGCAACAGGAACAGTGTTTACTGTGCTGTGAAAACAACATTATGTATTCACTCTTAGAAAGAACTTAATTTCTCTTACAAGTGTGAAGTCTGGAATCCACACTTGAAAATCATCAATAATTGCAACTTAATAGCACAACATCCACAAAATAGATTTCATTGATTGCCAAGTGTTTCTTAACCTTGCTTGGTGTTTTATAGCATTAGAATACAAAACATCACAGCAGATCAAGGAGACATAAATGTAATGTGCACTGACTTTTTGTAAATAAGCATATATGCTTTTTACCAATGCCACAAATACTAAGCCAAAAAGAAATATTTGAAAGGAATGCTATCAAAACCAGACAATGCCTATAAACGTGGTGAAAGGAATATATACTAGAAAAGAAGATATTAGTGAGTGTGAACTGCCTTCACCGTGACACTTACCAGAATCACAAAAATTACGAGGATGCTAAGATTCACACCTTATTTTTCCAGTAGTGAAAGGAAAATGATTGTATCAGATCAGTGGAGGAAAGATAATACAAAACACTCAATTATAATTATTATTAACAACAATAACAATTATTATACTGTTAACCAACTCTTTCTACTGGAATGCTTCATCTTTACAGTTTCCATTCACCATCACTATCTTAACTCATTCTTTTTTTCTTAAAAAATAAAATAAAAAAAAATAAGACTAGTCAGGATTAATTTACTTTCTCAATATTTGCCTTTTCCAAAGAGGAAAAATAAAAAGTAACAGTGAAAGGAGGATAGGGAGTTTAGTACACCTTAAATAAACAGGCTAAACCTTTTTCAGCAACAACAGCTGAATGATAAAGATCTGTGCAGATTTATTACTATTATTGCAGTTGTATCTATGAGTCCAACTGCTATAAAACCAGTCATGGTAGTTAGTCCATAAATACATTAACAAAGGCAACTCCTGTCTCAAAGAGACTGAAGAGTCACGTTGGTAGAGGAATAAAACAACACATAAGAGAAGAGCCTAATATTTTACCATATTGCAATCCTTGAATCAAATAAAACCAATCACTTTAGTTCAATGATTCTTGAGTGATGCATCCTGACCCCAGACATGGAAGGGGAAGATCACAAAGGACATTTTTAGTAGAAGTATAGCTGCAATCTTGTAAATATCTTTACTATTCCAAATTTAACAAGGAAACTATTTTTTGAAATACAACCCTGTATACTTACTATAACCTTACTGTTTAATCGTTAAACTTTTCCCAAATTAAAATATGTTATTTCAAATGAAGATCTATCAACCTAAACGTTTAAAAAACTGCAATATATATCCTAAGACTAACTGAATATTGGAATCAAGATTTATAAAACATTGCACATTGGTAAACAGGAATGTAGTAAAGGGAGAAATATTTCACTCTATTCTAATTTTACCTGTTCCAAGTAATGTAATGACCGGTTGATATATTTGGCTTCTGTCAATAAGTGACCTCCAACTCCAGTCTTTGCAACACGCTCTGATCCAGCAAGGTCTACTAAGTGTAACTTGGAGCGTCTGATAGTTGCAGATCCAGGTTCCTTGCTGGAGATGTGAATAGTGAAAATGCAGTGAGATCGGGTTGAGGCTTGATTCATTGGTGTCTACAATGAAAAGAAAGGAAGAGTCTGCAATGTTCATTTAATAAATACATTTAGCTTTTCACAGCTCAATACTCTGGCAATTCAAATTACCTATAAAATTTTTTAGCTATTGTACCTGTAATAAAGATGCAAACAGAACCCAGAAGGATTTACCTGGCACTCACGTTCTATCCAAATACTTGGATAACTTTGATCTGGACAAATTGTACTGCAAGCAACCAAGTAATTATCCTTATTCCAAGATACTCTAACAGTGAAGACATCAGCAAAGCAGCTGGCCTTACTATGCTGAGGAATACTAGAAAAGGGCACCTTGGCTGCAGGGAAAGATAATAATTCCTGATCTCCAAGAGGTTATCAATTTCCCCATTGGTAAGACAATTTTTAATTTTTTTTTTTTTTTTTTTTTTTTTTTTTACTAGATAGCTGCCAGTGTAACTAAGACTAGGACTTTCTATAAGGCTTTAGACTTTCACATTTTCATTACTTTTATGAAAAAATTTAACTTGGCAAAATCAGTGTCAGAATTTTATGTGGCATGACAGAGTTTTCATAAAAGGTTTGGCTTCAAATATAATTATTTGGAATAGCTACTGTCATACTTTCTTAACTAGATGCATGGAAATTCTTGGTCAATTTTTAGAGATGCTCAGCTTTAGTATGACTTTAGTGGTGTTTCCAATATATTTGAAATGCAGAACAGAAAATTTTACACACCTCTCAGATATTTAATTTTAGATTTCAAATGACCACATGCTATCACACATACACCTTTTTTTTCTTAAACAACATGTAAAAAAATCTTGAAGCATCTAAAGCTTCTTTCATTTAGTTATATCAAGCTGTTGTTGGAAAGTAAAAACGAAAAGAATTCCTTACTGTCCTCATTTTATAAATAACTAAAGCTTTAGAATATAGATGGAGATTATACGTATACCATACAAATAGTATTCTTATTTGTAACAAGTATGACTACATTGTTATCAGGACATAAATACCTGACTTGAAGAAAAATTGGGCAGTGAAATAAATTACTAAATATTATTGAGTTAGCAACTAAATCTATACTTCTAGCTGTTTAAAAAGATAAAAAATTCCTGGTTAAATTGTATACATTAATCTCATCTGTATTTTATTCCTCTGTTATTCTAGAGTAATTATTTATTTAGGCATACCCTGTGATTCAGACTAAATATACCAACATATTGCCTTTTTTTTTTTTTCCCATAGCCTGCTTTTGTATGAAACACTCTAGATGTTAAAATACCCTGCCCATTGCAGGTGTTGAAGGTGATATCTTGTTAATCCAGAAAGGACAACTCTTAACAGAAAGACCGCAACCTGAATATTCCTTTACCAGGAATAATATAAACAGCTATAACTTGTGGCTGAATTGTCTCCCCTTCAATTTCCCAGTATTTTTTCCAGCTTTTATAGTGCCAGTCCAACTAAACTGTTTTTGGGAACTGATTCAGCCCAAAAAAAAAAAAAAAAAAGGTTCAGCAAACCATAGATATTTAACCTGTATTTAACCTGGACCAGTTTCCCAATGCAGTCACAGTATAGCTCTAGAAAGCAGTTCTGCTACAATAATTGAAAAGGGCAGCATACAGTGTGGGAACAAGTAGGTGGCGTGCAGGAACAGCGTACACTTGTAGTTGTTAGTGAAAATTCTGTAATGAAGTTACAGCCTTAGCACTATTTTATTTTGGGCGGCTTTACCTAATAAAGCAAAGCTCAGAGGGAGAGGGAGAAGAGTTTTGATCATTAGTTTATACAGATGAGGAATTTTGGAACAATATAGGCAAGCCACTGGCTCTGCTTGACTGCCTTGTTTCTAAGGATCATTTCACAATCCTGTGAAATGAGTATCAGAGTGCAGTCACATACTATGCTCTCTTCAGAAGCAAAGCTGAACAAATGGAGGGGCAGTGAGCTGTAGCATGGGAATGAAAATAAACAGGCTCCAGGAAAGGTGTCAAGCAACAAAATACTCCCAAACATACTTTAAATGCAGTCGTACTAAGAAAAAATTATATGCTGTTAAAACGTACTTTATTCAGCAACTCTGATTCCATGAATATGAGAGCCAGCTTCACTTATTTTACTAGGAGAGCTATAATTTTACTGCTTGCAGCTCTGTGAAGCAAGACTGGATATTTTATTTTTCCAGCTCAAAATCCACAACAGAATGAGTATTTAAGGACATTCTCCTCAACACAATTGATATTTGAGGACATTTTGCACTACAGTCGTGGTATCGGTCACACCGTACTGCAGAGAAGTCTAAGCAAGATTGAATATAAATACAGGTCCAGCTACGGAAGCATAAAGTAAAGGTTGCTATGCAACAAAACCTCACGTATTTCAAAATGTGCTTTTTGTCACACCTGTTTAACACCAACAGAGGGTGAAAAAAAAAAAATCAAAAAAAAGAAAATAATTTTAGGGCTCTGAGTTCCAAAAGCTTAGGGCAATATTTGGCCTATTAGGTCTTTATTGTCTATTATATACCAGCCACAACTTGGTTTTGCATGTTCCAAGGAGATTCTGCTGGACTGGTCATTAAAAATTCCATTGCTTTTCTCTCCACTTCTTTTTTAATGTAAAATGAGTGAAGATGATTTGGAAGTCATTGCCTAGAATCCCAAACTGGTGTTTTTAGAAAGCCCATACACCAATAAATATAGAGTCAATACACCAATACTCCTTTTTTACAGTATGATTCTATCTTCACTTTGCAGTTCCCATATGTGGAAAGCTCTATTGGAACTCTTGCAGGAAGCATAATGCAATAAAAAGTTAAACTGTTAAATGGGATGTGATCACGAAATGTTAATTGCAGTCATAATCCCCCACACTTTGCTACTTTTACCACACAAGTAGATGCAAAGCACACAGCAACCGAAATGACAACTTGTCAGCATCTTCAGTCCAAAAATAAGCCTTTTTTGTTTGTTTGCTATCTTACATGTGTAACTTCAGAGTATCATTATTCAGCTGTTCAGAAAGTTTGAAAACTGAAAACAAGCACAATTTTCTGGACGGTGTTGGAAAGCCTGCTAAAAGGGTCCTTTAGTAGCTTTCAGAGTTCATTTTGGTGTTGTTTAGCAGTATTCAAACCATATGTATATGAAATCATCCTCACACTAATTTGATGTGATGAAGTAAAAAAAGAAAGAAGGGAGTGGCCTGGCTCTCAGCAGATGGTTGCTATTGTGCAAGTTATATATAGAACAACTGATGAGCTGCAGTTACTTACAAAGAAATAATTTTTTCCAGGAATTCTGTGACATAATAAACCACATAAGCAGATTTCAGATGCTTTGTGATATCACATGAACACTACAAAGGAATTAATGCCAGGTCATCTGTTGCTGCCCATTATATGTCATGGTAAAAGAGGAATTCAATAACATTTCTTCCAAGATCATGATTTGGTAAAGCATCAGTGTTTTGTTTGATCTTAGAAAATATGTACAAGAGATATTTCAAGCCATACCACCCAGTCTCTTTTTTCACCAGGACCAGGATACCTGTGTTTGCTGAAATTAAAAAAACTATATGAAAGCTTTGTGACTTACACCATTACATCTATTCACACAACAGTTGCAAGAAGGTGGTTTCTACTTAAATGAGAACCTGCAGCACAGCTATACTCCAAGAAGCATTCAAGTCAGATGTTTCTGTCAAGGAATACAAAGTCATGAAAGATCCAAAAACTCACTGGAGACTAAATTATAGATCTAAATCTGATTGTTATCTATCTTAATTCAACAAAACACTGCAGGAGTTCCTCCCTATACAAGAATTTCTGTATTTCCTAAATCCTTTATTTGATGCAGCTGCTATTATAAATGTTTTCACTAAGAATTGCCAGAAACAGGCTGCTACTGGTCTAAATAGAGTTCTTAATAACTGAGGACCTAAGAAGGAGAAAGTATCTTAATTAGAAGAAAAACATATGAAAAGCTGTTTGAAAATCACCATTAGACTAACAGAAGCTGCTACTATCCGGGAGAATAGTGTGTTGATTATGACCGCCAAATAAACTCAGAGAGAGAAAATGCAGAAAAGAATTCAGGACAGCTGGGACAAAAAGATTTCACAGGTGATAAATGCAGTCATTCAGCCCATATTGCAAACCATCTCCACTTGGCAGTTTATACAGTTCCAGTGGAATCTTTCTTCTTTGAATCAAAATATTTAAACATCAGAAGAACATGATTTTCCTGTATGAGTGAATTAGTGACTAGCCAAGACATAAATGAAGAAAGGCTGATTCCGAATGTTCCCATTTTTTTTAGAGAATGTCTATGTCAAAAGTACAAAATTTTGTTTTAAGATGAGTTTTTTTCCTCTGAAGTTTTTTTGCTTTTAAACCTTGTGAAGAATGTCAAGGGAAAAGAGAAAAGCACTGCTACCAGCCAAGACTGATATCAAATTGATTTTCTCCAGTCTCAAGCTACAATCAGACGGATGGATACCTCTAGGAAGAAGTTCTGACAGCTTCTGTCATTTCACTGTTCAGATGGTAAGAAAAGAGTTATTGTGTCCTACAAGAATGATAATAAAGGAATATAAAACAGTTTGTTTCTTTGGCTGAAACTCATCCTTAGAATAATCTGGTGTTTTCACATTTTTGGTTTATAGCACAGAACATCATAAGTCTCTGCAAGGCTCAAGGAGCAGTTGTAGAAAAAGAGCAGATATATCTGTTTAATTAATATAAACTCCACCATTTCCAACAGAACGATGCTGTATGGAAGGGTATCTAAGTTGAAGAATGAGAGGTTCCTGCCTTTGTGTGTGGTAGATCAGTGAGACTTTAACATATCTTTAGTTTCCTTTCTGATTAATATGGTACAAGTGAAGGGGCTCTTCAGGTGCACTAAGGTACATTTGATACAGTTGAAATTGCAAATTTATTGTTAAGAAAATATAAGGATCAGAATAGGTGTAATCTGACAGTTTCCTGATTTCTAAAAGCAATATACATTTCCATATTTACTACAAGTACAATTTCACAGTTAGGCCATGGTAGCTGAGGTAACTTTTAAAGTAATTAATATTCCCTGATAAGGACATTATTAAACTTTACATTATACAATGCCTTTTATCCACATAAATCCCAAAGCGCTTTAAGGACTATTCAAAGTAGTACATATGACCAGTGATTGTTTTACCACACACAGAAATGAAAGCACCTGTGCCAAAATGATGATGCCATTTGGTGTTAATAATACTATGGAACAGGTTTGTCAGAGTGGAAATAAACTAACAGTTGACACCAATGAGCAACCTAGGAAAGCAGAAAGTTGTAATTCATTCTGGAATGCAGCTCTAACATGGATAACATGCCTTCTTGGCAAAAATGCCATTTAATCTTATATGTTCACACATTCAGATCTTATTTTTCATATTTCATCCAAGAAAAAAAAAATGCATTCAAACACTACCAGTGGCTTTCTAAATATATTCAAGAGAATACTAATGGACAATAAAAATAAATACAAAGGGAATGAGTCCAATTCAGAGGTCACAAGTCAGTCCCCACAACTATCTTTAAATGTTTAAAAGTTTCATTCTTTCTTGAAAGAAACATATTCAAACACTGCCAAAAGCTTACTGCTTGCCCCATGTGTTCTTCAAACATTTGAAATGATGGAGCAAATACTGTGTAGTATGCACAGTCTTCCAAATTTAAACAATGCAGTACTATATGTATAAAACCATGCACATTTCCTTCCTTATTAAAATGAAGCAATTTTTCATTAGAGGAAAAGCAAATGCTAACTGTACATGCAACTGCAGTGTTCAGACATACCAATCTCATATAAAGATTTTATACAGGTTTTAAAGCGATGCATGCCCTTGGGACACTACTGGATCTCCCTTACTCTGTTATTTTAAGAGAAATACTAAAACACGTACCAAGAATTCTTCAAATCACAGAGATTCAGGCATGTTATTTCAAAGGACAGTGATCACAAAAGATTTCCATCACAAGAATTTAGAAAAGACCATTTCAGCTTAAGACATATTAGTTGTATATCTACCAAAATAAAATGCTTTGTGAACACAACCTAAATGGCCACTTATTTCCATACATGTGGTTTTTTAGATGCTGCTGCTACCACCTGTGTCATATGTGTAAATTAGATTTTGAAATCCTTTGTTTGCATGTATTTGAGATACCTAAACCATAAAGTTTGTTTTAAAAAATAAAAATAAAAATAATAAATTCAGATTATTTTTTTATAACCTGTTGCTGAGATTCTTATGCATTCAAATGTAACAAGAAACTGTGTTTTATGGGAAAAACAAACAAGGAAACAAAAATATAGGCCTTACAGTTGGAAGAGCTGCCAACAAAGAAAACCATTTTTGGGGTTTGTTCTCTGCCTATTTCTCCCTGGCAAAATATAAGAAACCAAAACTTCCTATTTGGATTTTTACATTATGAAGTATTTGTGCACAGATGTCTCCCCTCTTGCCATTTCTACAACCTGTAGTACGGGTCAAAACTAGAGGAAAGGATTGGTCCTATACTGACTTATAAACCAATCCTGCACAAATTAGATTAGCTTCCTCTTTTTTTTTCTTTCTCATGAGCTATATAATTATGTGTGGGAAAGAAGTATTCAGTTATAAATGTCCCCTTAGGTTATGACGTTGAATGAATGAATGAATGTAGGCTATAGAATACTTCTGATATTATGATCACTTTCTTTACAGCACAGTCAGTGGTGAGGGCAAAATGCAGCCCTCAAATCAAGTTAGACTCCACTAGCAGAGGCATTGCAGAAATGAAACTGTCATTTTATTTTCGAAATAGTCCTGCAGCTCTTCAAAGAAGGGTTATCTCAGGGGTAAAGCGTTAGAATGCGATTTTAGAGGCCACAGATTTCATATATGATCCATGACAGTCATCTTAGTTTTCCCATAGCCAAACTCCTCCTCATTATAAAAGATGAATCAAGCATTTCTTTTACTTTCTTCTCTATTTACGTTTATTCATCTTTTGTCTTTTTCTTTGAAGTTTACTTAAATAGGATCCTAATCTTTTTTGAGGTCAGGAAGTGTTATCATAATTCAACAAGGTTTAAAAACATGGATCTCTGGAGAAGTAGTTATCATTGATGTCATAAGTCCTCTTCCCTAGACCTCTACATTAATGTCTCATTTCTGCAAACACTATTTTCTCATTCTGACAAGTCATCATATAAAGTACCACAGTCACCTAAAGCCAAAAATGCCAAATGATAATGGGTGATAAATTCTGTAATGCATAAGAGGAAGCAGCGCTCAGCAAGCTCACTGAACTGTGCTGCAACGTACCTGCTGCAATTGCAAAGGAACAATGTATGAGATAACTACATAAATATAACATCTGCAATGATATCCACCTCATCTGAAGTTTTTGGAATCATATTAGCGTTCAGACTAAGCAAATAAATATTACTGCAATAGGTGGCAGTTATTCCAAGGAAGTATTCTCTGCGTTTTTTTCTTTTAAGTACTCTTTGCTGAAGACCAATAAAACAATAATTTTATAGTGTTCCTCTAACAAAAAACTCCTGCTGTGGCAAAAGCAGCAAAAGTAACAATGGCATACCATTTGCTAACCCAAGACACACAGATTAGCAAATTCTCTACTACTGGGGTCCCAAACATTCTCATGTCTATTCTTATGTTTTCTTGCAAGTACTAGCATGCCCCAAACAAAACTACCAAGTTGCAGATTAAAAAATAAGCTAAAGGAGATTTTTCTTTACACAACACATGTGTCTTTACACAAGTCATGGAACTTTGTGTCACAGGAGATTTCATGATAAAAATTTGCTGAGGTAAAAAAAAAGCACCCAGGCAAATTCATGTAAAGAAAAAATACAACTAAAGTTATTAGCTATAAACAGTCTGAAACACAAACTAATGAAGATTAGGTGTTGGGGTTTTTGTAAAAAAGTATCATTATTTACTTGGGGTTTCTTTTCCTCTTCTCTATATATTTGCTATTGGCCTTTGTTCAAAATAGGAAACTGCAGCAGACATATCTTTGGTCTGACCCATTAAGAATATTCTTTTAGTTTTACTGAGAATTACTTCATCTTGACCTTTAATGACTTACCATCTTCATTAGTCTTACTATTTGTTCATGACTTTCAGTGTTTGGGATATATTTTCTCTTTAGGCAACATTTTCCAAATACGTAATACAATTGCCCTTTACAATTGCTGATTTACGACCCTGTCCGCCAGCAGCACACCCTTCTTTAAATATTCTCATTCTCACACACAGCTCCTAAACTGATCAGAGATATCTTGAAGACCTTTCTCCATACAATAAACTTTCTTTTTCTGTTCTCATTACCAACTATCATGACAGGTTTTCAGGCTTTTGAACTCAATGTTATTTTTTTGTGTCCTCTATTACACTTTTTCAAGTTCCTCTCCTGTAAATTGTATCAATTTTTCCATTACAATACCATCAAACGGTTCCTTGCTTCAACATTTGTATTTACTAACAGCCCTTAAGTACGGCTTAATTATCTCTTGCCTTAACATCTTTCTGCCTCTCAAAATGTCACTGCTGAAAGTCTCCCTCAAGAAAGAGTTTTTTGCCTATTTATGTTTTCTAAATCAAATGCTTCTTTCCCTGTGCCCAGGTGTACATTGTCAGCCAGCAGAAACAGAGAGCTACTTGACTATTTCATATACTTTACATGTCTTTCCCCTCATTGATTTATTATATCTTTTTGGTCAGGGGAAGAAAACCACAAATCTCCATAACAGAATTAGCTGTGTTGTAGTAAATTGACAGTGCTCCCATTATACAGTACATTTTTATATTTACATTGTATTTTCAAGTATGAAGATAAGGGGGAAAAAAAAACCCTACAGATTTTGAATATGGAAACATTTAATTCAAATTTTCCAGAATCAGTAAAAACACCCTTGTCTTTGCATATTGGCAAATATTTATTTTGAATGTGCCTTGTACTACCATTTGGGTTTTTTTACACATAACACCACGTTTATGCAGTAAGAAGAAAAAAAAAAAAAGGGACTGCTAACTCTTACAGCAACCACTTCAAAGGCAATTTAGTACTTCTGTGGGAATGTTTGACAATGCTTTGTAAGGACATGTTTTCTAATCTTTACATGTGTATGTATGTTGATACATGCCACATTCAAAAGTAAGTATATGGTTTACGTGAAAAATTTTCACCCCCTAGTTTTAATTGCAGTAAGTTATGACATAAACAACCACCAGATTCACTAAGGAAAAACAGAAAGCTCTTTGCAAAGTGAAAGCTATCATCAGAGAAATGCTTATTTAATTTCACTGTGGAAATTCACTCAGAAAGAAGATATGTACTCATTTATCTCCAAGAACTTCCAAAATATAAATCTTAAGTGGGAAAGCTTATGACCATTTTGACTGTGGTGGTGTTAAGTAAGATTTGCAGCAGCAGTTCTCACCTCAGCAATCATTCTGTTGGTGTCTCCCAAGAAGAGTAGGTTTAAGGCTTCCTCTTCACTGGTTGCTTCCTGAAGAGACAAGTTTTTCAGATGAATGTTCTGATCAGGGTCTTCCATTATTATCACTTTTCTACATGAAAAAAAACCACAAACCAATCACCAAGCCAAAAACGAAAATTAGAGTTGTAGTAAAGCGATCTTTGTTCCATACTTCCATTTTGATTCTGCCTAAAAGGTGACACATAAAACCCAAAACCAATTATAAAAGAACTAGAAACATAAGTAAATAATACACATTAAAGGAAGTGCTAACTTTTTTTTACCTCTGTCACTGTTTTTTTATTCCTTTATTATAAACCTCCACTTAGAAAAGAAATATATAAAATCAATAACTTAGAAAAAAGCTTGAGGATTTTTTTTTTTATGAGATATAGTGAAATCTCAAGAGCAGGAAGTAAAATGAATGATCACAAATAATAAGTAGAAGTTTGTTTGCCATTACCACAACTATTTAAGCACAAATGATACATAAACCATACCATAATCTTGATAAACAAATAGGCATGGCATATTTCAGAATCAACACATCTGTAGCCAACATGTTTGTAATAACTTGGCATTTGTCAAGATTATTTCTCTTGTCATTCTTCTCAAATGGTAATAACTACAAATTTAAATTATCCCTTTCTTAAATTAAAAGCAAGCAAACAGAATGATTTTATCTGTTCTCACTGAGGTTAGAAATGCTTTTAGTTGTACTTCTTTAAGCCTTAAAATTCAGAAAAAGAACGTTATATGGAAGTACCAAGGATATGGCAAAAACTCCAGGAGAGCTACTAAATGTTACTGAAACTCCTTTCCACTTCTTTAAATAGCACTTTTACAGAAGAATTTTTTTCTTTTGATCAAGTGACTGAGTTAAACTTTATTGGTTTTACTGAGTAGCCATTTGGGTCTCCTCAGTTAGGACATTCTGTAGTACCCAACATGGAAGCCAAGTAGTTGCATCACTGGATTTAGAAAACTGCCAGAGTGAGGACTGTTAAAACTGAGGTACACTAATTCTGAGAATGAATGACACGTCCTTCAGGGTGAATTACAAGTTCTGTGACAACTTACAACAAGCAAATTAGAACTTTTTTAAGTTAGAAGTTTTTTTTTTTTTATAAAAACCACAACGTTTTCCCCTGTAAATACATGTAATAATTTATATATATGTATACACATATATATATGTGTGTGTGTGCACATATATACATACACACTTCCCCCTGCCCCCAATATTCTTCAAGGTTAACCACAAGAGGGAGTACGGGGCTTGAGTTTTTATCTCTAGATAGTCCTTGCATGTTAATTACTCCAAGCTGCTTCAAAACCATGCAGGTTCGGTTTTGTTCTGCTTTGCTAATCTTTTTTTCCCCAAAACTGACAGAATCAAATAAGCACTTAAGCAGCCTTCCATTGTATTACTCGTAAGTATTAGGGAAGTAGTTCACACTCTGATGGTCAAAACACTGGAATGGATATACAGAAATTGTTTGAATACATTGCAATACACTCACTATTTTCAAGAAAAAAAACACACGTAAAATTACACAATATGCTTCTTTAGTAGTCATAACAATTATTTTTTCAAGTATGACCGCCTCCCACTTAAAACTCTATTTTTGTGTGGCAGGGTAAGAGAGAACAAGTACGGTCCCCCATTCAGAGCATAAACCCAAAAGCATAATTCTGCTCTCACATAACAATGTTTTGGTAATGCCAAGTTGAAATCTGTCCGCAATCCCATCTTTGCATGCATCACATGCTAAAGCCCAGAGTGGTTCTGATTACATTGTAATTTCAATATTTTGAAATTGCACAGTAAGCATTGTCTACCTCTTTTATAATTTAGGAAAACAATGCTTTTTTGCTACGCACACTTGGCATAGTATTTAAACTTTTAAAGATATTTTCAGACTACATATTGACCAACCATTATAAATAATTTCCAGACAAGGAAGGTATTAGTTTGGACAAAAAGTTCTGGAGTATTATTATCTCGGAAAGGAGACAGTAAGGACATCACAAGCCACTGGCAGCCTCCTATACACTGGCTTTGCAGCTATTAGGAGGATTTCTAGATGGAAGTCTAAATTTGCACATCTTGAGAGGCATCTGTCAAACTTCCTCAGAAAGGCATGTTCCTAAACAACAAAATGATTTATTTTATAGTGCTAATAAAGTTACTGTACAATATTATAATAGATTTCTATAGAAAGATCTCTATATTAGTGAAATCTTTACATTTCATAGCCCAAACTTGGATCTTAAGAGTGGAAAAGCTCAGTTGAGTTATCCATAATGACTGAAAGAAGGCAGAGACAAGGTTTGGTTTTCTTTATAAACAAAGAATCTTTTCCATTTGGCTTAATGGATGGAATTTGTAGCTGACTAGGAAACCTGTAGGATGGGATCAGCCTTTTTTATACTGTTATTAACTCAGGCCCTTCCCTGCATCAGCTGAGCTGCTGCCATTAATGCAAGGGAGCCTTACAAACTGAACACTCATTTATGAAATTCCTGTTACTGGCAATCAATGAAGTTAAAGCTTCCTTTGATTAATTAATACCATCTCATTAATTTGTGTAATATAAAAAAATGAAAACTTACAATATTTTAGAAAACAAATGCCAATTTGAAAAATCAAGTTTCTGTCTCTAGGGTTTAGAATTGAAGAAATCTAAACTTTATGAACATTTAAAAATTAATCATAATGATGTAAACAATATATAAGGATACATACCTTCTATGACAATACATTAGCAGGATATAGTAATACTACTTCAGCATGAGGAGGAGACTATACAGCCAGTAATAAATTTAGGAAAAGGATAAAGAGAAAAGCAGCAAGCATGCATCTTGGAGTCTGTCCAGAAGAACAGAATAAACTAATGGATAACTATAGCTAATCTTCATGTAAAGTTGCAAGGAGCTTTAGGTTATAAGAAAGAATGACCAAGATCATAATTTTATTATCATCAAAAAAAAAAAAATTATCTTTCAGAAGTATAGCTCCCTGAATACCACATCAGAGGACAAAGTCAACAGTGATTCAAGAGGCAAAGTTTACAGAGCAAATTCACAAAGTTATTCAACTACCAGCACAGCTTTCAACAGCACAGAGATTTGATTTTCAATTTAAGTATAGACCTAGAGCATAATCTCCTTAGCTTGTGAGACATGACAGAACTATGAGATGAGTAAGTATTGGTGCAGACTGTACTCCTGACACATCATATTGTGATAGGAAATCCTTCCCACTGTCTCCAACAAATTCAACATGTGAGACAAGAAAAACAGTTTGCTTGTTCTATACTTTATGGACACAGGAGTGTATTGATACTGGCTGAGAGACTTGCACATTTAGGAGTTGGGATTCACATAACAGTTAACCTGAGCAAGTGCAGCTTGTGCTGTGCATTCAGGCTCGTGTAGTGCTGCATAGCCCTTGGCTGCAGAATAAATTCAGCCAGGTCATTATAACACAGAGTCTGCAGGCAAATCCCACCTGTCATCACACCACCTGCATGGCTTTGCCTTTATCAAAAAATGCCACAAGAAGTTCTCATGAGAACACCTCTTAGAAATGGACCTGTTTTCTTGCAAGGAAATTATATAATAGCTCAAATGACCAAAAGGGAGACCTCTCCACAGACAGGAATTGTGCTGCTCTGCACAGTACACTGCGGGGAAATCCAAAATCCATTCAGGCTCCGTCCAATACTGCTGTCCGATGCAGGGTGCCCAATATCTGACAGGATGCAAGATTTACTTGCTATCTATATTCCTCTTCTTACTCTGTCTTAAGCATTACCTTAAGTCATTTGTCGGCAGGCATTTCTTACCGAGATCCAGAAAGAGCCCTGCACTGTCTCTCTCTCCCCTCTCATCCTACCATGCAGAACAAGGAATCAGAGCTGAAACAATGAGATTGGTGGTTCATGTACAAACAAACATATAAGAACTGTTAGAATTTGCAGGCAACTGCAATGATCTTACCAAAAAAATGTTTGATATTCAAAAGTAAAGCTGCCTTGAACTGCACAGCAATAACCTGAACTGAATTAATGTACTCATCTGATGCCTTTAGAGAAGTCACCTTAGGAAAGTTTCACTGACTTCTTCCTACTGTTTTTTAGGAAACAAATCAACATAAATACTGGACGGGAATAAACAATATATAATGTATGGTGAAGGTATTTTACACATTTAAATTTGTTTGAACTGTAATGAACAAAATCTTTGAAGAAATGACTCAGAACAGTTTTCAGCTGTCTCCCCATTAACAAACAGGAAAGCTTAAATTTACAAACATTTGTATTCTCCTAATCTTTAGTATTCAGTACTTCCCCCCCCTCCCCGTCCTGCTTTGTTAAGCAGCACAGGAAAGGAATTATACTAGTGGCTTTAGCTTTGTGTGTCAGTAGTTCACTAACTCTTAAAGCTCTTGGAGGGCAGTGCAGAAACAGAAGACTGTAAACTCATTTGATGTAGTTAACCAATATTCAGTTACAGATGGGGTTTTTTAAAGTGAATATATTTGACATTGACCCCATGAAACACAACAGTTCTACATGTTACCAATATATATTGATATAGGTATCATTGTTGATGTTTGAAGTTAATTGGCTTTTAGCTTAAAGTGTTTTCCTTTTGTGGAATTGAGTTCATTAATCTATGGTTCAAATAAACTTCATCTTTCTGAAACGTAAGCTGGGAATGAATTCTCAGAAGATTCAATACAAATTAGCTGGGGTTTCTTTTGTTTTGTTTTGTTTTAAAATCAGGCAACACCATACTAAAACTAGTATGTTTCCCTAGGAAAGAGGACTTTAGAGAATCTTCACACAAAAATGGGGAATCACTTATGTTGGATAGAAGTTTAGATTACATTTTCTCCTGGCCACATCACTTCTGATTAATGGTTGTCAGAGCTTCCTGTGAAGCAGCTCCTTGTCCTGATTTCAGCTGGGATAGAGTTCATTTTCTTCTTAGTAGCTGGGGCAGTGCTGTGTTTCGGATTTGATGTGAGAATATTGTTGATAACACACTGATGGTTTTAGTTGTTGCTAAGTAGTGTTTATACTAAGTCAAGGACTTCTCAGTTTCTCAGGCTCTGCCAGCAAGAAGGCTGGAGGGACACAAGAAATTGGGAGGGGACACAGCCAGGACAGCTGACCTGAACTAGCCAAAAGGATATTCCATACCATTGAACGTCATGCTGAATATATAAGCTGGGGGAGGAAGGAGGAGGTGGGGGGGGGGCATTCAGGGTTATGGTGTTTGTCTTCCCAAGTAACCATTACACGTGATGGAGCCCTGCTTTCGTAAAGATGGCTGAACATCTGCCTGCCAATGAAAAGTAGGGAATGAATCCTTGTCTTGTTTTGCTTTGCTTGCATGCATGGCTTTTGCTTTACCTATTAAACTGTCTTTATCTCAATCCATGAGTTTTCCCACTTTTATTCTTCTGACCCTCTCCCCCATACCACTGTGGCGGGAGTGAGTGAGTGGCTGTGCGGTGCTTAGTCGTTGGCTGGGGTCAAACCACATTGGTCCTCAACTACTGCAGTTTAAAGGCTGACATTTTAAGGTAAAATAGCATTAATTTTAGTTTGCCTTCACATGCAAGAGTGTCACCTGCCACAGTTTGGACAGGTAAAGCAGTAACTTATTTGTTGTCCTGACTTAATCTATGACTAATGGTTCTATAATCTCAGTCTTTATTTTTGTGTTATTGTTCAGTGCCAAGAAAATTCTTACTTTTTGTACTGCTAGGTTTAACTAGAGTGAAATTGGTTTGATTCAGTATCATGGAATTATATAAATTACAAATACACTGTACAACAAAAAACCTGTTAGAGAAGAAAGCCTCTTGCACAACTGCAGAGCAAATCTAAGAGCTTCAGAAAAATTTTCCCAATTTGAACAGTCCTGCAAATCTTTTATGAAAACAAGAGATGGCAGTAAGAATTCAAATAGTCTTCTACCAGCTGTATTTTAAAGAAATAGTTTTATACTTTTTGCATGTTTGAAAACAATCATAATTTCCTTGTATAAACATGGAACTCTCTATAGCTACAACCAGAATTAGATTGTCAATATTAAATTCAATTTTTGCATTCTAACAAGTAAGATTCTTCAAACGTATTTGCATTTGCATATACTGTGCTTCAGCTACAGTGTCACAAAATTAAAACACTGTCAGCTTTGCATAAGCAAAACAATTACAATTGTAAACTAAGGCATATTGTATATGAAGCATTAAGGTATATCAAATGATATCTTCTTCAGGCTACATGTAATACTGTTACAAGTAAGCATCATGAAAACAGGGTTTTTTCCCTGTAAAAATAAATGTGTAACGGGATTTCAAAACCAAACTTAGTTGATGCATAAATATCTGTACCTATTAGAAACATGATACACATATAAATCAATATGCATACATATATCTACATATGCATACATACACAATTATGTAATTCTATATATTAATCTATATACATATAGATATATAGATACATGAACTATATTCACACATTTGTTAGGAATTTATTTCCAGAAAAGTAGTGATTTTTTGTGAGAGTTTCTTCCCTTGTAATCTAGCAGCCTCTAATGAAATGATTCAGCAGTATTAAGATGAAAATTTAATAGTCTACAGAACATACAAAGGATGGCTACTTACAAAACCTTGACTTCAGGAGCTGAGATTCCAAATCCAATCATGCAATTATTAGAAGCAATGGGCAATATTTAACACTTCTTATTTACTTTGCCTTAAACATCAAATACCATTTAAATGTCTCATTCTTCAAGTACTATCAACAAGTCTGTTGTGCGCTTTTTATAACTTCTGTTACTGTGCTACCACTCTGTGTTTATCCCTTCCATTGAACTGAAAACATAAAATCATTAACATAGTTTGCGAGGCAGAAGTACGTATCTTTGATTCAAATTTTATCCCCTTCTTTTGCAAAAATATGAATAACAATACTGTTCTGAAACAATCTGCATACTTTACCAGGTTAACTAATCTTTTGTATACTGCTCTAAAATGACAAATTTCTTCAACAATTTTCTTGCCCATCCTATATATTTGGGAGAATATCAGCACCAACAGCTAATATTTACCCAAGTATAGAAAACTTGCATTTGGCTTTGTATGGTGCTTAAAACCTTGATGATCCACTGTGGAGTTCAACAGGAAATTATGCATAATATGACCCTTTTAAAGTACAAAACCCATATTTTTTTTAATGTTTTCATTAAATATCTGTTTTCAAACAAACTGAGGAAGTTAGATTATCCTGTATTTTGCTTACTACCACTACATCTTAAAAGTTCTTAAGCACATAAAATTCTCAGAAAAATGAAATATTAAGTAATGAGCACCTGATAGATTTTAAAGTATTTGATTACTATTTACTTACATGTAACTATTACATAGTCATTTACAAAAATTAATCAAGTAACTAAAATATAGTTAATCATGCAACTATCTTTTCCCACAATTTTGTTCTCCCTTTTTAGCTCAGAATGACACTATATATACTTTTAAACTTTGAATCCCTAAATTACTATCTTTAAAAAAATGTATTTTATTAAAGAAATACTTTCATACAATGCTAAATATGACTAGTGAAGGTATAGTTTAAGTGTACAGGACATATTTTTCTGACAAATAATGTACTGGAAACAATAACGACCATGTATAGTAAAATCATTAAGCACTTATTAAGATTAGTTACTCTGCAAAGAAAAAATTATTGTCTCACTAAAACCCACCCTGCAAGAGTATACACTATTTAAGTTTACAGGTAATTATGATTATCCCAGTGTGCTTTATCCTTAATTCACAACCACATTATCTCTCAACTTTTACTTTTTTTAAATAGACTAACACAGAACAAGGAGTTATTCCTTAGGTTAATTGACTCACCATATATAAAGCAATTTCAAGATTTTAAATTCATGATTATCAGTAAATATTCAGAACCTAGTTTTAAAAAGTGACATATTTTTCTGGGCATGACAACCAAATAACTGTTTTAAAGTTGCACTTAAATTAATCAAATTCAATTTAGTTCAATCGAGTAATCCAATTTAATAAAATGATTAAATGGAATAAGTTAAAATAAAATATTGCAAATAACTTAATAAATGAAATGAATAATTTAATAAATTTAAATAACGTAATAGCATTAACTTTAATTAGCTGAATAAAAGCATAACAGCCTATTTTTACCCACAACAAAAAAAATCTGCACCTGTAGAAATGGGCACAAAAATCAAATAATCCACACTAGTCTCTGATTTAAAATTTCTCTCTGTATAGCACAGGAAGCTGATAATAAATGAAATTAAATCCCTAAACTTTACCATGAAAGACATCAGTAAATACAGTCCTTATAACAGCAATGTGTCATAAAGTTGTAAAATTTAGCTCCATTTTACAGATGAAGAAAGCAAAGAACAATCTTGAATATTTTTTGTAGATATACATCCTAGATACCACATATTGTGTAGAAAACTAAAGCTATATTTTAAGACAACTTGGAAGATTTTTTTTAATAAATAAAATGGCTTTAATATGTTAATAACATAATTAGAAATTTTAATAGAAAATTCTATTGATTTTCTGTTATTGCTCCATTGGCAGTTTTCAGCACATTTTCTGCTCTTCTATCAGCAGTGATTTAACTGCTATTTATATGTTTCAGTCACCATCACATTGAATGAGAAAGTGAGTTGAGTGGGAAAATGGTTCCCAGCATTATTTCAGGTCATTTGTAAATCTGGTCAATAACTCACTTATACATATTTGCTGTTTTAAGAATAACACATACTATAAACTATTTTTTCAGAAGAAACCTAGAAACTAGGATTTGAATTTTCTACATATAAGAACTTTAACTGCACCAAGTTTATGTGTTCATGATTTACAAAAGTTTCTTTACTACCCTTCTCCAAGTATTAGTAGGTGCTAGTGTCTTATCAATGAAAAATATTATAACAATCATTTATTCTGAAGTAAATATATTGCCTTTTGAAGTTCCTTGTGGCCTTTTCTATCTGTTACTTACTTTATTTCATAATTCCTTATTCTAGAAAAATAACTGTCCTGGAAGGAAAAGGTCGATGTAGAAGCAGGGAGTTTTTCTCCCTACTGCTGCAAGGAAATAGCGCCTGTTACATGCGTGTCTGCCATACACACACATGTGCATACCACAAAAAGAGACAGGCTGTCATGAGAAAAAAGTATACCTTCTGTTTTCAGAAGCTGCAATAGATCTCTTCTGCATAATATCAATATCCATTTTTAACACTTTCACCTTCAGTTACTCTCATCTAGTTTCCCTATCCTCCATACATAAACATAAAAGTTCAGACAGTGTCGTTAAAATTGAGAAAATAAAGTATTTTGAGTTAATTAACACTGAGTTCAATAGCACAGTTTCAAAAAAGTCCCCCAAAAATACAAGAGGGCACATGAAAGTTACTTCTGTTGGGTTTGATGATTCTCTGTAGTTTCATTACTTACGGCAAATCTTCCAGTCTGGAGGCCTCGTGTCTTGGATCCAGCAGATCATAACCACATTCATTGTAGATTTCTAAGTAGGAAACATGAGTTTTATACACTTTACTGCTATCCTGGATAAGAAAAGAAAAAAGAAAAAAAAAAAACAACAGAAAAAAGGAAGAGCTGTAATGAGAAGTCAGAGCTAGATCAGAGGACAAATTTATCACTACAGCTTTTATGTTGCTTCCTCACTCTCTCCTTTTCTTTTCCTGGGTATGATTTACATCGTCAATTCATGATACTTTACGTTTTCTGTTACCATACATATAACGGCTCGAAAAGAAACAGGAAAAACACAACACACATACACACCCCAAAAAACCCCTAAATCCCACCATGCCAATGAGTTTAGTCTGGGGTTATTTTATTGGTTCTTTATATCTGGAAAAGTCTGTATAAACTTAGAACATGGCAGCCTGCTTAGGGAACCATGCAACATGCCATTTTCTCTTCTACAATAGAAAAAGAATGGTATTATAAAGAGGTAAACTCATATTATGGATAGAAAGACTATGCTTAAAAAAAACCCCAACGCTAAGGAACACCACCACCACCACCACAAAGATCTACTTCTTTTAGAAACATCAGTGACATACTGCTTTCCACTCCCTTTATCATAACATTTGAGCACTGTATGTGATGCTGGCTGTTCTCTGTATTCCTCATTTTTTTGTATAATACATTGCCAAATGTAACTTAAGACAACTAGGTTTTGCAGACAGAATTTTCTCCTGCCCCAAAGCCAAATCCAAACAACACAAACATCAAAATAATGGGCTATGATTTCCAAAATTAAAAAAAAAATTAGTCACTACTTTTCAGCAGTATCACAGTAGCAGTTTAATAATCCAATCTACTAGAGTTGTTTTGCAAAATACTTTGAGATAGGAAATTTTCATTGTCACGGACTAGTTATTTCCCATGGTTTTTTTTATTGATAATGAAAGTTCACTATTTCAAGGGACACCATTTAAAAAGACACACTATGAACGGATGGAAAAAACGTAATAAGGAACTGTTCAAACAGGAAGCTGTGGAAATAGAATTTCTGACCAATAAATTATTAAAACAAAGGGCTTGATTTGCTTCTCATTTTGGATAAAAAGGGTTTTTTTCTTCTTTGCAAATTGCACTGCCTCAGTGCAAGTAGGAGCTTCAAAAGTCTTGTATTTTGTGTCTCTGAATTCACTTTCTCCCGTTTCATCCTACTTAGGGTTAGGAAGCAGATGACTCTTCACTGTGTCAGCACTTTCCAAAGCACTCTTGTAGATAAACGAAATGAAACAAGGGAAAGGTATGAAAAGAAAGGCAAGTGGAAAGATAAAACACCAAGAAGAGATGCTTTAAGATGCACCAAGAAAGAAAACGTACAAAACAGATTTTGAAGCAGGTAGACAGAAATATCTCTGTAAGCATAACTAAGTAGAGCTTTTGATCCAAAACCCAGTCTGAAAAAGGAAACACAAATTTTTTTTTTGTAGAAACTATGTGCTGAGAAGGTGGCAAATATGATGAAAAATGATTTATAACAAAACTATCACTAGAAAAGTGATATGTTGACACTGTATTTTGCTGGCAACTATGCAATCAACCTGTTCACTTTACATGACAAAAGTCCTCCATGTGGTCCTGCGAGTGCAGCAGAAAGTCTAAGACAACATGAACACATTGGGTTTTTTTTTATTTCTATCCCCCCAAGAGCAAGCTTTCGTGCACCTGCAATATTCAGTGTACATTAACCTGCTAAAGCCGTACTTAGAAAGAGCCAAGGTAATACTTAACATTGTTAACCCTTACTCAGACAGGCCATGTTCAGGTGACAGAGATATATTCTTATGAGTAAGAATTAGTACCCTGTATTAGATGAATGCCAAAGTATAAAAGTACTATGTAACAATTGATGTTTACATCAAATAATATTTCAATTTGTTTAATTACATAGCATTGTTAAAATGTGAAGATTAATCTCAAATGATTCATAGGCCTGGTGGAGTAAATGAAGAGACAAAACATATATTACATCAGACTTCTCTTCACTTTTGCCTCCTATAGTTAGGAAAGCACCAGCATGATTGACTGTGTTCACTCATATCAGTATTACAGAGACTAAAATGAAATGAAATTTCTCATAAACAATGAACAATCATCAGTGTTCTTACTCTGGTGCATCTGTTCACTTATTCACTTATTTCATTGAAAACAAATGTCAAATGGAAATAATTCTACAGTGATTTGGTTATAACGTAATACATACACACACACCCTCCTTTAGAAAAACGTTCTTATACCTGGAATGCCAATCACTATATCATCAGCTAGTTATTGTTTCTCACAGTATCCTTATATGTGGCAAAATACAGGATATGTTACTTAAGATTTCTTTTCCATACGAGGCAGGTCAGTCAGAAGACTTATGATTCAGAATGACTAACAAATTTAACTTCTCTATTAAATTGGAAATGTTGCTCTTGACATCTCATTTGAATTTCTGAAGCGTGTCAGTTGACAGTTACAATATACTTCTTAGAAAACTTAATGTAAGATAATAAGGACTATTTCAGGTGTGGTGAGACCTTTAATGTTGGAGGTTTTTTATAATTTGTATTTATTGTGTTTCTATCATTGCTTTTAAATGTTGAGACATTACAGTGTACTTGTAGTATTTTAAATGTCACTACTACCTTCTGTAAAAGTGATTTGATGCCATGTTTTATGTACGTAAAACAAATAAGTAAGCTGCCAAATTAAGTCTCAGGTGTCTTTTTTGGCAGAACAGTATATCCAGAAGAACCAGACAATTAAATTGCAGTCAGTTTTCTCCTTCATCCAAATTCTGCCAATTCTCATTCTGCCAGGTATGATGGCTTTTTTTTTTTTTGCACAGGAAGTAACATCACATGGTTTTTTTTAATATTCAAAGTAAAAGACTTCACGTTCAGTGAGGTGCAATGATCTGTAAATCAGCTTAATTAATTTGTAAGTGCAACAGTTACACATAATTTCTGCAATGCATTTTTCTTTTTGTAATCATAAAACTATTTTAAGACTTTATATTACTTCCCTCCATACTTCTGCAGGGCACAACTAGAGTTGTTGAAATATACCACTCACACCGTGGGATTCACCTAAAATGTAAGTTTATAACTCTTTGGTTTAGGTCAGTTACCACACTGGAGTGATGTGTTTTGCCCCATAAGCTATGTCAAATTCAGTATTCAAACAACAGTTGCTTTGAGCTGTCAGTGGCAGGAAAATCTGTGCAGTATTAAAAAAATGAACAGAAAAGTATTAAGAAATAATTGGGACAGAACCGTAAGACTGAGAAATACTACAAGATGAGGAAAAGGGGAAGAATCACAGAACCATAGAACTATGATTAGTTTGGTTGGAAGGAACCTTAAAGATCATCTAGTTCCAACCTCCTTGCCATGGGCAGGGACACCTTCCACTAGACCAGGTTGCTCCAAGCCCCATCCAACTCAGCCCTGAACGCTTCCAGGGATGGGGCATCCACAGCTTCTCGCGGCAACCTGTGCCAGTGTCTTGCCACCCTCACAGTAAAGAATTTCTTCCTAATATTTAATCTAAATCTACCCTCTTTCAGCTTAAAACTATTCCCCCTTGTCCTGTCACTACATGTCCTTGTAAAAAGTCCCTCTCCAGCTTTCTGGTAGGCCCCCTTTAGGTACTGGAAGGCCGCAGTAAGGTCTCTTCGGAGCCTTCTCTTCTCCAGGCTGAACTACCCCAACTCTCTCAGCCTGTTTTCAGAGGAGAAGGTGCTCCAGCCCTCTGAGCATCTTTGTGGCCCTCCTCTGGACTCACTCCAACAGGTCCATGTCCTTCTTATGTCGGGGGCCCCAGAGCTGGGTGCAGTACTCCAGGCAGGGTCTCACAGGAGCAAAGTAGAAGAGACAGAGAGATTATGTTGGTCAGTATTTACTACAGCCCAAAACTGTGGTGAAACCAAATCAATATTTATTTGGGGGTAGTGACTATTTCTCCACCAGAAGTTTCAGATGTAAAGCACATGCAAAACTAGTTTTCATGATACGGTTTACTACCTTTGCAAGTGGTTTTCTGGTCTCTGTTAACTAGTGTTTAGGTACTAATACTGCTTTAAAAACAGACCAAAGGATTTTTTTTTCCTTTTTCTTCATTTTGGAAAGAATGCATTAGGAGTAATTAATAATAATAGTCATAATAATAAACAACATTTGTGGCATTTTACTATTTACATCTTTACCTGTTCATATGTTATAAGTGTGTAAATACATTAAGAAATGTGACTAACAATGTTTCTATCCAACTATATTCAGTTGGATCACAGGCAGAATCAAGACTTCTATTACTAATACCATACACACATAAAAATATTTCATACAAGTGCATCATTGGAGTTAAAAGGAAAACAATAGAAAAGGAAAATTAATATGGATATCTATTTTCTTACAAGTACTTAAAGTATTTGCACTACTGACTTTAAAAATTGTTTTTCATCATAATTCAATGTATTTATCATTATCATTCTGTAATATATTCTAGCTAATAAGTAAAATTAGGTAAAATGAAGGCAGTAGGTAAAACAGATGAATATTTAAAAATGCTTAATATTCATTTTATTATTTAATGGGTTTGTTGCACATCAGTCAAGCACAAAGAAATTAGGTAACTTATGAAGAGTGAAAGTAATGCTCCATCTTTTATACAAACATTGTTGGTTTACGTAGGAATCAGAGCAATTTTTGTACGAGATGTGTGTGATGTAATGCATATGACAAAACCAGAGTGGAGCTAATATAATTGTTAAGACAGGGAGAGCCAATTATGTCATCTGAATGTGTATTGCATCAAGTAAAAATAGCAAGGTTTTTAAAACTACAAAACCCCCTCCCATTATGTCCATTATTTCCAGCCTACTGCAACAAACGAGGTAAGCAAAACTACTACCAATGTATTCTTGCATAAGGTATCATGTCAGGTTAGGTATTTTCTTCAGCATTAATGTTAGCTCTGCCTCTAGCACTATTATAAAAGTAGTCTTTTGCAATATAGTTAAGTACTTGTAAGCCAGACATTTAAAATAAACAGAAAACAATGTCCCATACCTTCTGCAATTGCTCAAAAACAAAAGATAGAGTCCTGGGAATGATGCCTCGATCACTGTAACGTTCTGCTCCTCCTGTGATGGTAAAAGTTTTGCCACTGCCTGTCTGGCCATACGCAAAGATAGTACCATTGTACCCTGCCAAAACACTACAGAATAAAAAAATGAGAAGATAGTTAATATATAAGGCATAACATATTCCCCATGATCAACTTTGTATAGAACCAAAATATAATTAACAGTAATTACTATTTACATAGAAGCTGTCTTCAGTAATACAAGAATAAACTTCAAGATATGTGTTCTAGATTCAATGGAATTTAAACTATCTATAACTGAAGGACTTTTTGATGCCTTGACTTACCCCATTGTTCAATATCATCATTAGTTGATCATATTTATTACTATTTACATTACCTTTGTATACTTTTTTCTTTGGCTGATCATTTTTTGCAAGGATGGTATTTAGTCTCTGAAAACACTGTAGATGTCAGAAATTGTGACCATTGATACATTACAGCTAAAGAATATAGAAATATTTCACATGAAACTTCATTAATTGCAAACAGAAAACTCATGTAAGGATACAGTTATACCAGCGGTGTTTTTTCTTTCTGAGAATACTATTACACTAAACTAGCAGACTACTCCTAGCTTGGATGAGGTGAGGGTATGCAGGAGAATCTGTGCTTATATTAGTGTAGTAAAATCTTTATTTACTACAATAACACACAAAACCACATTGGTAAAAGCAAACATTCCTGTTGAAACTGTGTCTGTACAAGAAGCTTCTGTGGAACAGCAGTAGTAGCAATGCAATGGCATAGCTCAAAATGACATTCAGACTCAATCTTTTTTTTTCACCTCTTCTACTTGCAGAAGTGCCTAACAAAAGTCCAGTTCAAATATCTTTCTCTAATCCATCACAATCTCACTGTTAACTTCCATGTGATTTCCACCAAACAGTAAATAAGCTTAATGACAGTGATATAGCTACACACCGTGAAGGAAATGTGGGACTTGGCTGCAGCTGACATACAGCTCAGGAGCCATGGCTAAATAAACAGAATTTTCAAGTTGTGACTTAATAGATTTTTGGTACTGATTTTTTTTCTAAAAGAGAGGGCTACTAATGCAATGGACAAAAAGCAGTGCCTTAAATTACGGTAATCTAGATTCCATAGTCAGTAAAATTTGAAGGAGCAACTTTTATATACAAATATAGCATTTTTTTTCCTTGTTAATATATGGCAAAATTTCTTGCACTACTTATGATGACAGAGTGATATTTTTCTCAATTAAGTCCCCTTTGATTGGCCGATATATGAAATACAAATACATTTCATTTCCCCCTTGATGTTAAAAGTAAGATTTCAGTTATCCAACATTTAAAATTTATATTGATACTCATAGTTACTATCATGCATTTCCCTTGTACAGCTCTGTCTCAAAAGACAAAAATACTAAAAATCTAGTTTGACATTTCTAATTCCATTTCTTGTTAATTATTGTTAACTGCCCAGAACTTGAAAAATATTATAAGTGCTCTAAGATTTTACACTTCACACTGACTGGCTCTAAACCATGAGGTGAAAATAATAGAGGACATAATTATTTTGAATTTTCACTTGTCTGTAAAAGCAAACCAAAACTGTATAAAATCATCAAAAAATATTAGAATCACAAATTAAATAGTGATGAAATCAGTTACTGACTAATATTTAGATGACAAATCAAACCAGAATTCATGAGAGTCTATATTTGACAGGATATATGATAAAGAAATCAGATCAGACTGCCAAGCTTTTTAGTTTCCTTTCACCAGCTGTCAATTAAAAAATGTGTCCTAGATTCATCCATCTCAAAATTGTTCTACCATATTTCTAACATCTCCTGACAAAATATATGACAAGAGTATTTGAAAACAAGTAAGAATCAAGAAAGATTTATTTTTTTGAAAAAACTTATCAGAAGCAACATCTACTTTAGACTTGATTTACTATGCTTAAAGACCTACTGATTTTGCTAAAGAAAATCTAGAATTATTCTTGTGCATTTTGTTTATTGAAAAAGTGATAAACAAGCTAAGATTTTAAAAAATAAAAAGGGGGCAAACAGCCCTTGCATAAGAGGAAAAGAACCATGTATAGATAGCTGCTGGTCTGGCGCCGCAAGAGATGCAATTGTTCTTAAAGTTTATTTAAAGGCCTGAGTAGCTGCCAAATTGCTTATTTTAATCCATTATAGTAGGATGTCAGAGACAAAACCAGAAATACATTGAAAGTAACTACACTGAACATCTGCTTCTAAAGACCAAAATGCCCAAAGACAGAGTATATATAGATTTTAGATTCCAGATGTTAAAAATCAAAACAATTACTATTGTAAAACACCTCATTCATCTATCTTAGGAATTTCTAGTGCCCACTGTCACAGTATGTGGAAGCTGAAGCCAGTAACACATTGTCAGAATGTAGGGGGTATCAAAAGAAGCTCAGAGATGGCAGATTGAAAACAAGCAAAGGGAAATGATTCTTCAGGCAAAAGGTAGTTAAACCGTGAAACTCCTTGCAATGGGATATTTTGGATGCTAAAAGTTCACACAGGCTTCAGTAGAGACTGGACTACTTAGTGAAAAAAAATTCTCTCAGGACTACTAAACACAGAGAAATTAGAAAGTCCCTAAACTACGAACAACTAGAGGCCAACAGAACACTTCGGGGAAGTCACTCTACATGCATGCACCGTTTTGTTCTGTTCTGTTTTGTTTTGCCCTAAGCACTGACTGTTAGTCCCTGTCAGAGATAACACACTGGGCTAGCTGGAACTTTGGTCTGACCCACCACAGTTGCTCTTCTGTTTTTACATCTCTGCTCTTTGGCTGTTACAGATCTGGCATTTTGGGTTGTTAAGTTTTCTTACTCCTTCTCTTCTTTAAAGTTGTTTAAGGTACATATTTTCAGTTACTGTGACATGGCTCCTTGCAGAAAGGTATGTTTTGTAATGTGTCTAAAAAAGTAGTAAAGGTGTGGCTGCAAGCTATTAACTTGCAGTCCCTCTGCTTCAAAAAAGCTGTTGATTAGGATTATCACATAACATACGTTATGCTGTCAAAACAGCTACAACAGTCAGTGAGTTTTCTTCGTGTTATTTGATTCATATATTTTTTGTATTTATTGTAGTGCATCAGCACAGCTCTGAACGGTTTTCCAGAAAACACTGAAAGTTCAGCAAATGTGAGCATATAAATGGCAATAATGTATTCCCACAGTCCAATGTAATTACAGGTAATATTAACGTTGCATTGCATAGATGCATTATGAAAGTGCTAGTTATAATTCCACAGTTTAATCTTGGATTTTAAAGTAGAATTCAAGTCAATCTTCTTTTTTATATATGTATGTGTGTATAATTATATATAACTGCATCCTTTCCATATTTGCAGCACTCATTTCATTCAGAGCGTATTAAAACTAACAACCAAGCCTATCTAAGAAAAGCCTGCTTGAGATGCTAGGGAAGCCTGTAAGGGAAGAGGACTACCAATAATGCCAGTGAAACTGGTGGCAAAGCCTTCTAAGAGTGAAGCACAACCCCATGAAGACAGGATGGAGAATAAATTCCCTTTCTAAGTCTAAGAAGAAAACCACCTTTATAAGAGATGAGGGACTAGGAGTTCAAGCAGGACTGATGGAGCTCCTTAGAAGGAAGTTGAAGACTATGATCTCACCTCCTGAAAAGAGTAGATCAGAAGACACACCAAAAAGGAAAAGTCTCTACTGTATCAGCTTGTTCACAAAGAATTAAACGCAACAGAACTAAAGCTTCTATGTGTGTACATATACGCTTATGAAAGAACAAATTTCAAAACTGAAGATGTGTAACCATCAGTCTGGGTATAATATTCTGAATATTAGTCAATATCAGTTTTGAAGGTCTGTATGTGATAAAGTCTACATGGATTAAGTCATATAAAATCCACGCCTGGTGTTACTAACTCACACTTTGTTTAAGGAACTTCTCTTGGAATCAATGGGAATACAGGATGTTTTAGCAGCAAGGCTTGTGGAGAAACTCTTACCATAGCAAATACTTGCTATACATAAACTTTGCTCTTTTTCCAGTTCTAGGAATTTCAAGTCAAAAATAAATACCAAACTTCATCAATGTAATTTTAGTTCATTGTCCCAAGGCATTTTACACTGAAATGGTAACAGTATATGTAGGTGGACCAGTATCTAATCAATCAATAAAACCAATATCTATTTACTAAATACTCAGGAAGTTTAAGATATGTGCTTACTGTTTTCAACCTAAGATGCACAATCTCTTTAGGAAACTGAAAACATAGAAAGCTTTGTAACCCTTTAGTGTTTCACAAAATGCTATTTAAAAAAACCCAACAAACTACACTGCAGAAGTACCCTTGTCAACATGAAGTATCTCTCAGATGCTATGAGTTAGTATAGTGAGTAGAACATGTACACATTCTCCTTTTCACCACAAAAACGTAATTGCAACAGGTACCTAAAAAAGTTGAAAATACCAATTATGAGATGACAAGAAGAGTGTATTTTCTAAACAGTGTCCAGCAGAACAATCCTTGAAGATGCAAATTAAAGCTGTCCCCAACACTAGTGGAACTGATTCTCTACTGGGAAATGTGGTAGAGAATCAGCAGGTCTTTTCTGCCTATTCTGCAAAATCTACTTTGCAAGATTGCAGTTCACCCAGGCAAAATCTGCACCTTTGCTCTTCAGAGTCTCTGAACAAAAATCCCAAACCTTTGTTAAACTTAGCATTTGAAAGTACACAGGCTGACATGGTTATTGATGGCAGTCTTGAGAAGACTTTAAAATATGCATACGTAAAAATCATACACTAACAGGGCATTTTCAGTCATGCTCCCTCAGTGTTATCAGAACATCCAGAAGTTTGCATTTTTTTTTCTCCCAGGAAGCTGAGTTTTGACATGGTTAAGGAGACACTTTGTTGAATAAATTTTCTCTTTACTGCTTCAAACAAAACACATCAAAAACACATAATCCAAGGAGAAGCTTTGCTGAAAAGATTTTTCAAGAACTTAAGCAATGTTGTATAGCTCCCTGTTCAGAAGTTCATGGACTACTTCCAGACAGATTAGCTAAAACGTTGCTGAAGAAATCTGTCTCCAGTATATTGTACCAAAGTTACTCCTATTATGATTGTCAGAGTTCCTGGAAGGCCTTCTTTTTTTAATAATACCAAGCTCAGAACTATAAAGCCTACTACAGAGAAAAATAAGGTTTTAAAATATGATGACTAAAACTTGTCTGCATTTGTACATTTGTTTCACAGCATTAGGAAATTCAAAGACTTCATTTTCCTTACATTCTAAAACATGCAGGCATATCTGTGTAACACTTTGTGACAGGTTTAGCTTTTATAAAAAGAAGAGAAAGTGCTATTCATCACAAGCCACATAAAGCAATCTTTACATAGTAAAATGCATATCAATTTTACCTACAAAAATATTAAGGGTTAGCTTTAAACCAAAGAAATACAGAAAAATATATACAAAAAAGTCAGTTTCTAACAAATTTGTTGTTTCAGCTTTGCTTCTACTGCTTTACAACCAGGTATGTCATGTTCCTATCTGGAAAATATGGACCAACTTAAATGTGTAAAGGAAAAACCTGAGCTGTTACGTGCATGAGCAGTAAACCGAAGATGTTGGGACTTTGTACCTGTGAACAAGATCCATTGAATATGGACAACTGTCATTGGCCTGAACCTCTGCACGTAACAAATCAAATCTTAATATTCTGGATTTAACTTATGATGCCAGAATATTAGGACTTCCCAGATTTTGTAGCATAATTAATAGTTGTGTCAATACTTGGTAAATACATATTTTTAAATTGTATATCTATTTTGTGTTTCAGTGAAAATACATCTGATGAAACCATATGAAGACTCACATATCACAAAGCTGTACATAACAAAAAAATTGTAATGTTTGCTGGATATATTCGTTTGAAATTGAACCATGTAAATCCATGTGGCTATATTTACATATGTTTGCTGTATGTAAAGTTGTATTGGATGGTAAATTTTAGTCTTATTTCTTTTAATCACTGTAAGAAAAGTCAATTCAAAGCAAGATATTGGTGAGAAAACGTCATAGTTACCTGCTAAGTATTCTGAATACATTCACAAACGTTATGTAATAAGCAGGTCTGTTTAGTAAAGTTGTATCGTTAAACAACCTGAACTTATACAACAAAGGTTTCCCTTGGTGGAATAAGACAGAGGAGAGGAGAAAAAAAAAAAGAAAAAAGAAAGAAAAGAAGAAGGAAATAGTCATAAACCAACAAGAAAACTGTAATAGCTAATATCAATTTTAATGAAATAATAACATTAATTGCAGGCAAACAAGTCCAATCCATTAATAAGTATCATTTTATTACAGTCCTAAATCCTCTTTAACCTTTTATTCTGCAGTATAATTTCTAATCCAATTATATGCTCAATTCAAGAAGATTTTAACATAGAAAAAGGTTAGATCTGTTCTTACATTTTACTCAAAGAACTGAATGCTTCTTTTCTCGTTAAGCACTGAAAAAATATTGCCGGTTTTTAGAAATACGACAGCTTGTACTTGACGTTACAAAGCTAAGAACATTTTTTAAACACAAAGAAAGTATAGAACATGTCCTCTAGATTGCATAGAATTGAAAGCACACCTTTTCCAAGTGACAAGTAATTTGTGCACACAACTGACTAAGGAGATTAACTTGATCACACTGCTATATAAACCTAACTATATTGCGATGGCAACATAATTTAGCATGATGTGATGGGATAAACCAAAAATGTTCAAGTTTCACCTCCAAGCTATGACACAGACTACGAAGAAATCTCCCAAATGACAATCTTTGAGACAGAAATTACAATACTTCCAGTATTTTTCTAACCAGAATATTAAAAAAACCAAAACACAAACCCACCAGAGGTTTAGAAAACACGCTGAGTGTTCTCCACTTGCAAAGTACCATTAAGTAAGACCATGATCCAAAGCTTAAGTCAATGACTACCTTTACAATAATCTCACTGAGTTTTAGGTGGGATCCAAAGCTTTGGTCGATTTGATGCAGATTTTTTGCTGGTGTAAATGCTTAAACACACTACAGTTTTTAAACATACTTGCATGTACCAAAAGTACTTCTAATACTTTCTGAACTCCCAACATACTTTCTACAAATCATTTTTTTCGATTAACTTGGAATACTCCTAATACTTCTGTTGTTTTAGAAAAGAGACATAATAAAGCAAGCCACAAGCTGAAGGAAATGTTCCTTGATTATTCCACTTTCAGCACAACCTTAAAACTATTTAGTAACGCAAGTACTGTTATGTAATAAGTATATAAGCTTATGTAATGGTGTTTGTTCAAGAAAATAAGTTTTGGCTTTATGAAAAATGAATTCTAACATGCTTTCTCTTCTGCCCTTTGGACTTTGAGAAACTGATGAAAAAAAATTAAATGCTTGATTAAAATAGCAAGGGTTTAATATTTCAAAAATTCCCTTACTAGTGGTAAGACAGTCATAAAAAAGATCCTCACAGTCCAGAGAAAAAAAACTATTAACATGAAATTATCATTACATGTAAGGACAGCCAGTAACACTGACAAAGAATAAACAAATGCTGTTAACAGTATAGCTGCAACTATGATGGTCTAAAAGTATAAGTAAAACCAGCTACTTAGAGAGTCTAATAAAAGATACTACCTCTCTCTAATATAATTGGGGTAAAACAGGACTAGGCTCACGGCTTTGGTGGATTATTGGTGTTTTGGTTAAATTAGAAAGATCCTGCCTCTTCCCTCACAAAGCTCCTAAGCAAAAGCTGTCACTAAAACTTTGTATAAATTATCAGGCATAGGACAATTCTTTCTGGTATGAACTCACGTATGAATGTAGTTAAAGGAGAGCAATGCCATGTGTTTTTCCCCCCTCAAATTTTCTTACTCAATTACCAGTTAACTTGGACTTTCTAATTTATTCATAATTAGTGGCAATTTAAAAACATGCACAGGGACAAATTAACTTTTCCTTTAAAAATCATTTTAGATTCCTATTTAAATAAACGGCTGTTACAGAGTTATGTGCTGGCATTTTCAGTCACTCAGCTGACTTGCCTCATGCCTGGAAGATTTCTAATTCCTAAATATAGGGTGTGATACAGAAGCATAACTCATGCAAGCAATTCCTCCTTAATTGATAGATAACATTATGTTTACAAGGGCTTAACATTCCTCAAGTGAGAAATTCCTCAACTGAAAGCTAGACAATTTATGGGTAGTTACTACAGTTTAAAATATCATTCAGTACTTAGTCCTTGAGTATCTGAGACAATATAAATAGTGGTCTAAAGCCCAGTGACAGTAGACAGAGGTTGGAAGCAGACTGAGGTTCTTTTATTGTGGTTGGTTTTTCTGACTACATTTTGTTTTAATTTCCAGTGAAGATCATTTGTTCTATTTAAAGTTTATGGACACAAAAATTTTCATTTGCTTCTGTGCTCATCGTTAACATGATTTCAGGAAGGCTTGTACCTACGTGTAATGAAGCACTCTGCTTCCTCTGCTGCTACACCAGTTTTGCTGAATCAAACAGAACAAACAGAACAGTTACCATCAAAATAGGCAAAAAAAAAACCCAACAAACTCTCCCCTTTGAGTTCTGTATCCAGTTTTGGAATCCCCAGTAGAAAAAGCATGCTACAGAGAAACTGGAGTGAGCGTGACAGAACCAAGTTAGTTTGGGCTGAAGCATATTACACACAAAGAGAAGACAAGGGAGCTGTTTTCTGTGAACCTGGAGAAGAGAAAGCTATACATGTACCCAATTACCACCTGCCATTATGCAATGGATCGTTACAGAGATGGACTCAAACTCTTCTCAGAGGCTTACAGCGGTAGGACAAGAGGCAGTGGTCGTAAGTCGTAAGAAGAGAAATTCCAGGAGGGTACAAGGAAAATGTTCTTCGCAATAAGAGTAGTTAAGCCCTGAAACAGGTACCCAGATGGGTTGTGGGATCCCCATCTTTGGACATTTTCAGAGCTCTACTGGACAAGGGCTTGAGCAACCTCATGTTGAAGCTAAACCTGCTTTGCCCAGGAGATTGGACCAGATGACCTACAGAGATTCCTCTGACCTAATTATTCTAATTTGTTGGCAGTAGGCATAATTCACATAGAATCATCAGCTGAAGAAGGAAAAAGTAAACAGTCCTTAACAGTCCCTGAAAACATGCTACAAACCCTGCTCTACTTCAGACTGGTCTCAATGCATCGGTTTTATAACCACCAATGACAGTCTCCCTCAGGGAAGTCAGAGTGCTCTGATTCCTTTTGTGTTACTCCAAACTTCATTATGAAAAAGACAAAGAAATAGAACCTTATTCTCAAGTTTTTGACATTGGCAGGTATTACAGACAATGTGGAAATCTTGTCTCAGCAATTGGTAAATGAAGCCTATCCTGAACACCAAAAGCCATCACAGCAATGATGAGTATGAAGTCTAGGCAAAAAGATTTGCTTGCTTTGACACTTAATTCCTATTGCAAGACATACTTCCCTGTCTTCAAAAGGATTAAAAAGATTATTTAAGTAGATACATTGAAGCCATCTGTAATTTTTACTATTGTTTTAGTTTAAAATGAAAAAGTTCAAAATAAATGGTTTTACTAAGTTTATAATATGCATAAATAAAACATGTCTAAATAATAAAAAAAGACCTTATTAAGTAAGGACTAAATTCTGTGTTTATATGTAGAGAAAATCCTGGGAACAAGAAACAGATTTCAGCTTTAAAAATTAATTACTTTGATTTTGTTAGTTTATTTCAGCTTCATCTTATTATTTTGACTTGAGTTCTGACACCGTCATTTAAAATGATGATAACATAAATGCATGTGGTTAGAACAAATATTCAGTAACTGTTCAAATACCTGACTAATGAAAAAAGCAGAAAACACACCAGTATCTTTGATCTTGGGGTACCGTCAGCCCTCTCCTCATCTCAGTTCTTGTTGATCTGAAATATTTCATCAATGTCCCTCACTTTCCTTCTTTCTATCTCTGAAAACCTCAATTCACACTTATTTTATTAAAAATAAAAATGAAAATAATCAACACAATCCTAGAAAAAACAGCCCTCAGACATGATATTTAAGATTAAAAGAAGGAAAAACTTCATTTGCAGGATCTGGAAAACAAGTTTTCAGGAAAGATTTGTCTTTACAGAGACTCAGTATTTAGGTATCTTCTATCACTTGGAGCTCAGATTAAAGTTTATTTTAAATAAAATAAATTATCTCAGTATGACATTTTTTTGTTCTGCCTTTGCCAGATCTATGAAAGAAATCTAATTTGGAAATGCCTCATCTTTCAAAAACACCAATTTCCAAATTGCATGTAACTGTTTTTTTGAGAGCTTAGTGCAAGCAAGTTTCCTTAGAAATTTCAAAAGGGCTTTCCTAAAAAGAATAAGTTGTAACACAATTTCTTATTTTAACTAAAATCTCTAAATATATTTAGAATTCCACCAGAAGGCCTGCAGAAGATGACACAAAGATACTCTGAACCAAAGCTATCAAACTGTAACCTGTAATAAGCAGCCTTCTTGAACAACTCTAAATTGTGCATTCTAAGACAAAATAAACATGAACAACTAATAGTAATTTAAGATGAAACATTAATGAAGTTCTCACTTTTTATTACTTCATAATTGTACTCACTTTCAGGAAGAACTGCTAGCGTTACTGCTCTAATTTCTCAATTTAGGGGAAATTTTAAGCTACAGTTGTTTCAGGCTGACATCCAAAAATATGTGTCCTTTTACTCTATATAGATTTCACATGTCTTTTGTACCTAAATCACCCCCATTAGCAATAATGCAGCCGTGATGCAAGGTTGCCTGCAGGTGAGCCAAGCCACTGCTTCCCACACTGTCACAAATATAACCAGGTCAGAATGGATAATTGTTCATACAAATATTTTGACCACGTTTTCTGTAAGTATAAGCAGCAGAAAAACCCAGAAAAGAGTGAAGTAGTTTGTATATTACAGATGTTAATTCTTAGGATAAACACAGCACACCAGAAGAAACTAAAAACTGCAGCAATGGGAGTACTATCCTGGAGGCTACCAGATCTTTCAAAAAAATATTAAGTCATTGCCATTAGGTTTATAAAAAGCTGAGCTGTTTCTTATTTACATGATACTTCTGAAGATAAAATATTTTCAGTATTACTTTTTCATAAATCAAGACAAAACACTGGCCATATTAGAACTGAAAACAAAACTAACATTTTCTACTCTTAATTTCTGATTGCATTCATCATCATAACACTAATATTTGAAGCATTATAAGTAACCTTGTTCTGTTGTTAGACTAAAACAATGCTTAATTGTTAGCAAACTGTAAAAGACGGATGTTATTTATTTTCTGTATTTTTAATAGAGTAATAGAGCTAGTGTTGCTTCTGAAAGATCAAGTTGGCTCTGCACAGAAAAAAAATCACAAGAATATATATTTAAAATTAAAAGGAAAAGCATAAAGCACAAACAAATGATAAGAAGAAACCATGTAAGAGATGGTTTAAGCATTAACAAAAAGTAATTAAAAAAAAAAAGCAAATCACATGGTTATAATGGTTTGCAGAGATTGGCACTTCTGACTGAGGAAGAAAATTAATGTCTGGTGCCTCTGAAACCACAGGCAAGATTACAATTTAACTGGACTAAAAGAGGGGAAAAGTAGTGGCCCAACATCAAAGAAAGCACACTTGAAAAAAACCAAAAAGTTGCCTCCAATTCCCATCCATCCAAGAACAAACTAGAAAGATTTTAGAATCCTGAACATTGCATTGTTGGTTTTAGTTTTAAAATGACATTGCATTGTTGTTTTTAGTTTAAACAATGCCCAAGATTTTTCTTCTGAGCATTCAAGTCTGTAACTGAATTTTCTCATGACTGTAAGTATGCATGGCAAAGAACCTCAAAATGTTACCGAACTATTTCATTGATACTTTCCTGCTACTTTCTTTTCCCTGGAAATACACAGACAAAAAACGTTCCCTTAGTAAAGTGACTCTTAACAACAGAAATGAGCGCATTTTCAACAGTTTTTCCCTGCAATAGAATGTTGACTTAGAAAGAAACAAATGAAGAACACTTTGCTAGGAAAAACTGTGGTCTTACAGAGTAACAGGGCAATACTTATTGTCCCACAATGGAAAGGAAAACTGAGTCATTAACTACAGATCGAAATAAATTTCAGGCACAGTTCAGGACTCTTTTAGCCAAGGAATTTCAGGACTATGAAGACATTTCGAAATACGTATTTTACCTAAGAAAACATAAAAATCAAAGAAGAGGATGAGAATCAGGAACATACTTCAGGTATTGCCTACTCTGTTATAAAAACACAAGCAAAATTATCCTTCAGTATTATCAGTAACAATACAAACATCAATTAGAATACAAGCTTTAACACGAACACTCAGAGTCAAAATAGTCTTGATTCAGTTAAGAATTATTTTATAAATTGATTTTAGCATTAAAGACTCAGCTGTTTGGACGTAATTGTATGCCTAAACACCATTGAATTTAACAGCATTTAAGTACTTTCAAGCACTTAAAAATAACTAAAAAACAAAACTAAAGTCTACATAATGGAGCAAATCAATGCATAAAAATCCTTTATCAGCCAACACTGAAATAAAGGAAAACAATACCAATTCCTGTTCACTAGAGCACTGTATAGGCAAATTATTCAACTGGAAAAATTTCCATATTCTAGCAAAATACTCCAAAGGAGGGGAAAAAAAAAAAAAAATATCAGTCAGTCTGTTGCTAGTTAGCTTTGATACTGCAAGTTCTTGTTGAGGATAATTCAATCCATAGCATGTAACAATGAGACTTTTAACCCTGCTCTTTCCAAGCACAGTCAAATAAGATAAAGAACTTTTTCTGCAGTTACCATTAAACCCAGAAATATTTAAAATTAAATAAATGAATTAACCTGAAATTATATGTTATAAAGTCAGACAAGCAAAGAAATCCCTTTTGGGTGAAAGAAGAATATAACAAAAAAATTTTAATCATATTTAACATATTCTAGTGAAATTTCAAATTCACCGGGTCTTCAATTTCACAGTCAATTATTGTCCTGCTTTATGTGGGACTTTTAAGAAGAAAATAGAGGGGGGAAAAATAATCAAGAAAAAATTATGAAGAGCTAGCTATATTTTTACTTCCAAGTAACAATCTGAGAAAGACAAGTATCCAACTGAGGATGTCTGTTTTCCTACAGTACAAAACACATGACAGTGCAATAGACCTAAGAATAACTTGCAGAATCATAGCTTACATCAACAGATGGGTCAGACAATGAATGAGAAAGGAGTTGGTACCTGAAGTAATACTTCCCAAATCGCTACAAATTTGAATTCTGAGCAGTAAGTTTGATAAACAAACAGTATGAAGAAATTCTACTTCCTCCAGTGTGGGATTTTCTCCCCCACTAAAATGAGTATTAACTTCAGCAATGTGGGCATAAACTGAGCAAAGAGAATAGCACATTGGAAAATCCACCTGGTTCAGAGTGGCATTCAGTCCACACAATGAATGAAGAGGGCTTCTACATCAGTCTTAAATGCTTGCCTTTGCAAACTTTAAAACACGAACATTGTTTATTATATGGAGGAGAAAAACAAAAACAGTGCCAAAATCACTGCCTTACGCATTAAGGCAAAAATAACCAGGGCAAAATTTGAGAAAATCTCCACAGGTATTAATTCAACAGTGTCCTTAACTCAGTGAAAACTAAATGGGGGGATAAGATTTTCATTAGGTTTACCCCTTCATGGAACAATACAGGGAATATTTTCCTAAGGCAATGAAGTGAGCTTATAGCATAGACAAAAAACAAATTAGACATGGATTTCTATGCCTATGAAACAAAAAAGGCAACAGTAGCAGTGTTATTTTAGGAGTTAAAAATGGAAGTTTACCATACATAAAATTCTCAGGGGATTATTGCATATCTCCTAGATTCAGACATGTCAGTCTTTAGAAAATTAAAACATCAATCCACTTTTATAACAGTGAGACAAACACTTGCCAGCTCTCCTCCAAGTAGTACAATGAAAGCATTTTTGACCCCGTGTTACCCTGATTACTTGCAGGATCAACAACGTACCATTCTGCTACTGGTTTGGCAATGGTGTCAAAAACCACATCTTGTTTTGCCTCTTGATCAAAAATTTTCTGAAATCTGAAAATATTAAGCAAATAATAATTGCTTAGAATCTTTAAACACTACTTGATTCATACATTTTTGTTTGTGTTTGTAATAGTCAATGTTTACATCATTAGGCTTACATAACTTAGTACAATGTTTTCCCTGTAGTCTTAACCACAGCGTGCTGTTGTGCTATTGTATATAAATAGGCTGTACACAGTGCTGCTTTGACAAGATCTGTACAATAAAATCCTCTGATAAAATGATGTTGCTTAGAAAAAAATAAACCGTATTTTAAATCTATCAAGAGAATCAGTGTTTGTAACTGGCATCACACTGAAACCTGGATAAATAGATTACACTATAACCAAATACAGCATCCCACCAGTACAGCCAGGCTCACATTATTTCATAACTACTTCCTTCATTCTGCTGCACAGTTACTGTAAGTCACAAGGAGATATTTAATTCAAACTAAGTTTTGTCATTTCCTATGTAAAATATCTTCAGTTGTATTACAGAATCATAGCATACCTGAGGTTGGAAGGGGCCATCTGCTCGAGTCCCCCTGCTCAAAGGAGTGTCAGCTAGACAGGGGTCTGTCCAGTCGGGTTTTGAATACCTCCACACATGGAGGCTCCACAACCTCTGTGGGAACCCTGTTCCAGAATTTGATCACCTCTCAGTAAAAAAGGGTTTTTTTTATATTTCCTGCATTTCAATTTGTGCCCATTAACTCTTGTCCCATCACTGTGCACCACTAAGATGCATCTGGCTCTATCTTCTTTATTGCCTTCTCCTTGTAAGATGTTTATATACACATTGATAAGATCCCCTTGAGCCTTCTCCAGGATAAACAGTCCGAGGTCTCTCAGCCTCTCTTCACGTCAGATGCTCCAGTCCTTTAATCATCTTTGTATACCTTTGCTGGAGCCCAGAACTGGACACAGAATTCCAGGTGTGATCTCACTGGTGGTGACTAGAGGCGAAGGATCAACTCTGTAGCCCAGAGGCTGTTTTTCTTCTGCAAACCTGCTTTCAGTCAGCCCTGAGCCTGTCCTGGTTATTCCACACCAGCAAGAGGACTTGGCATTTCCCTTTGGTGAACTTCATGAGATTCCTATTTGCCCATTTCTCCAGCCTCTTGATATCCCCCTAAACAGCAGCACAACTATCTGGTGCATCAATCATCCCTCCTAGTTTCATATTGTCTGTGAACTTGCTGAAGCTTTACTTGGTCCCATCAGCCAGGTCATTAATGCTAAACCATACTGGATCGCAGTATTGACTATGCAAATGACTGGCCTCCAGCTGCACTTTGTACCTGATGACAACCCTCTGAGCCTAGCAGCTCAGCTCATTTGAAACACCCCTCACTGTGCACTTATCTAGGCTTTCCTGATCCCATTCCTCAGATGGCCTTCCTGGGTCACCTGATTTTGCATTTAGTCAGAAGCTGCTTCCTTACCCATGCAGGCCTCCTGCTGCCTTTGCATCATTTCCCGTTCATCTGGATGGACCATTCTTGAGTTTGTAGAAAGTGCTCCTTGAAAATCAGCCAGTTCTCCTGGACTACTCTCCAGGGCTGTCTCATGGAATTCTTTCAAGCCGGTCCCTGAACAGGCTGAAACTTGCTCTCCTGAAGCCCATGGTTATGATCTTACTTTTCTGGTTTTCTCCCTTCTCTCAGTATCCTGAATTTCATTATCTTATGGCCACCGCAGCCAAAGCAACCCCCATGTTTAATATCCCTGATCAGTTCTTCCATGTTTACAACTATGAGGTGCAGTAGAGCTTCCCCCCTCATCAGCTTTTTAATCTTATATTAGGAAGTTGTCATCCATACACTCTGTAAACCTCCTGGACTGCTTGTGCCCTGCTGTGTTGTCTGTCTTATCTGGAACCATATACTCATATAGGTATACAGGTACTTCACAGGGTATATAGAAAGGCACCATGGAGCACAAGGGAATGCAGCAATACACAAAATATAGATGCATATATTCTATCTGCTAATGCTTTATCAGTCAAGTAATTCAAACAACTGTGTTTGATTCCCATATAAAAAAGTAAGAACAAAGAAGAATAATTTTGAGGTGACCAGGATACACTGCATGAAAGCGTGAGTTTTATGGAGGAAAAAGAAATGCTTACTCCATAGCATTATTTTTGCATTGTCTTAAGGATAACAAGGCATAACGATTCTCAAAATCCATCTCTACAGACTTTTTAATAAATTAGAAAATGAGAAAAAAAATATCAGGAGTAATTATAGCTGGCTTGGGCATCTGCCACCTAAGCTAGTTTCACATACTCATCTAGTCAGAGAGGGCAGCTCCTCTCTTCCCAAGCAGAACACATTTCCTTAGCCAATGTAAAATGACATCAGTCTGAGCTGCAGATGTTTACCCAGGGATCTCTTTTTTAATAACATAGAGCAACAAATTTACTTGATCTGGTATTATAAAAAATAAAAAGTATTCAACTTGGAAAAAGACAACCTCAACCTCGTTGTTAGAGGTGGTAATACATCTAGCTTTCTTCATCATCAAAATTTTAAAGTGTGCCTCCAAATTTTCTGTTTAAAAGATAAAAATATTTGATTCATATTGCTGGTACTTACTTTTAGTTTCTAAAAAATTATTTATGTTCTACAACTAGGGTTTTATTTCTTTTCAACAATCTCTGGTTTTCTTTACTGTGTTTTGGTTATGTCTGAAACAGTTTCTAAACACATCAAGACATCTTTAGCTAGCCTATGCCAACTCATTAGATCACAAGAGAACACACAGTCCTGCATTCAATCTTCACATGCAAATCCAAAATAAACTGTAAAAATGGAAGAACTGATAAATGGAGATGCAACCTTTGAGATGACACTTAGAAATGTATAATTACTTGCAATGGATAGACAAAAACCCCACAACTTTATCAAATGCTATCAAACTTGTTCAAGTGAGAAGCATAATATGCTGGAGTATTCCTCTTGTTAAGGGAGTTATATAAAAATAAACCTATCCATACCAAAACTTAATTTTAAGAATAGGCTTACACATAGTGATATCAATCACTGTAAGGATAAGGCTTTTACTTACTTGAACTTGTAGTTCTCCCTTTTATTATTGACGAACCCATCTGCTAAATCATGTGGCACGACAATCTCCAGACTGGACAGAGATTTCTCATCATTGTCAACTGAATAAATCTAATAAGCATGGATATGAATTAACAAAATAATTTCACCAAGAGAACAGCATAGCCCTTAAGTATAACACGTGTAAGCTTAGCACCTGTAACTGCCTGAAGAAAAACTTGATATAAATTTCACTTAAGGTGTGAGCAGAAGCTCCTTCAGCTATTATACAACAAACAAAACAGGCCCACAGTAACCTTATCCTGTTTGTCGCCACGTGGACACTACAGTAAGATTTGAAACAGAAACCTAGTCACTTTCACAGAACCTGCTTACTAAGCCATGTCACTATCTGAGATGTTATTAAAAACAAAGCACCGCCCCAGGAACAACCCCCTGCAAAACGCCTGGAAGGATATATCAGGAAAGACTACGACAGCATGAGTCAGGCTGGTTTAAAAAGAGAAGACGATGGAGACCTAAATGCACGGTTTCTGAGGAACGCTTCCATTATCTTGATTATTCCTTGCAAAGGCAGCTAAAGACTGGGAGCCACACGTTCCCCTCCAATGCTCGGAACACCGCTGAACTGCATAAACCCAGTGACCAGCACCAACCGTTTTTCCTGTGGAGCCTTTCTGTAACAACCAGGCAGGAAAGCAGTTCCTCGCCCCCTCCCCCAATAGCTCCAGGCTAAGCTCCTGTACTTCGTGGTGTTATTAACTTCCTAAGGCTTCGGACAGCAGCACAGGGCTGCGGCTGCCCGCACCCGGCCCCGTACCAACCCCGCAGCTCTCACAGGCCGGCGGGCGCGGCGGGGCACCTTGCAGGGGGTGC
>JAVJGI010000035.1:15039860-15105628 GCA_035590275.1 Ibycter americanus
CCATCAAGCAGACCAAGATATCCTGTGACTCACTGAGTAAGTTTGCCCATTGTGAAACCCCTCACCGTGGGGGAGGTGCTGGGCGTTCCCATCTGAACCCAAGCATATATATGCTTGGGGTTTGGGGACCTGGGGGTACTCACTCACTCGTTAGATCGAGAGGGGGACCAGAACCTCAACAGGACTGCAACTACCACTCTTGACCAGACTGTGACCACCAACCTTTTGGAAGGAAAACAGGTTTTTCCTTTTTGCTTTGGACTCAGGGGGACCACGTGGTGCTCAGCACAGGGACTGGTGAACATCATTCTATTTGTGCCCCAGGGGGGCTGGGTTGTACAACTGGGTTTTGTGGGCTAAACCCAATTTTCCTGTGTATCAGTGTATCTATTGTAATATTTTTATTAAATTGTAGGTCTGACTTCTAAACTCTTTTGAGCTGGGTTCATTTCTCCTGCTGGTTTACTTTTAAACCAGCACACTGTTTCTTAGGAAATAGTGCTGCATCTTCATGTATGTTAGAGTCACATTTGGAAAGTACCTTGAAATTTTGGTGCAGTTCTGACATTCTTACCAAACACACTTATATGTTTCCTAAAAATGTATGTCTTGGTAGACTCAGCCAAGACAGAAACTCTTGAAATATCCTCCTGGGGGCTTACGTATATGCATATGTGTATACATATATGTATTTATTTGTTTGGGTTTTTTAGAGTAAACTAAAATTTCATGGAGAAATTTAGGGATCCTTAGGGCTCTGACTGCAACAGGCAACAAATCTTTTTCCAATTTTGTGGATTTTTTTTTTCTTTTTTGGTTTGGTGGTTTTTTTGTTTTTCACATTTTCTAAATGGTAAACTGCATCCTTTGTTGCAAACTACAATGTAAGAACTGTTAGCAGGAGACATGAACATACTTCTAATGCAATGCTGATTTTTATCTGCATAATTTTCTCTACCTCCTTCCCACATTTATCTTTAGCATTATCATTTTTTCTTATTCTTTATTTTGTCATGAAACTTTCCAAAATCCGTTATTGATTTGTCTCTGACCAAAGGACAGATAAAATGGTAGGTGACCAATGAGTAGAAAAGGCTGTGGGGTTTGGGGTTATTTGATCTGAAAACTGGTGAGAAATTTAGATTCTTGTGTTCAGTTGTGCTCAACAAGTAATTCTTTTTATAGTAATTGTATAACTAGTTTGTATATGTTGCTTGAAGAGGATTACAGTCCCATCAGCTTCAACAGAACATTATGAGACATAATTATTAGTCATCATTGATTTATATTAAGTCTTAGAAATTGAAACCATGGATTAAAGGTTTTGTTGGGCAGTGTGTAAGTTTAGAGTGGGAAAAAAAAAAAAAAAGGCGAAATACTTGTGTACCCAAACAGCTTTTGCTATCCAAGTTTAGGACAGGGGGCAAAGCAGGAAAATAGAAGGAAATAACATGGAAATAGACGGAGGATAGGATTCTCCTATCAATGTGTTATACAGACATTACTGTGAAGAGGGTTTAAAGAAAGACTTATGGAATTTTACTGATTTTTGGGAAGAACTCTTTGGGAATGAAAACTAACATAGCAAAAAGCAGGGAAAGATTAGTTTGGAAGTGTAATGTGAAGCTGATGCTATCATCGTCATAGATAGAAACCCATCTGCAACTTGGTCATGAATAAGATGTTACAGAATGGACAGGACCTTAAAGACAAACAAATTAATGTAATAAAGAAGGAAGAGTTACTGGAGGAGGCACAATTACCTGCAGCATAATCAGAGTGCTAACTGAAAGGATGATATTAGCAACAACACTCTCAGGGTCTGTGTGTGGAGTTGGGAAGGGAAAGAGGATTTCATTCATTGGGGTCAGGTAGGAGGAAAATGCGACAATGTGATGGAAGGTGATTACAGCCATGAAGTAAAATTAAGTTTTGTGGTTCAAAGGGTAAAGATAAAGGTGTGGATCTCAGTTTCACGATTATCATTAAGTGAAAACAGAGGGCATGATGCAGGGAGGTACAGTGAAGAAAGCTTGTCCTTGTTTCAGCTGGGATAGAGTTCATTTTCTTCTTAGTAGCTGGGGCAGTGCTGTGTTTCGGATTTGGTGTGAGAATATTGTTGATAACTGATGGTTTTAGTTGTTGCTAAGTAGTGTTTATACTAAGTCAAGGACTTCTCAGTTTCTCAGGCTCTGCCAGCAAGAAGGCTGGAGGGACACAAGAAACTGGGAGGGAACACAGCCAGGACAGCTGACCTGAACTAGCCAAAGGGATATTCCATACCACTGAACACCATGCTGAATATATAAGCTGGGGGAGGAAAAAGGAAGGTGGGGACATTTGGAGTTATGGTGTTTGTCTTCCCAAGTAACCATTACACGTGATGGAGCCCTGCTTTCCTAGAGATGGCTGAATATCTGCCTGCCAATGAAAAGTAGGGAATGAATTCCTTGTTTTGCTTTGCTTGCAGGCATGGCTTTTGCTTTACCTATTAAACTGGCTTTATCTCAACCCAAGAGTTTTCTCACTTTTATTCTTCCAATTCTCTCCCCCATGGGAGAGTGATATGGGGGGAGTGAGCGAGTGGCTGTGTGGTGCTTGGTTGCCAGCTGGGGTTAAACCATGACGAAGCTCTAGAATAGAAGTGTGAAGGAGAACTCCAGCTAGTAAAAGTAAGCTGCATGTTTTAGGTAGTGTAAAAATGAAAAGGAGAGAGGGGAATGATGTGTTATTTTAGAGAAAGGGAAACAAAGGTGTCAGATCTCTTGAAGGCTTTTTCCTCTGCCTGTTTATTTGGATGGAAAAGACTGAAGTATGGTGTTAGTGTGGGGAAAGTGAAGAGACACAGGAGAGTGAGTGATTAAGAAAAATACAGAAGGATAATAATTGATCTCATTAGAAGATGGATTAGAATGGGATGATGAGTAATTGAGTAGGTGATCAGATGAGAAATTCTTGTATCTACAGTGAAAGGAGTTGTATAAGAAGAGAAGGCCATCTATGAGGAAGCAAAAATTTGCATCAAAATATAAGTAGCATAACATAGCTAAATCTAAGGGAAATACTGCCTGTGTACACTGATCTCAAGAAGCTGTCATAATGAGCATATATAAGTACTTACACAGGCTTACTGGTGCTTCGATGTGGATATAATAGTACGCTCCAGCCAGGCGTGCTGGACATTAACACATTAAGATGCAGAGTTGGCACATGCCTTTTTCTTAGAGGGGAAAATTAAGACATGGAGAAATTGAGGAATGTGTCCAATTGTGCAGGGGAAAAAGTTTTAGTTTGGGCTTGTTTTTTTTTTTTTTTTTCCAGCATCTAGTTTTTTGTTTAAAATAGGCCAAATACTATTGCTCATTCAACTCTCAAATGCCAGATGCATTTAAGGCTGGGTGATTTTGTCACATGCTGATGTTGTGCATCTACAGCTGAGAAATCTTATAAATGGGTAAGGGTTGGTATCCAGGGACTGCAGACATCAGTTATTTGCCAATGTGAACAGGCAGACTTCCTGTCTGAGTCACTGTATTAAAATACAAAATGTTCATTTACATTGTTGGTCTTATATCTGTATCTTGACTGTAGATTGTGTATTTAGCTGTTGTTTAGAGTTTCTTAGCATCTTTCACTTAAGGATCCCCAAGCATGTAACAAACCAGTGAGTTTCAAATCTCTTGCGTTTGGAATTAAATCTTCTTCAAATTAAGGCTGAATCTAGGACTGAGATTACAAGCAGAAGCAACAATATGTTTTTTATCTGTTTTTCATGTATGACTGAAGAACACAGAGGTAAATTAGCCAAAGTTGAAAATAAAATAAACCCTCTTTTCTAAGTTAATAACTGTACTGCACTTTATCTCCATTGTTTCTTCACTGAATCAAAGTCTTATTGTAAGCACTGTCAAGAATTTTGATCTTTCACATATTGTTTACAATGAAGATGGTGAGTTATAAATTCAACAACATTCTATATACTGTGGATCCTTGTTTCAGAAAGTGAGGTTGCTAAAGACCTCGAAGGTAATTTGACAGACAAATATATAACAGCAGTTTTTGTTCATGTTAAGTTATTAGTATAATAGTATATCTTTTACTGGAAATACAGAGCTCCTGATTTTGTGAACAGTATTTTTTTGCTCAAGTTTGCACTGTTCTGTGACCCCCAGGAGAGGGCAGCGGTTTGTACATACTCCAGTCAGATTATTCCAAAGTTAATAAACATCAACTAATAGATATGATACTTGAAAACATAGGTCAATATGTGTATCAGATTGCCTCCATGAATAACAGTTTTCAGCAGTACATAAATTAATTTTTGAGATTTTCATCAGAACATAATTTTTCTTGCAAGCACAGATACTCTCCTTTAACACAACAGATGAGATTGTTAAGAGTTACTGTCATTGAAGAAGCTATAGTTTTGTGAACTAAGGAAAAAAAACCACTTTTCCAATTGTATAAATCTAGTAAGATGTGTAAAGACTCCCTAGAAAAGTTTTTGTATTTATAGAGGTCATCTGATCCACTAAGATGCATGAACACTACTTGAAAAAGAAATAAATCCAAATTCCTCTACTGCCTACTTTCAGGTAAATAATACCTTTTTCACTAAAGAACAGAAATCCAGGTATATGGAGTAGGATCAATCATTGTCAAACGGCATACTCCAAGAGTTTCACTTGAGAGAATGATTTGAGTGATCTAAAGATAAGGAAACTGTCTTTTAGGTGAGTTAAATGGCTAGTTTAATAAACTAAATTGTCACTAGGATTAAAACATTTAACTTTCAGTGGAGCTCATGTTATTTGCAGTGTCCATTGAATGGTTTATCAGAAAAGTTGCATAAGCAAAACATACAGTTTGATGCAAATCACAAGCTACAAAAGGAATCTTACCTTGGAAGGGGGTAGTGTTATTTTGGCTCAGTTTAAATAGTTTAAGAACAGGCATGAATTTAATCCAGAAGGGCAGTTTAAGTATACTGTTTTTTAACTGCTTTTATTATTAATTATTGAACATTTAAAATTCTTATTTTACAGTTGTGATATTTTTGCATTTCCTTATAGGCCTTACCTAGGCCCTAGTGTATGCTAAAGCATCTCTAGAAGCTTAATCCCACATTGTTGAAGTGAACATGGTTTAGATGTAATCCAAATGATGGCTACAAGAGGAAAAATGGTAGGAAGGATTGTATAACATGTCAGAAAACAGCTAGACTGTCTGATAAGCAATACTTTAGGTTACTTATTGGAGTTTCAGAGTAACACTGAGTAAAACTGAATCATGTGGGCATGAGGCACCTTAGAAATAATTGTTGTATCACAATTGTTAACCAATTGGTACAGTTATTGAAAAATTTTTCCTAACATTTCAAAGTCTCCAGGTGCCAAGTGTATATCATAATATTCTTGCACCGTACATAAAATTACTGAATGAATATTGGCCTGCAGGATTATTATCCTTCCAGCTAATTCCCAATCCAACTCAGCTTGCCTTTTCCTGGGCTTCTTGCCACATTCTATTTTTCCCTATGCTATTGATGTTATGTAGGACTGAAACATGGAATTATCTACAGTTCATAAAAGAATCAAGTACCTTAGGCTGTTGTGTTCATCTATTATTAATGGACAGTAAATGCAAACATGAGCTAACAAAAGGCGAAGGATAAACACATTTAAGCCAGACCAGTTCCCAGAGAAATAATTTAAAAACTTGTCAAACAATTCTTGAAACATGGAAGAATGATGATTTCCCATAGATTCATTGTATATATTCTGGCACTGTAACTTTTCCTTTATATAATTTTTTTAAAAAACTTGAGTAGCGATTTCCATTGGAAGATCTCAGAGATTTACAGATATGAACAGAATCAAACTTGTAACACCAGCACAAAGAAAAGAAGCTGGTCAAGCTGTTTGTTGCTAAAAACATATCCTTGTTCCAGTTAGCTGCTTTGTGCTGCTAGCACAAAGTTTCACAAAATGCTTTATTCACTGATTCCTAATTATTCTTCTGCATTTGGATTGCATTTACATTTTCTAGTTTCTGAGGATGCTCATGACTAGTGTCTCAGATAAATCAATTACCCTCAGAGGGTTTGATTCTACGTGAAGGAAGCCACTCATGATCCCCTGTACTGCTTCCAAGCATTTCTGCACTCCAGTTGTCCTGCACTTCTGGAATGATTTCAGAGGGCTACTGTGGCTCAGTGTAATATAGAGCAATTTTCATCTGGTTTCAGAGATGGGCAGGAAGCAAAACTGTCTTCTTTTTTTTTCAAGTAAGCCAGGCCTCCATGCCAGTGCTTAGTTGATAATTTGTTAGCTGTGATTTATTGTTCAGCAGCCCCTACACAACGAATCCAGTCTCTTCCTGCAGGTTCTCTGGCCCTGCTCAACCTTTCAGCTCTCAATGTATTTTTCAAATCATTTAAGCTGCTCTTATTTTTATCTTATCATACGATTAATGCTTTAGAAAATACCTTTTTCCCCCAACCATATAATACTATCATAATTTTATAGTATTATAATTTGTATAATTAACATTATATTGCATTATTATATATGTCAACTATAGACCATTGAGCATTCACATGCTTAGAGCATTTCCTTTATGAACAACTTGTGTTGCATTAAAAAATTAGCTAAACATAGCGCAAACACATCCCAAAAGATGTATTTTACAGAATATATCAATTTGCCATTTGATTACTACTAAGCCCTGCTGCTTATGCCTAAGTAAGGTGTAACCAGTTCCACAGATGGCCATAATCAATTTCCTTGAGAGTGTAGGCTTTATAATCCACACTTGCTGAAGATTCCCACATGAACTTGATCTGTGGAGTTCCTTACCAATTACATATATAAGGGAACGCAGACAGTCCCTTTTTGCTTCATAACTGTGTCCCAGACCCTTCTTTCTGAACTGTTTTTCTGCCTGCTCAGCCAGGGCCCTTTCTATCCACATCTGAACGGTTTCTAGCCCTACCTTTTTCTTTCTCCCAAATCCAGCTTAGACTTTGGAGTCCCTGACCTGAGCCAGTAAAGGCTCTAACTTTAGTGCTCCTCACCCTGGATGTGGTACCCTTACGGCTCTGTCTATATCCATCCTTTACTCAAGTCTGGCCCTGATCGGTGGTGGTGCCTCTTATGTCTCAGTCTCTGATGTCCTTCCATTTTAGCATCTTAATTCTTCAATAAAATACTTATCAAAAAAGATATATCTATCTATACAGTTTTCCAATTCTAAGCTATTAGTTTGATGATGAAACATTTGCTTTTTTTGTTATTAATAATACCTGGTAGCATCAGGTAACGTGCTGTTAAAAAGAGACTTGAGCCAGACAGTGCTCCTTCAACTATGAAAGCAAAGTTCTTATCCATAAAACTCTCTGTGTTGACATAAAAATACTTCTCAGAATGGAAATGAGTTACTTTTTTCAGAAGTAAGACTAAATTCAATGTTCTCTGTCATCTTTTTTGAGAAGAATAGTGCAGGGTATCTGTGCTACAGGTTTTCAGCTTGTCTATCTGCATGTGAATTTGCACCAGTAGATCCAGAAATTTTCCATATTCAATGCCCCTGCACCAGCATTTCATTCTCACTGTATAGAAGTCCTGCACGAAAAACTTCATGCCAGCTGCTGTGGAACGTGCAAGTGTAGGGAGCTTGACTATACGGTTCACACTTGGCAGTCCTTTCCTCTTCAAAGCAAGAATAAGGACTTATTTCTAAATTTTGGAAATTGTATTAAGAGAGACGAGTGGGATTCAGTGTTACTGCCTTCTTCACTTGTGTATTTGAGAACTGTTTAAATAAATATAGTCTCTGGAAACCAACATCTTATATTTTGTACATCCATTTGACTGTTTTGGCCTTTCTGACACCTGCCTTAAGTATGCATCTTTCCTATCCTAAGAAGCAATACATTGGGCATCCCAAATTCGGAAAGTGTACATAGACTTAATTACATCCATACCAGTGATTTTCTCTCTTCTGTAAGCTAATTCCATGTAACTTATATTAGTTTGACATGACATGACATACATACAGAAAACTATTTGCCATGTCCTTGTATTACTCCAAAGAATTTTCCTGTTATCGGGGTATTCAGGAAGACAAGCATAATCATCAGAAATAATTGCTTGGTTGTTGTCTTTAGCCCATGTGAAAAAAATTGTCTGAAACCCTGTCAAAAGCCTCCCAAGAACAGAGAAGGATAAAGCAAGGAGGGAACATCTTCATGTAAGATTATTCAACATCTCATCCTCACCTGTGTATCAGAGACCCAAGCACTGAATAAATCTGTTGTTCTTCAGTTTTTCAAGTCTGAGGAGCTTGCAGATCTTTACAAAGAAGAATGAGATTAACCTCACAGCATCATTGGCAAGCACTGAATTCTGTAATTCCCATTGTAAAGATGAAGAAACAGGCCCAGAGAAATGAAGGATTCTTTCAAAGAGACTGAAACACATATAGGTTTTACACACACTGCCATTTTCATGTCTTGACTAAGTTGATCAAAATTTAATTCAATTGTTACACCTTCCTGCATCTGCCAAATTAAATTTAAAAAGAAAAAAAAAAAAGGCATAGGAAACAAACTTTTAGGTTTTAAATAATTCCTGTACCTAATCAGGGCAAGAACCTTCTAGTAATGATTTTTATGACATAAATTTTATGAAATTACATGAAAAGTTATAAAATTACTTGTTTAAGCCTGTGACCTTTATGTCTGTACTTGAAATATTCAAATGAAATGACAAAGATACATATCCTCTTCTCGTGAAACTGGTTAACAAAGTTGTATCTGAACTGGTTTACCACTGCTAATTTTCATCAGTGGTCCATCATCTTCTATAAATGGGTATATCAGAACAAAATGGACTAATTTAGAGCTCATTTGACAATATGTTGTGTCTTGGTCTTAGAATATGCTTAGCATCCCAACTTTGTTTATTTCAAACTGCTTTGGGATCCTAAAGAACACATTCTGGGATTCAGGACATCAGTGGATTTAGACATACGAGAATTGTTATTCTGGTTTATTTTTTAGAATTTCCAGCTCATCAGGTTTTAGTGAAGTTTTAGATGGGTTTTTATTGAGTGAAACACAATTGTCATCCCATTACATAATATAACCCTAGTGAGGTACCTCTTTTCCTGCTTGTGCTCTAGGGATAATTTTAAGCTGCGCCCCCCCCTCCAAGTTTGTTATCTACAATTCAAGTTCTTTTAAGCTTCCTTTGCTCATTTCTGGTCTCTGCATCTGCTGCAGTTTAAATATGATGAGACAAAAGTCCAATCTCGGATCGATCCACTTAGCTGTGGGCCCATTCTTTTGACATCCTCCCACTCTCAATGTCTTCAACAAAGTCAGTATTTGTAGTTGTCTGCAAGACACTTCTTCACAGCTGTCTCCTCTCTTAAAGAGGCTGCAAAACTCATTTGCTGATCTTTGTATTTATGGGACTTGAGTCCCACTTCTGGGTAGTGTTTGTGAAAATAATACCAAAGTAGCACTGGTCTTTTCTTCTAAGGACAGTCATAACTGTTCAGTGTCTCATTGTTTTGTTTGCTCTACTTCAGACACAAAACCCTGGTACTGTGGGATATTGCATATCTTGAACCATGGCTAAATCAACAGTGACTAAGACCCTGGAGAGTCATTATGCTCTTAGCATAGCTTGTAAAGCTGCTGTTCTTGCCTGTCTTCATCAGAAGTCTGATTATAGTGCTGTCACATGTCACTGCTCCCCACATCTAGTCCAAAACTGGATTCTTCAAATGAGTATTCTGTCTTCAAACACTCATTAACTTCTAAGATTAGGTTTTATTCTATCTGGAAAGAAAAAAAAGTAAAAATCTGGAGTTCAGTGGCTTTCTGTTTAATATTGTAAATTGACTCATTTCTGTAGACTATCACACAGGTGATAGAAACTTATGTTCACAATAAATGTATGTGTCATATGAGAATAATTTCTTCATTTTTGGTATTCAATAAGTACAAAGAAGACAGAATACCTAAGTGTTATGGTTTTGTTTTGTTCTGTTTACTTGTTTCGTTTCTTATGTTATAAAAGGTTATGAAATGCTTCTTGATATTATCAGTCCAGATCCTGTGACCTTATCCTGTAGGCAGACTGTCTTAGTTCCTTCTTCAGCAGGTGAGGTAACCAAGGATACACAGGGTCACTTTGGGCTGGTCTGGTAATAAAACTTGGGGTTCAAGCATAGCAGTATCTACAGTTCATATATCTTCCAAGAATAATTGTGCCAAGTCTTTGGGCCTATGCCCACAATACTGTACCAGGCTTCAGAAGGAGAAGTCAAGAACTTTCTTATGTTTTTCTGCCTGAGAAGACACTTATATATGTCATGGTCAAACTGCATTACAACTTGAAATGGCAACGTCACAAGAGAAGAGCAGTATGGTGACATGACAACATGAGAGTAAAACTCCTATATTCAGGAGACGTCTGGGATTATGCTGATATCTCATAAATTCAGTAGGAAAACTGTGCAAAAGTTTTGGAACTGGTACTTTTTTTTTTTCTTTAATTAGTAAATAATGAAAAGCAACATAAAGAACATAAGCATTGATAAACCAAAGCACCTAAAAGTGTAGAAGTGCCAAAATTATAGCACCAGCTCTGGCTGTGTGCTAACATTTTATACTTGCTTCATCCCATGCATCAGGCTTCCATCAACTGTGGCAAGAGCTGCTAGGAGAAAGTTGCCTTGAACTAAAATGTAGGCACCTGGGTCCCATCCCAGGTTCTGCCACAGCTGTTTGACATGGGTAGTGGATAAACATACATATATCATAATGTATTTGATATCTGTCATTTTTCAATATTTTATTTTCCAACCTTGGTATTCTTTCAACGTTACTAAAAATGTAATGTAGTTAGCTGTAGAACGTTACTCCTTTCAGGTCTACTGGTTCAGCTCTGTGGGCCAATGATATACTTGCATCCATGCCCACAGAAGAGATTTTGTGAAAAGTTGTTTTAAACCATTGTAGGAAGTGACTCAGGATAATTGCTAGTCTAATAGGCTCTCTTGGCTTCCTGGAGTCTTTTAAAAATAAATCCTTTGCAACAAGAGAGAATGTCTAGGAAAGAAAAGAAAAAATTATACCAGTCAAGACACTTAAATTTGATACAGTCCACATAATCTAACTGTCCTTCCAACTCAGGCTCCCCTGGATGTTTTGTAACACCTGATGATTGCTGTTAATATGGTATATAATTGGTGGCATTTCTGTCTGCATGGTTGTCTACTCTGTGCCTACGTGTTTTTCTCCTAAGTCATATCTCTGGCTTCCTTGAAGCATCTGTGCTTTAACAGTTATCAATCCAGTATGTGTGTGAAAGAAGCCAAGAAAGTCCTGTCCCACAAAGCTCTCAAAGGACACTGGTAAACCTGAATTCACTATATAGTTTTTGGTAGAAAACAAAATTAATCTAAGTTAGCTCTGGGAATAGCTATTTGAGCTGTGATATATTACAAAAATGTTGTTTAACTTTGATATTATATATCTGCAGAACAAGTTTAGTTTACAACTGTCCAAATAGTCTGGCCTACTCAATCCTCTTTGGCCTAGTTGACTGCTGCAAAGGAGTCAGAGCTTAGCCACAACTCCCTGTGTGGGACAGAGCTCACTTTTTCCTGCCTCCTTTTCTGCCAGTAGTGGAGGCAGAGTGTTCTCAGCCCATGCTGCCTTCTGTCTACTTTCATATATGTGTATTGTCCATCAAGGCTAAAACTGATGCTAAATTTAGTTTGAGGAGTTCAGTCTGTCCCTCAGTCTCTGAGTTCAGTCACAGTATACTGCAGGGATGCTGGCTTTGTAAGTCTTACTCTAACACTGCACTAGTTTTAATTGGAAGTGCTCCTCCAGTTCTGTGAGCCTCATTCTCTCAATTCTCACTTTTTATTGACTTTGATACTGGAGGAAACAGGCTAAAATGCTGTCACTTCATTGCCTGGCTTTAAATACAGGTTTATCCAGTGGCATGTATTGCATGATACTCAGCCATTTACCATCCTTTGCACAATCCTGTGTGGTTAGAGGGACATCTCAGGTACACTGTGGTACAATGCCAGAAAGTGTTTCCTTTCCCCTTTCCTGATATTCAGGGTAAAATCCTTTGCACAGAACAAAGACAGAATGATCCTTCTTGTTGGTGTATGTGTATTTGCAGTACATCACCAGCATCCCTTCCCATCGCTTAAACTGTTTACTAGCACCTGGTTAGCCATGGTACTGCTTCAGGTCTTGGAAATGAAGACTTCTATGAGATCTGTAAGTGGTTTCGCTCTGGTCAGTGCAGTGGAGAATTAAATCTGGAGGCCAAAAGTACATAGAAAATAGAATTCTGCGATGCAAAATGAAAGGAAAATCACCATGTGGATTTAAAAACTATGGCCAAGGCTGTGTGCATCTGAGGACAAAGACAGAGTTCTCTGCATGCTTTGGTGTGTGTTATTCTTTCGAAAATATGCCATAACTTTGCATTTCCTGACTTCAGTGGATCAGAAAAAAACCCTGGCAGGTTCCCAAAACTGAAATATATGCAGAAATAACATTCATAGGAATACCAGTGCAAGGGAAAAAACCCAGCATCTGAAACAACCTCGTGCTTCAGGGTGTAAACTGATCAACTGTAGGGTTCAAGAAAGAATTTCTCTTCCCTCTTTATCCCCTAGTTCTTATGTAATATTCCAACCCACAGCTGGCTGGATGTAATGTGTTTTCCATTCTCCACGCTCTGAATTATCAGGTATCTAACCACTGCTTGAGGCAGTGTACTAGACTAGAGAGCTGAATGGTCTGTTCCACTATGGCAGCAAGAATAGTATTTTAATATGGTTTCATTTCCTTTGGTTTATTATTTTGTTATGTAGCACTAAGGGATTGACAACTGGACTGCTGTAGCTGCTCATGTGAGCGTGTATTGAGACTGGTTTGGATCTGAGGAACACATGCTGTCTTGTTTTGTCAGTCAGGTGCTAGTGATGCAGAGGGTCTCACGCTGTTCTCTGTTTTTTAGGGCTGAGTAATGCCTATGCTTGTGTTGGTCCAGTACACAAAGTTGATTTTCACCCTCCAAAAGTGCTTGCCTCTAGTATCTTTTGGGAGAAGTCCTGTTTTAAATAAATTATGTTTAAAATGGAGCAAATTGTGCTCCCACATGCACACTCTCAGTCCAATGGATAGGGTTCTCCTGTATAGGAAACAGGAGTACAGATTGCCCACAGATGGGATCTTTATGCTCTTTGTACTGTAGTGTTGTGTTCTAAAAAGGGCTCCTGTTACTTCTTGTGGAATTGAGTCTCATGTGATTCAGTGCAGAGGTTATGAATATACAGTGATGTAACTGGCTATTCTTCCTTTTATTTCCATCAAGAAATGCAGCAGGTTCATAGAGATACTGTCTTCATCTGCAGTAACTGGAATGTTGTAGCACTTCTGACAGGATGGTGGTTTCTACCTTAACAACTACATGTTAAGAGGCATATCCCTTCAGGACAGAAATTAAATGCTCTACCAGACACAGGTTAATAGCAGCTTTCACTGTCATTGTCCGTATCGTGTGGGTAAACAGAGCATTTCAGACTCTTGGCATTTCAGAATATTTCAGTCTATTGGCATTTCAATCTTGCTGCAAAGTCTTTTGAAATAAAGAAATTCCATTTGTGCTTGGGTCACACTGTAGGACAAGCTGTAGTTATTCATGCTTTTCTTCTGTGTGGTAGTCAGGATTTCCACATTCCTCTTTTTCCACTCTAGGGGGAAGATGTGATATAATCTTATAAATTAAACAGAGAACACAAGACTCATGGATAGCCATCTCATCTTCAGCAAACACCAGGAGCTGTTACTATGCTTTAGAGAGTTTATTAACCACAGGAATTGAGTCAATGAAGGCTGGTGGGAGGTGGAACTACCCATAAGGAACAACTCTGGTATCCTACAGAGAAGCCCTGAATCACTCTGCTCTTCAGAGTTCCCGGCAGATATCTATGGGACAAGCTGCCAACAGGTAGCAATGTAACTCTAGGGTTGATCTTCAGTAAGAGTAGCATGCAGCATGGCAGGGTGGGGACTCATGCCCTGAACTATCCTTGATCTTAAGTAGACAAGCAGCAAATCTGATAGCCAGAGGAGACAACAATGCCACTTGTTCAATGTTTGGATTGCATTGTCAAAACTTAGTTATTTTTATTATTTATTTATTACATATGAAAACATTTAACTTCCTTTGCTTGACAGAATACTGCTTTGGGTCTTGGAATATTTTCTTGTTCCTGCATCTGCCAGATTCTTAGACCCATCTTTTAAGTTTAGAGGTAGTAATCTTTTCAAAGAGACACCATTTTCTTCTGGAATTTATCTCAAGGCTTTTGCTCGTAGTGGTGATATGTCAAAGTATGGGGCTAGCTGCCATTAGAAAATTATCAGAGCAAACTTGATTTTAAGCCTTTTTAAGTTAATCAGATTATTTTTATTGATTTTAAGGAGCCCTGGCTCATGTCCAAAAGTGGTGATGGTAAAGCAGAAAAGAGAAAGTATGTATATGAAAAAACTAATCCACAAACCCCCAAATGGTGAATTTGCTCTGCCAGTAAGTTGCACAGAAAAAAACTTGGCTTTACATTTTGAAATAGCGCTCGCATCTCCAAAAGTGGTACCAAGACATATACTTCTTATAACTGTTTACAAATGGAAATGATCAGATATGAAAAAAAGATAACAGTTGCTTATAACAGCAATATATTTGTAGAATCCTCCAGAAAATGTTGATTAAGTTTTGAACTTCCTAAAAAGGTCAGTCTATAATCAGGCAAGGCTCACTCAAGGACTTTCAGTGTATATCACTTCACCTTCAGACCTCGGTTTCCTCATCTCTTAGATGGGACTACTGATACTTACAGGCTTATAGCCAAGCTCAGCTCCTAACTGCAAAACAAAGAGGTCTTATCAGTCCAAATTTAACATCACTTGCCTCAGCAGGATTATACCATGACAGCATTTCACTCTGCAAGTACTGCTTAACATTAATGCTAATACTTCTGCTTCAGTGTTTGCTCTAGCATGTCTTTACTTCTACGTAACATTGTAAGTGGGTTTCACAGCAGATGAAACATGTCATACTGTACAGTACCAACAAAATAATAGAAACAGAGATGCAAATAGGCAGAGCATAATAGAGATCAAAGTTCAAATGAATTTTCTGAGCTGGTATTCATCTGAGATGAGATGCTTCTAGAAGGTATTTTGAAGTTAGGAGGGAAGCTGTCCCACATGCCTGGGAAGACATTCCAGCTGGAAGGAGTTAGTGCAAAACTGAAAGAGGATGTGGACAAGATGCTTGGAAGGGCTGTTTCAGTCCTGTTTTAGTTAAATCCAGTCAAAGCCTAGACATAGCAGAGGGCTGTGCTACGAGAGAGAGCGAGAGTGTGTGTGTGTGTGTGTGTGTGTCTGTGTACATGATCGACCTCTGAACACTCTTTAGGCACAGCTGAGAGACTGAAAAATACCGCTTTCCAAATGGGGACTTTCATGACAGATAGTTACATCCTGGGTGTGGATATAATATACCATGGTCAGAAAAGTACAGGGATTGTTTTTTGCCAGGGACTTATACAATGACATCTGTAGTTCCCCACTGTTTTCTCCCTGATCCCCCTTGCAGAGGTTTTCTATCCAAAAGTTTAAAAATTACAAATCCCAAAAATCTGCAGTCTGAGATTTACCTAGAGAAACTTTTAGATCGTTCATTCCACAAATATCTCTTAGAGGCTGTCTGACGTCAGAGGATTTGGAGAGAGGCTGATCTGAAAGTGAAAACAGCAGCAGTTCCAGTCTCACTACAACAGCACTGCCAGCAAGAGGAGCAGCACAGGCAGTTCTCTATGTGGATTACAGGACTGCAGAACAGGGAGGAACTGCGCAGACACGAGCATTACAGTGTAAGTGCAGCTGCTGCAGCAAATCTTCTCATGTTTTTGCTTGTTTTCAAGAACAAATCTCTGCAAGTACCGCTTGTCTGTCTTGTATTTTTTTTTTCTCCCCTGAAATATCCTGAAGCCACCTTGGCAGCACACAGGATTCAGGTTTAGCTTCATCGCTTCTCCCAAAGGTATGCAGAGGGGCTGACAGTGCAGGCTTTTGCACTCTTCTGTATGTGGATGGGGGTGACAGGGGATGGAGGAAGTTGAAGGAGAGAGCAGAAGGGAAGCACATATCTTTGGAAGACTGCAAAATTGACTGAAATTCAGCTCCTTCATGTTCTGGTAGTGAAAATCCCAAACAAGCCCGAGGCAAAACTCAACTTCCTTAAGCAACTCCACAATGCAAGATTGCATTTTTAACTCTTTAATCCCTTGTCATATTGTGCAGTTCCTCTTTCCTTATGAGGACAACAGGCAATTTTCTGGCTCCCGGACAGTGAAGTCCTGTCCCACTCTGCCAGGCTACTGACAATAACAGATCCTAACAGTAGTATGGGGTGTCAGTTGCTAAATCTGACAAATTCAGCACCTTGAGCCTGTACTTGCTTTGTACTGAGGGCTCTCCAAAGAACCCGCTACTTCTGCAGAGGAAAGAGGTGTCTCTCACATCAAAACCTAACTGTAACAGGGTCATACATGAAGAAGACAGCTACTACAAGGAGAATCTCCCTGTGAAAAACCTGCAGAGCTACTGCCACAGACACATGGTGCAAGTCCCTTGGAAAGTTAGTGAGTCTTAATATTTCATTTTTTTTACCTCAGCAGTCCGGAGATTCCCAAGCCTACTCCATAAGAAGGCAGTGTTTTCAATGGGGCACTCAGCTGTATTTATTTACAGTTAAAATTCAGTGCTGCATTCATGTTATTAACCTTGCCTTCTCCACCTCACACCTGGATGTCCCTTCTTTGTTCCCTGAGTAGAGATGGGACCAGTTCTGGGGACAGCTGCCTCTACAGCTGTGGAGCCTCCACAGCCTCTTCATTGGCATCTTCTGTAATGAGACCCATGACAGAAACAGCTCATTTCCCCTGGTGGGTGGAAGAGTTTGATGCCTCCTGTACGAAGTTGACATATTTAGCTAGCACTTCAGAAAGCTCTTTGCCCGTGAAAGGGTGGTTGGTCTGTGCATTTGCTGGAAGGAGAGATGACGCCCTTGAACATAAACACAAAACTGGGCTGAGAAGCAGGAGCTATGTGAATTGCACAATATAATGCACTGTGCTGTTAGTAATTGGCTTCAGCCAACAAGTAGTCACAAGAAAGGCTGCTGCGAGTCAGCGCTCCCTGGGCTGTGTTGTTTTAGTAATGGAATAAGTCTGCAAATACTTTTGAGGGCGGCACAGTGGGTTGCTGGGGCAGGGAGAAGGAAGTAAAGAAGGAAAGGTAAAGATGGGGAGGAGGTTTTGCAGGGATCTCCCCTGCAAAATGAAATTGAGCAAGTGTAGTTAGCTGTGCTGAAAGGAACTGCAGGTTGATGTAACCACTGTTCTGGCTAATGTAATGGTAGTGACCTTTACTAGGCAGATGTTCAAGGTCTAATCCCTGCTAAGGGATGCCATGCCATGTAAAGCAAGCTAGGCTGAGATGGAGAAAAAGCAACCGTACTGACTGCATGTGTAAGGGAGCATATGTTCTCAGAGCCAGATCCTGTGGGGATGCACTTTGGAAGTGAAGTCTTCAGACTTGGAAGGAATTGGTTTGGGATCTGTGCTGCTTTACCATGACATATCAGAATCCTTTTCCTCTCCCTCTTTTATTTCTTACTAGATTTTTTTTCCAGTAGCCTAGCACCTCCTTTTCCAAGAAGCTGCTTTATTTTCTTAGCAACAGCCTAATCACATTGGCTGGCAATATGAAAAAAATTATAAATATCATTGAGAAATGTAGTAACTTGTTAGAAACGTATATGCTCCAATAAAAGCTTGAAAGTTGTCACAGCCAAGACAAGTGTCTGAGAGCCACAGACACTTGTACCTCGTTCAGCAGTTAGTCTGTCTGAAGTGCATTGGGCAATACAGAACTAATATGTACAGAACTGCTGAAAACTGAGAGGGTGAGAAGAGGAAATAAGGAGGAGAAAACTCCAGATCTGGGCTGTTTTAAACTGACTGCTTCCTTTCTGTCTTAGGATTCTTCTCTCTGTCCTCCAGCTCAGCATCCCACTAGTGAGTGACACTATCTGCAAGGGTTTACAAGTCTAGAAGTTCCATGTGGGCTCTTAGTCATGGTTCAGGGGGAAAGTTGCACACTGAGTGGAAGTGTGGGAGGAGGAATGGCGAAGAAGATATTGATCTGGCAGGAGATAAATTTAGTGTCTTGTGAGAATGCATGGATCATCATTCAGCATCCTTGAGTTTGGATGAGATAATACCATCCAGGAAATTGCTAGTTCTACTGGTGGACCCTGACCCTGGAAGCAAGAGAAACAAATACAATATGGACAAGGCAGACATCTTTTCATTTTTGATTTGTGAAACAGAAAGCAATTCCCTGTTGGAGTTTGACAGTCCCAGTGCAACCCTGGGGTTTTAAAAGTCTATATTATGTGTTACGAAGTGCAGTCTCATGGTTTCACAGAGCTGAGTAAGCAAATTCTCTGGATATCCTAGTGGCCTTACCACACTGTATCACTTGTCTGCTGCTATCGCTGCTGTTTATTTTAGTTGTGCTCCTTACGTGTAATGGAGATCATTCTGTTCATCTTGAAATCTGTCGCAAAAACTTTTATTACCAAGTCCAGATGTGGCATGCACTGACTGTATTTTATTGGCAGGGAGGCACGGCAAGAGTTGAACAGCATCTTTTAAGGCATCTCCTGTATAGTTTGGTTTTGCTCCATCTGCCTTAGTTGACATAAAATTCCCCCGAGGTCCAATGGAATCCTAGAAACCCATCTAGTCCCTCCAGGCCAGCCATCTGACCTAACAATTGAGCAATCAGGCGACACCATTTCCTGACACTTAGGGGAAGGATGTGTGGGAAGTTTGGCTTTCAACACTTTAATTGCTGTGAATTTTCAAACCTGGGTCAGTCCTATGGAGATCTGACCCTCTCTGTCTTCCCTGCCCCTGCAGCCCCCAGGCAAGCACAGCATGTTCCTAAATTAAAAGAAAGCTGACTGCTCTGATTTTCATTGGATGAAAGAGTTTACATGCATCTTCTTGAGCTTTTTATTGTGTTGATGATTGACAGTGGTGCCTCTTGTGTCTTTTCCATTTTACTAGTTTTGTTCCCTAATATCACACTTCTTTGAACCGAGGCATTTGCAGAAAACTGGTAGTAGTAGGACTCAGTACATACACTAATAAGCAGTGGATCTGATTTGTTTCTCATCTTCCTGCAATTCCACTTTACAGTGGAGTTACTTCTGTTTGTCTACTCTGTGTCATTATCAGGCTGAGGACTTGTTATCTTCCAAGCTCTGTGTAGGTATTAAATTTCATAATGCTATGTAAATGAGTTAAATAGAATTTATTGGGTTGGATTCTCAGCCGGTGCAAATAGGTATGGGGGATCCAGTGTAGCTATGACAGATGAGTTCCAGCTGAGGATTTGGCCCCGTGTCTTCAGACTGGTAATGAGTAACCTGAGGCACAGACAGTTCAAGTCTGCTCTCAACTGTATTAGTGAAAGGGGGTTTTAGCTCTGTATTGTTCAGGAAACTTATTCCAGGCTTCAATTACAAGTAAGTTCAAGTAACATCAGAATTTGGTCCAGAGAAACTGAGGCCCAAGTTGTGCAAAGTAACCTGTAATTTTGGCTCTTTATTTTTAGTGTCTTGTTAAGGCACCAAGGCACTCAAAATTTGAGAGCGCCAAAATTATAAGCTGCTTTTGAAATGCTGGCCAACTGACTTGGGCAAAGCTACACAGTGGATTTGATTCTTCTCACATACTTTTTATGGCAGTGTAACTCTCTGAAGGTCAGTGGAGCTACTGCTGTTTAACAGCAGTAGAAGTCACAGAAGAACGTGTCCCATGTTGCAGGAAGCTCCCATGAGCTTTGGTATGTCAGTCCTGTACTTGTGTTCTGTTTTTCTTGACATGTCCAGGATGTACCTGGCTTTGACATGCATGCTGAAAACCATGTAGCCACATGCCCATGAACACATCACATGCTGAGCAATGCCATTGGTAGTGCAGCCTCAAGCTTTCTTGGTGCTATATGTTAAATTTGTACCTGATGATGGTCAAACAGGCTTTTCTCTCCCTTAGACTTTGTGTCCAGTTTGTATGTTGCCCAAACTATGTTCCATGTTGGATTTATACTTTCAGTTTTCCACATGGTATTTCAACACTTGAGATTTTGGCTTCTCTGGTGATCTCTATGGTGTCAAATAATGTCTTCTAGAAGTAGGAGCTTTCTAGACTTGGGACAACATGAAGTAACAAATCTGACCCGGAGAAGCTCATGGTTTTTGGATTTAGTATAAAAGTTATTCTGATAATATGTTAGGTTTAAACCAGTGATAAGATTTCTCTGGAGTTAGGAATTAGAGAGACTTAAGGTGGAAAGAAGGAAGCAGATAAGAAAGGGAGGAGATCAGAAGGCTTGCTGGAGTTCAGGGGGTGGGAGCTGGAGATGAGAAGGATGTGTTTAGACTTTGTGAAAATGGAAATAGAGGTAACCCTGAGGAACAGAGAAAAACTTTGGCAGCAGGAGAGGAATAGGCTCCTTCCCTGAATAACAAGCACTTGCTCACTTCCCAGTTTTGCTGGCTTCAAAGTAATAATCACTGAGGTTGGTATTTCTGTTCATGAGCTTTGAAGTTCACATTTGTTTTTGTTGAAGAGTATTTTTCTCTTCACTGTGTCCCAAGATGACTTAAATTCAGGCAATGTGTGTGCCAGCCCAGCTCTTCTTTGGGCTGGGGACAAAGCTGATTTGTGAGATCCAACAACACTATTCTGTCTCCTTGGTATATTACTTTTTTTAAGGAAGCATAAAGAAGAACTCATTTTTACTGTCACAGCTTTTATTATTTAAGGCAGTGAACAAGCCTGATTTGTGGGGCTTTGTATTTTCTTTGCTGTTTGGAGGGGTAATGTTTTTAGCTGCTTAAACAATTGAATTATGAGCCAGGAAGTCTTAAGAGATGGAAATGTACACAGTGCCCTGTTCATCCTTGAAGAAAGTGGTCAGGTCCAATTTAACTTTTTAAGATCATATCTGAAGATGTCTTCTCAGGATATTTTCATAAATTAAATACACAAACACACACACACATGTGAGTGCGCAAAAGGGAGAAGGAACATTTCTGCCAAGGAGCACAACTCAGGTTAGATTTCATTGTGATGAAGCCATACAAGGATACATTTCAAGGGTTTAATATCACGTGGCAAGATTCCCTTCTCCCAAGACAAAGCTGTGGGAAGAGATGAAAAATCTTGGAGGATGGGTCCACTGGTAGCTATTAAACATGATAATCTGGCTGTACTCCCATCTCCAAGTCCTAGTCAACTAAAGGATTGAGCAGGGATAGGATCAGACTATATACGGTATTTTTATTTGCTTTCTCTAACTGTCTGCAGCTGACCATTACTTGGAGATAGGGTACTGGCTTAGATGGACTTCTGATCTGACTCTGACTCTGTGTAGTAATTCTTGTATTCCGGTGGTCTTTGAGAGAGAAAACACTGAAGATCCTCCGATGTTTTAGCTATTCTATGAGGGAGAAAGTCACATCTGTAAGATGTGGGCTGAGGAACATGACCCAATACACCACAAACCTCCAGAAATTTACTTACATTTTAGAGTCCTTGAAGTGTCAAGAATACATATTAAGAAACTATACCTTCATTTCTAGCTCGCTGTCTCTTCTTGTCAGTGAAAAGTGACCAGCATCTCTCCTTGTTCCCCAGTTCAAAAGTGGATTACAGTGACATTTTTTTCCAGAAAGGATTTAATTTGCTAACCCCTCTCCAGTTATTTTTAGAAATGTTTTGCTTTTTTGGGGTTTTTTTTTGCATTTAAATATTTCTGTACATCTGAACATTATGAACAGGCTTACTCATCAATAAAATGATTGTTGCTGATATTTTCATAAATAACAGATATTTTGGGTGCTTCCTTTTTCCAGAAAGCTCGGTGCTTAAAAAAAAAACCAAAACAAAACCCAAAACAAACAAGAAAACCCCCACACTCTATTTTTAGGTGTTTCAAGCTGGTCTTGAAAATCATTAATCTCTTTGCATGTTCTTGGTCCTGCACTGTCATCTGTTTTCTTTCAAATCTCCAGAAGGCTGCGACAGAAATACATGGTAATTCCATGTTGCTCTGCATCAGCCTGCCAGTTCTACTCCTTTCCTTGTCAGGTTGAAGGGAACAACCTTTTCAAGAAGGAATGAACCAACTGTGGAGCTGTATAAGCATCCTTGCTGATCTGTGCATAGAAGTTTCCTGCACCCTTGTAGAGGTGTAACATGATTACCCTCTAACACGAAGCTATTTTTTTCCCCAAGAACATTACAACAGCCCAGTCCCTCTGAAAACATGTAGTCAATAAATCATCAGCCTACAATACAGTAAATTCTATACCTTCCACTGGTTTAAAATCGAATCCTGAATGCAGTGGGTATTGTATGTTCATTAGCCAGACTGTTTCTGATGGAGCTGAGGCAATCGCAATGGACTGTTCCTATTTAATCAGTAGAAGTTAAATTATGAGACTATTTTCTTGTCTGCAATCATACACTACAAATATGTGAGGATAAGTCACATATATATATAGTTAGATAAAGTTAGCAATTTATTCTTTGCATTCAGCACTTTCCTTTGGAAAATTTCCAGACACTTTCCAAATATTAATGCAGTTAGCATTTTGGAAAACTGAGGCACAGCTTTTTCAGATGCCTGCAACCTGATGGGAGTCTGTACTATCGTATAAATACTCTCACTGCAGGTAGGTTGGAGACCCGTTTTTTTTAGCTATCTTTGAGTTCTCTGAAGTGTTAGTTTAACAAAGCCATAGCAATTAAACTAAAATACCATAACAACATCTTCATCATGTTGCATTTAGCCTCCTGCCTGGTAGGCAAGCTGTATATTCACCAAAATCATACTTCTCACAGAATGCAAGTATATCACCCTATTGTAGAGTGGGTAATCTTCCCCTTTCTTTCTCTCTCCCTCATATCTATGTTCTGGCTTTCCAGAACCTCTAGTTATAATCTCCAGTTCTTCTTCCTACTCTCCACCCTTCATTTAGGTTTTTGCCTGCACTGAGAGTATGAAACTTAGGTACTGCTGATAAAGATTGGAAGCGATCTGCCCTAACTAGATGGAATGAGTTTATTTGTTAGATTAAACAGCGTACATCTGTAGAGAAGGTTTGCCAGGCTATCATTCTTTCTTACAAACGTTGTCAGGAATGGAGCCATTCACTAGTGCAGACAGTCTTGATTTTCTCACTGAGTCACTGACCATTAAGCTGGGATGCCGGGACTGTGAGTACCCTGCTTAAATCCATTTGGCAGAATCCTGACCCCCTCCAGGCAGGTGACCCCATCAGCATCTGCACAACAGATGAAAGCAAGCAAGACCTTGACCAAACACGAGGAGACTTCAGTCCTTTGCTACTTTTGCAGCCGTATATACAGCAGGAACCAATTAAACTATGTTTCTAACAGCTGAATGCGCAGAGAGACAGTTGGTTTTGTTCTCGCCTGTGCTCTGATCTGTCAGCATCCTCCTGCACTGTTATGCAGGGATAGAGTAATAACCATGCTAGGGCCTTGCCAATATGAACTGTCTTCCAACTGTGCCCTACTGAGATATGAACTCGCCCTCATTGCTTGTTTCATACTTTTACTGCCCTGTGGGTCAGGCATCCCAATGAGTGAATCTCTCTGGCTCTGTTGTAGAGGCCCTGAAATGTGTTGCCAATGACAGAAGTACAAAGCTTGACCTTAGCCTTTCATCGTCAGCAGGATTCAGGCAGTCTGTGTGAATGCTACGGTCTTTGGCACTCACCATTACTAAGTTATAGGGAGAAAAATAGATGCATTTTCTGACTAGGTGAGATTTTCCTTGGGAGACCCATGACTTGTTTTCCAGCTGTGTCTGGGCTTATCTAGAATAGCTTCATGTACCTGCTGGGGAACATGTGTTAAGCTATAAACGTCCTACTGTGCCCTTCATGACACATTTTATACTTAAACAGAGGCAAAATTTAGCAAGCAACCCCTCACTGCCTCATCCCCTGCTTACTTACAGTGGTGATGTTTAGTATGTTCACATCTATCAGGACATCTCCAGAGGCCCATATTCTTTCTGATTTACACATCTGTTAGTATAGCTAAGCTACTGTGAAATGAGAGCCTTATCTAAGAAAATACTTACTGTAAATACAAGCTACAGTGGACCGAACATAATATATTAACATTTTCATATGGTATCACTATACTTCTAATAAAAAGTAGTTTAAGAATGCTACTTCATCAGTCTTGACAGTCAATTTTTCAATTATTGACCTCAATTTTTGTAAGATATATCAACATACAATTCAGATTACATACATATCAATACTTTGGTTTTTCTCACTCTGACAAAAATATTATCTGTAGCTGTACGTATTTTTATCCACAGAGCATGAATATTCAAATAAGAGTGGACTGAATTATGATCTCTAGAATTAGATCTCAAAGGTCAGGGAGGTGATATTATACCTCTGTACAATGAAATACCTAATTTGTCATTGTCAGCTGCTTTAAAATAAGAGTGAAAATGGCTGCCCTACTTCAGACTGGAAAACTTATCTAATTCTGCTTCCCACTGGTCACTTGAAGTCTTATGTTAATGTGTGACAGTACTGGAATAAATGTGCTGTGGAGTCTGCTGGACTATGTGTCTATCATGCAGTTGTCTGTGATTGTAGGAAACAGGATGTGATGACCTTGTAGTCCTATACTCCCGTGAATGCACATGACACAATCCAACTGACCACCCTACAGGCTCTGGTGACATGTGGGACTGCAGCAAATTAAAATGGAAGCAGATGGCAAAAAAAGTCACCTCTGTGTTTTGCCTTGTCTTTTCTTTCAGGGATGTTGCCTTAAGTCTTTGATCCAAATAGCCTGCTGAGGAAATATGTCTCTGAGCTATGATGAAACAACACTGAGAATGCTGTGTTCAATTCTGGGTACTCAATAGTAAGTGGTTACACAGTGATGGGGAGAGATACACAACCTTCATTTTTCCTTTGAGCACTCATTAGTCATGGTCTCTTGGGATTCTTTAGCTCTTTCAGGAATAAACTTAATTCATAAAGAAGCCAGAAGGAGCTGGGCAGTTTGTTGCCAACTGGGAGGCAATGCCTCCAGAGAAATGGGAAATACTCTTTGACATCTATTAGAAATTCTCCCACTGTTCATCCTGGGCTTGCTTCTGCTGGCTGGCCACTGTCATTAACTTCCATTAACTGTTTGCATGACTTGGGGTATGTGCTTTCCAGTGTGCTATCTATCTGTCTATCCATCTATCTATTTACCTACCTACTTGTTTGTTTGTTTCTTTGTTTGTTTGCTTGTAATGGAACAGCCCAGGCTGCATGGATGTATAAGCTTTATTTTCTAGGTTTCCTGTTTAGACTGTGTGACCCTAAGTCCACGAGCTCTCTGCATTCCTATATTTGTTGCATTTGAACTTTTAAAGCCAGAGTTCTCACCATCATTTTGGAGGCTTGTTTCTAGGGCCAGATTTTGCCATTTGATGTGGATCATACACGCTGCATCTTGTGATGCTAATAGGGTGGGGAATAATGGGCCCTGTAGCCACAGTGAAGTTCCCTCAGAAATTCACTAATGGGTGTCACAAAAGCAGTTTCCCCAGTTCTGTGATACTTAGAAGCAGTCTAAAAAGTCTCCATGTAGAATAACATGCCATGCTGGATTTGTTTAGAATCTCTGGACTTCCATTATGTTCTGAGTGTCCCATGAAGCTTAAGGGTCACAGAGAATGTTGTACCACTCCTAGGCAAATGCACCCAGACTTGAGTTTGTTCAGCAGTCACTGTGCATGGTTCTTAAAACACCAAGCTCCTTTTACATATTCACTTAGCAGAGACATAGTAATCACTGCATTATATTAGCGTCTGTATATCTGACACACCCAGTGATTTGTTTGCAGACTTTCCCACACCCTCAGAGTTGACACTTTTTAGTTTGGGTCATTTTTACCGTGGCTCTGTCAGATGTCATTTTCCTTCCGGATATTTTTGGGTGTAGCTGATTGCAGCAGGGAGAGAGGACAAAACTTCTGCCTTTTGCAGCTCACCTGAGTTGCATCATTAGGGAGAATTAAAACATTCAGGCAGTTGGACTAGATAATCATCGTAGGTCCCTTCCAACTGAACTATTCTATTCTATTCTATTCCATTCTATTCTATTCCATTCCATTCCATTCTGTTCTATTCTATTCCATTCTGTTCTATTCTATTCTATTCCTGTTTATGGGTGGTTTTTTGTTTGGTTTGGTTTGCCTTTTTTTTTTTTTTTTTTTTTTAACTATGTACCATCTATCTGTATGGTTACTGTTCTTTCTTTATATCCTCCTTTCTTTACCCAGCAGAGGAATAAGTTAGGCCTGAGAATCTAATATGGCCCTAACTAGACCTCACCATATTGAACCACTGCACCAAACACTGGGCCTTTAATTTTCCTACTGCCATTTATTATCAATAGGAGGATTTTGTTATACTTCTATTCCATTGAACCGGTCTGCTGTATCAAAAAGTCTGTGTGGTTATGTTTATTAGTATTTTATGGTTTCTTGGCCTTGCTTGTACAGTGTCAGCTATTGGATGCTGTAAAATGCGTCAGAGCTGACTAAGTGGCCCCTTGTCCTGCCTGCTTTGCTAATTGTGCTGAGTCAAGTAGTATCTATTGGATATGCAAGCTTGGCAGGTAAGGAAGGGTTTTGTTAACTTAGGGAAACAAATGAGTTGTAGATGGGAGCTATGCTGCTGGTTTGGCCAATAATTACAGGCTGCAGGCTTCACAGGTTCCCAAAGCTAAGCAACCTCCACCTTGCTTAATACTTGGGTAAGATACTACGGTCTGTATGAAGCAGTGCCAATCATTTGGAGGCATGTATTAATTCTGATTTAGGTTCAAGACCAAAATGTGAGGAATTTGATACTATAGGATATCAGAGTTTCTTGACGGTGTTCCACAGTGCTATTGAGCACTAAATCTTCGAGGAAAGGAGTCAAGAGTTAGGAAACATAGCTTCCAGAATAAAGGAACGATTTTGGTTCAGTAAAATGTATAGTTCTCAGATACTTATCATTAGGTGCACTAAGAATGAGACACAGTTTAATATAGCTGTCTTTGATTTCTGGTTTCTCTTTGTCTTCTGGCTGCTTGTTTCTGACTCCACACAGACCCCTAATAAACTGTCCTTTCCCAAAAAATATTAATATAGATGGTCCCTTGGACTCCACCCCTCTTTGTCTGAGAGTTGTGTTATACTGGGCCAATTACAGGACCACATCTACAAAAATAGTTGTTAGCTATGGATGCTTCAGTTTTTGTGTTCAAAATTTATCGAATTTATGATATGACCCAAAACACCTCAGCCCTAGCACACTTTGGTTTTGACCTGCAGAGATTGTTTTTTCAGAATTGTTAAGCATCCATATCGCCAGTCGACTTCAAAAGGACTTGTGGGTGCAAAGGCATTCTGTCACTTGCCCAAGGTCAGAATAATGGTCAGGATCAGAGCTCCACAGAGCAAGTCCTGGTTCCAAGTAAATAAACTCATATGACAAACTGGTAGAAACTTCTGATCTGTGCAGCGATCTTGTGTAGCTGCATCTCTAGAAATGGGTCTTGTCTTTCTTATTAAGATTTAAACTACACTTTCATAATAATAACAGCTATTGCCACCTGTGCAGCAACAGTAACTACCAGCTGAGTAGGAACTATTGTCCATTGCTGAAGTTATCTCTTCCATTGTAGTGATTATTCTTAAAATATCATGGCTTGGGAATTGCTTGGAATATCCCTTCTATTTTGGCTTCACACTGACCTGGTTGCAGACTGTGAACCAGTTTTGGTTTTCTTTCCTGAGGACTTACCACAATTAGCTTCATGTCAGAGAGGTGGGTGAACAATGCAGCAAGCCCTGGTTTTTCATATTCACTGCAGTAAGTTTAAGGTTGCCTGGAAAACTCAACAGCTATAGAAAGCAGCATGTTGGAGTGGCATCACAGCCTCATCCTTCCTTACAGTGTCAGCTGAATTGGCTAGGGAGTTCTGACTGCACTTTTTCACAAAAACAGTAATTTCCGTGAGCTCTCATTAGCACACCCCAGTGATCAGGATGCACCATGCTGTGCAAAACCTCCACATACTTCAGGAATAATGTAATCTAGGTTTTTGTCTGAGGTCTAAGCATGATTTGACTAATGGTGATTTAGAGCTGAAATAGAAGCAAGGCTAGAGAAGTGGGCTGAACATTTTTCTCATTTAGCTGAGTTGCCTAAACACTGGGGACTAAGATGAGCTTACGCAGAGCCTTCTAACATTGACTCTGAGTCAGGCGTTATTATCCCTCTTTTACAAAGTACAGAGTCAGAAACATGAATTGGCTTGCCCATGCCCACACAGAAATGCGCAGCTAGTGTCAGCATTACAACTTGGTTACTCAGAAGCATACAGATGTGCAACATGTATCACACTTTTCCCCACTCCTACTTGCTGCAAAGACTTCTTGCAAGGGATCAGTGCATACTCTGTTCCCTTGCTCCCTTTTGTGAGTATGGTTGTTCTCTTTTGGTATAATTTTCTTTTTAATATAAAAGTCTTCATGAGTAAAGTAATGCTTTTCAGAGTGTACGGATTCATGATGACTGTAAAAATATAGTTCCTTGAGTCTGAAGAAGTTTGTACCTGTAGAGCTTTCTGTTGTTGGCTTTCCTGGGTAAACCAGTACACACTGGTGGAAAGTGAGAGAGGATATATGAAGATTTGCAGAAGTGGCTGAAGGGAATTTTCCTGGCCATAGCAAAGCACAACACTGAAAATGAGAGGATTAAATGAAACCAGTAAGTTCTAAAAGATTTAGAAAACTTCAGGTGGATGCTGAGATTGAGACTTAGGCTTCCTGTCTGTTGACAATTTAAGAATGCTTATGACTCTCCGTAGATGTTGGGCATAACTGTTTGTGTCAACTTCCCTATGGCCCAGAGCAGAATCTGCAGGCCCTTTCCTTTAAAGCCTTTGGAATTTACATAACCCTGCAATTGTAGCAATGCAAAATGTGGCTCTGGTTACAATAACAAGGGTTTAGGGAACGCAGGGAGAGATTGTAGCGGCAAAGGCATAAAAGCAAAACAAAACAAAACCCTACATGCTGTTTTAATTTTCAGCAGCCACGTGAGAGCTGTCCTGCAGTTCCTGGCTATAAATAAGTCTCTGCCGTCATAGGAAGACAAAAAACAAAACAGTTCACATTCCTCCCAAATTTTCTTAAGGTTATAAAAAATAAAGAAAAGGTAAATATTTCAAAAGCAGACTGTGTCTTTGCAGAGGAATGTCAAATTATTACTCAAAAGGGCTGATATTTACATCAAGTGAAGAAATTTGGCATTAAACCTCTCTTTCCCTGCTCCATCTCCACCAGCTCATTTGAGAAAACCACTTAGGACTGTGTACGGATAATGTGCCAGGCAATGCTTCTTAAAACCCCAGGGGTTCACTGCCCTGGTGTCAGCTGAGGCAGGAACTTTCTTTGAGATGAATGAGGACTACACAGAAGCATGCCTGTTGCTTCTTGTCAGATGTTACATCCTAGTTCTGTTACATGTTATGTTAGGAAGATTGGGACCAGGATCACTTCATTGCACAGTGAGACACTGTGGCACTGACAGATGCAGACATGAATGCAGAATCAAATAGCCGGTGCTTCATACCAAAAGCAATGCTACAGAAAAAAGCAGACCTGCTTGATAAGTAAGCTTATACTTATTACATGTGGCTAAACAAAGATTTGGTCACCTGTTCAAATCCTGTTTCAGTTGATCAAAATGAAAAAATGTTACAAGTGTCGTAGCATAAGCAACCTTATGTTTAGACTCAGGGATGTGAAGATGTGATGCTATGTGAACCGCATGACTAAGGATAGCTCTTTATGGAATATAAGGATAGACTGATCCATGAAGAGGTAACATAGGGAATAAATTGAGATAACCTTTAGCAGAGTGCCCTAGGGTAATCAGGACTGTGTGAGGGTTTCTCTACGCTAATGAGATGGAAAGGTTTAGTTGAAACTTTTTTCTCAGAAGCTAAACATCCAAGTCTTTACATGTGGCCTAATGTGTCAGTGTGCTAAAGTCCCAGGTGGCAAGACTGGAGATGGGGAAAGAAGTATCAACACCAACAAACTGGGAAGGAAATGTGGTTTGCAGGGAAAATGATTGATTTGAGTTGACTCTGAGCTATGATTTTGTTTTGAATGGGCATGAGGCCTCCCAGAATGGGATATCTTTGAATTTGTGAGTTTTCTGTGGAAAGCATAGAAAGGACATACTACAGCAGAGGAGGAGCCTGATGTTGCTGTTAAACAGTTGTCCAGTGTATGATAGCATCTGCTTGACACTACCTCATCGTGGGGATGGATGTTGAGCCAGTTGAGAGCTTGTGGGTCAAGATTAGTGGGCAATACAACAAGAGCAATGCTTTGGTGGATGTCGGTTACAGATTGCCTGATCAGAAGAACGAGTAAAGGAAATCTTCTTCAGGCAAATGGAAAAGCCTCATGACCACCTCAGTATCTGCTGGAAGGGCAACACAGCAAGGCACAAGAAATCTAGGAGGTTTCTTGAGTGATGACAACTTTCTGACGCAAACAATGGATGAGATGAAAAGTTGCTCTACTGGACCTGGTATTTACAAACAAGGAAGAATGGTTTGGGGATGTGACAGTCAAGGGTAGCTTTGGCTGAAGTGACTATGGGATGGTAGAGTTCAGGATCCTGAGAAGAGGGAGAAAGACAAAAAACAGGATCACAACCTTGGACTTCAGGAGAGTAGACTATGGCCTCTTCAGGTACCTGCTTGAAAGAATCCCACAATACACAGCCCTGGAGAGAAGAGAGATCCAGGAGAGCCAATTGATTTTTAAGGATCACCTCCTCCAAGCTCAAGAACAGTTCATCCTGATGGGCAGGAAATGAAACAAAGGTTTCAAGAGGCCTGTATAGGTAAGCAAGGAGCTCCTGACTAAACTCAAATGTAAAAAGGAAGTTTACAAGAGGTGGAAATAGGGTCAGGTGACCTGGGAGGGCTATAGAGACACTATCTGAATGTGTGGGGATGAGATAAGGAACAAGGCCTACCTGGAGTTGAATCTGCTAAGCGACATGAAGGGCAACAAAAAGGGTGTCTGAAGGGAGATCAGCTGCAAAAGAAAGATGAGGGAAAAAGTAGACCCACTGCTGAATGGTCTAGGGGACTTGGTGATAAAGGACACAGAAAAGGATGGGATACTCAAGTCTTCTTCACTGTGGTCTTTACTGTAAGTACTCACCTTCAGAAATCCTAGGCCTCTAAGACCAGCAGCAAAGTATAGAGCAAGGAAGACTTATCCTTGATGGATGAGGATTGGGTTAGAGAATATCTAAATACACTGGACAAACAAAAAAGTAAGTCCCTGGAATCTGATGGGATACACTCACAAATGCTGAAGGAGCTGTCTAATGTCGTTGTGAAGCCACTCTTGACTAGCTTTGAAAGGTCATGTTTACTGAGGGAGGTTCCTGAGGACTGGAAGAAAGCAGCTGTCACTTTTATCTTGAAGAGGGAGAGGAAAAAAGATCTGGAGCACTACAGGGTGGACAACCTCATCTCAGTCCCTGGAAAGGTGATGGAGCAAACAATCCTAGAAACCATTTCCAAGCATATGAAGGACAAGAAGGTGACTGGGAATAGTCAGATATAAGGAGGAATCTATAAGGAGAAATCATGCCTGACCATCCCAAGAGCCTTCTATGATAAGATGATTGGCTTGATAGATATGGAGAGAGCAGTAGATACTGTTTATCTTGACTTTAGTGAGGCTTTTGCCGCTTTCACATGTCATCATTAACAAACTGATGAAGTGTGGGCTAGATAAGTGAACAGTGACATGGCTTAGTAGCTGGCTGAGCTCCTGGGCTCAAAAGGTTGTGGTCAGCAGTGAACAGATCAGCTGTGGGCACACAAATGATGTATCCCAGGGTCAGTGCTGGGATTCAAAACTGTTTAACATCTTCATTAATGGCCTGGATGATGGTACCAAGTGCATGCTCAACAAGTTTGCAGACAACATGAAGCTGGGAAGAAAGATTGATAGACCATGTGGCTGTTTGGAGGCACCTCAGTAGGAATCTCATAAAATTCAACAAAAGGAAATGCCAAGTCCTGTTCCTGGGGAGGAATAATCTCATGCAGCAGTACAGGCTGGGGTCAACCAGCTGAAAAGCAGCTTAGGGAAAAAGAACCTGGAGTCGCAGTAGTTAAAAAGTTGAACATGAGTCTGAAATGTACCCTTGTGGCATAGAAGGCCAACAGCTTCTGGACTGTATTAGGACAAGCATTGCCATCAAGTCAAGAGAGGTGATCCCTCCTCTCTGCTCAGCACTGGTGGGACACATCTGGAGTGCTGTGTCCAGTTCTGGGGTTCCTCAGTGTGAAAGAGAGATGGACATATTGGGGAGAGTATAACAAAGGACCACAAAGATGATTGAAGGGCTGGTACATCTGACATATGAGGAGAGACTGAAAGATCTGGGACTGTTTATTCTAGAGAAGGCTTGAGGGGATCATATCAATATGTATAAATACCTGCTGTCCCACATCCTCTTAAAGTAAGTTATGCCAGGACAAAAATCAGAAATTGTGGCAGAAGGTTTTGGGGGTGAGCAGTAGAATTGCTTCCTGTGCTATATATAATTTGAGGTTGGGTAGAGGACTTCACTCATTAATGTTCCTGATGTGGTATCTTTCACTAGTGTCAAATTCTTAGAGAGAAGGAAAAAAAAAATAAGAGGTCTGAATTTGCCCAGCGTTGAAAGACCTGTGTTAAAGTTGATATTTTTACTTCAGTGGAAAATGGGGTTAATGCAGGGAAAACAAGGCCCTGTGTTTCTATTGTCCCAAAAAGACAACAGTTTCTATGAATAATCTTAAGGCACCCATGGAGGAACTGACAATTTTAATGATGTTTCTCTTAAAACAGCTTAGTTAAATGCCTTGGGAAGAAAATAAGGAGAAGGTTGCTTTAATGGTATTTTCTAAAATGACAGTGCAGCAGCGTTTGTGGAATGTCCTGGAGCACAATCATTTGGTTTTAATAAAAAATAATGAAAAAAAACCCCAAAACCAAGAAAATTAGCTGAATGATATAAGTAAATAATTTATAACAGATTTCTTCCTAAATCCTGGGTCATCTGTCTAGAGCAGCTGATAGAAAGAAGCTGAAGCCAATAGTTCTGTATCAGCAGAAAACCATCTTTCTACATGTTAATCATGCTCTGTGCAAATTTGTTTCTTTTTCTCTATCAGTGATCACTTATGATCCCTATGTTCAAAGTTAATTTGTAGAGTAACCAATCAACAATTTGTCTACAAAGTAGATGCAATCATTGTTGAAGATACAATGGTACATGTGAGATGGTCATGTTAGGTTTGATTCTGGAGTGTATTAAAAGCACCGTTAAGTGCTTCAGGAAAGAAGCCTTTAAGTGTTTTCTCACCTTTACGTGTCCAAATAGTACCTACTACCTGCATGTTCTCTTGCTTTGTGTCAAGCACGTACTTCAAATCACTCTGATTTAAGACAAAGTAATTTCATCAGAACACTGGAAGACCAGTCCTGTATTGAAGTTAACAGACAACATACAGGAACCCCTGTAAATATTTCTATTGTAATTTCTTTTGAAAGTGAAAAAACCTTCGGAGATGCCTTTTACATTGATAGAAAGCTGAAAGGAACTATTTATTTGCAATTGTTTCTCCAGAAGACCATCTCTACAGTCAAAACAGCTGTACTAACTCATCTGAAGGCGGGGCCTTCCTACTTGGTGAGGACTCGAACTGAACACGGACCTACAGAGAGAGAGAGAAGAGCAAATCAGAAACTACACAGATCATCCAGGTTAGTTCTGATTTGCTTGTGGGGAATGGGAGGGGAATGGAATACCAGGCATAATTTCATTCACCAGGCAAAGGCAAGAAGAATCTTCCACCTATTGCAAGGTGGTTTTCAATTTCAGAGCGAAGTTACAGAAAACAGGTCCTCACTATCCCAAATTACAGGCAAACCAGATGTGTTTAGAAGCAACAGATATCCTAATGGCAGGAAAATTGTAACCTTCTACACCATCTGTTCTCTTTACCCCATTACCATTTCAGCAGAACTTGTACCCAGGCTATGCTACCAACATTAGTCATGCTGTTACTCAGTCTGAAAGGCCAGCTTATTAATTTGGTTTTGATTATAATTATAGTCTAAACTGGAGGCATTTCTGGTAAGTTGGTAAATACGCTTATTGGAAATGATAGTTTAGTAATGTTCTTGATTTTGTGCTCTATTCTTCCTCTTTCTTTCTTTATTCTGTCCTTGATTCTTACAGAGTGCCCACCAATTAGAGGAAAACTTAGTGTCAGCATCTTCCTCCTTAGTGCAATTTAGAATCCTTTAGGGTTTTAGTCTGTTAAGAAGAGCTTGTGCATTCACTATTACAGAATCATAGAATCCTTTAGGTTGGAAAAGACCTTTAAGATTACCAAGTCCAACCATTGTTGTGCATGAAGCCTAATACACCTAATGTCTCATTATTTTCAATGTCCTTTCTATTTCTCTCATAGTGTTTGCAGCAGTCACTTACAGAAAAAAGAATGTGAAACCTTTACTTCCCATGGTATTTCACTTTACAGGATCTGAAATGCTGTGAAGTCATGTGACCCAGTTCCCTACTGCCATGCACTCTGCAGCAGTATTTACATGAGTGCAATGTAAGTGTAAAGTGCAGCATGAAGATGGTGCGTGCTTCATACTGATGTAAATGAGTATACCAATGAGCAGGGCTGTGGTGAATCAGTTGTCAGGACTTAAGCTCAGTCATATTTCTGCTGAATTGAGCAGGAAGTTTCCTGTAGTTTTCTCCATAGGCATGATGCTGCCCCTCTGTCAGTATCCTAAAGAGTTCCCACAGCTGTTAGAACCTCACAGACAGCCAATACAAAAAATATAAATGCTACATTCAGATTCTGTTGCATGAAACAAAGTATGATGTTTTTCTGACAGCTCCAGTTCTCTAGCTGTGTATGAATATATATTCAAGAGGAACACATTTACTTCCCATTATTTTAAAGCACTACCTTTTTACGTCTTAGAAGTCTTCTTGAAAACTGACTAATTCATTCTTGATTAGTTACATCCCTCAAGGTGACCAGTTTCTTCTCTGGCACGTGCAGTAGTTCAGGAGAAAACAATAATTTTAAGAGCCCTGTCTCTGTGCATGAAAATTGCACAGAATCAGGGCCACTACTTAGTTAAATATGTGCTGCTGCCTTGGCATACTCCAAGTCTCCTTCTGGCTCAGACTATCATGATGGAATTATACCTTGCGGAATCTGGGTGTGCCCCTCTTCATATCCCAGTGACCTGCTTCAGAGAAAACAACATTTTTTTTGTCTCCAGAGCAACTCAATCTTTCCGGTAATCACATATACACTACTTCGCACCCACTGGGGCATGGGTGCTCTGCACTCCCAGTGAACTGAACCATCTTGCCAAGTGCAACAAAGATGGCTTACATCTTTCTTCTCCCCTGTCCTCACCCTCACAGTCAAGCAGATTTCCAAGAAAGCAATTCAGCATCCTTTGCCTAGAAGTAAGGAGCCACCTTTCCGTAGGAACTTTGTCCCATTTCCAGGACTCCTAAGCGTACAGGAATTCCTGTAAAGAAAGCCAAGTGTTCTCCAGGAAAGTGTGTGTCACAAAATAGGACATATTCTATGTGATGGAAATTATGTCTAAGAAATATCAGGGTGGTTTCACAGTCGTGTAATGGAGGGAAAAAACCCACCCAACCCAACAGCAAAACACTAAAGCCCCAAAAGCCAGAATAGAGAGCTTGCCCATCAAGTGCTGAAACTGAATGTCATTTGCAATTAATTGCTATACTAAGGTCAGCTGCCTTCCTAATTGATTTCTGCTTCTTACTAGGGGATCAGTGCTGCTAATTAGTTTGCATGTAAACTTCAGAGGACATGAATAATCAGAGTTTAGCAAGCCACACCAACCGTAACTAATCCTTCTAGCTCTTCTGCAAAGAATACACAGTAAGCAAACGTCCCGTGCCCAGCACCACAGATGGAGCCAGGACTTGTTGCTCCAGCTACTTTTTTCCACTGAGGTGCTACAAAGCACTCAGAAGCAATGCAGACCTGGCAATCTTGAAGTCACTTTTGAAGGAAGTGTTTCGTAGGTAGAATAGGAGCAGTGTGATAGGTCTGTCACCAGTATTGTAAAGAAGAGGATATTTAGCTCAGGCTCCCTGCCTGCTAAGCAGCTGTTTCAGGATCCATGAGTAGCCAGGTAGCATTTACCAAATCCCAAGTATGTTCTAAGTTGGCATCAGAGCCTTAACATACCTTGATCAGCTTATAGACCACAGAGTGGCAAGAGCAGTTTAAATACTGCCATCACTTCTTCACTCTGGTTTTGTGGTAACCAGAAGTAAACCAGAGTAAAAGATCTGGCCTAGACCCTCTATTGGAGTAGAAGTGGAAATAGCCTTTCCCTTTCTATAGACATTTCTTTGATTTTCCTGGAAGTTGCTGAGGTCTGTGTGTTCATAGTTAGAAACTGACTTTATTTCTGTCTGTATTAATGCCCTATTCTTGATTGGAACAAGACATATTGATCTAAATCATTGTTAATTAAATAGTGGTCAATACAACTTCAGTCATTCCCTAAATGCTTCCAAAACTTAAAAATGCCCGTGTGTCCCTCCCCACTGTGCAGCTGAACAAATCCACGCATATAAATCGGGGGATAAAAGGAAAAAAACCTCAGACCATTCAAAGACCAAACTAATTTTAAAATTATTATTATTAGTGAAAGCCTATATTGCAGGACAGCCCAAGGTGGCCTTTGGATTTTTTTCAAAAATGAAAAAAAATCCTATGAATGAAAAATGTTGAGGAATGTCACTATAAAGACTTTTGTTGGAACAGCTGTCTAGGGACAAGCTCACCCCAGCCCTCCTTGGTTCAGATATTTAGTAGATCTAGCCAAGAACATGTGGTTACTAATGTTTGTGATACAGATCACCTGTCTGCGTACTGCACTTTTTGTAAGGTGACCATCTGCTAGAACATAGGACTTTTTTTCTTTTTTTTTAAATTATTCTTCTGGAAGATAAGATATATACAGAATAGAAGGAAGTATTCAAAACTGATGGGGAAAGCAGAGGAAGACTCCATTTAACAGATCAGTGCCCTTTATTTTGCTGGCTGAAAAGCAGAAAGAAACTGAAAGGATTTGAAGTTCAGCTGAATTGTGTGTTTTTTCTATAACTCTAATCTTTTATCCCTGAGAAAGTATCATGAATAGGTTCAAAATGGTCATAAGGTGTTAGGTGTGAACACAACCCAAGTTTCTTCAAGGCAGGCAAATGAAGCCATGGTGAGGTTGCTGGCTACAAATGTTTACAGTAGTCAGGGACTGCTAACTACCTGTAATTGCTGGAAGATGATCAGTGTTTTGAGGGCAGGAAATTTAAGGTAATTCTGCCTCATTCTGTCCTCCTTCAGGGATCTGGGTTAGAGTTGGGCTGTTATCTGAAAACAGAGTTGCACTTTCCAAATGCTTGAGAAGTACCAAGCAAAACTAAAGGGAGAAATGAGACAATTCCTGCAGAATTTCCGAATTCTTTTCTTTTTTCCTTCAGTTGGAGTAATCTCTGACTTTCACTTTCTAAGAGCTTGTAAACTTTTTCTCCTTTCTGATGAACAAATGTCTTTTTCTTCTTTCCATAGTTGTTAACCTGAGTTTCAGCAAATATTGATGCTTTTTCTTTCAAGCTTGCATGTTCCTTTCTCAGCAAACAACTTGTGCAGACCACTCACTAAATCTTAACCAATACAGGAGAGAGGGTTATAATGGGCTTAAGAAGCTGATGAAAGAGAAGGAGCTGTGAACCAGAAAAACACAGGGAAAAGAGTGAAATTGAAATGTGCCATCTCTAGGAAGGTCCAAACCAACACCTTACATCTTATTACAATGGATACGAATCTGAATATAGTTGTAGCTGACCTAAATTCTGTGGTGTAAGCCATTTTACAATATGGAAAACAAATCTTTTAATTTAAAAACAGTTGGTAGAAGTAGTTTGATAGCTAGTATGTTGATTGAAGGCATTGTCAAGGAACGCTATCTTCATGTTGAAGGCCATAACTTTCATTAACTGCAAAACTCTTACAAATCTCGTAAGGCTTGGGTTCTAGGAACCAATTTATTTACTTTTAACTTTTTTTTTTAACTGAGAAAATAAACCCACCAAAAATAAATGTTTGAGCTGGATGTGTAGTGGCAGCTAACTAAAACACTTCTCCACGGTGTCAGGAATGCTGCAGAAAAAAAAGTACACCAATACATCAGATGCAAGCTAACCTTAACAGCAGTAAGTTCTGTCGCTGTTTCACTCAAACATCTGCATTCATGCATATATGTAAATACATACATGTCACACAGGTATGTACACGCATCATGATTCATCAAGTGAAAAACAATCTTGTGGCATTAATAGTTTTAATTTTTAATTGATAATGAACATTATTTCAGATAAGCATTGTCCAGATCCCTACTTTTTGAAGTTCAAAGGAAGTTTTCAAACTGCTGTATTAACACATTAAACATGTGGGTTAGGATTGAAAATCTTTAATCTGAAACATATATATCCCTGAATTGGAGCATAGGTCCATCCTTATTTATCAGGAAGTCAGTGGGAGTGGAATCCAGCCCTTAGATCCAAAGGTGTGGTTTGAGCCCAAAGATAAAAATAATTTTAGAAAAATTTTATTAACTAAAAGAACATCTATACATGTCTGTACTGTATTGACTGTATATGCCTCATTTCAGCCCTTTAGCAACAGGGAACAGAATTTCTTGTGGCTCTTTGATAAGTAAGGATAGAGATGGTTTCATCACCATGTTATATCCAGTGTCAGTGTATATAGTAGCAATACTGCTCTGCATGTCACACTCAAGAGATGCTCAAAACATTGTGTGGTATTTCAGAGACTTGGAGACATGCAGAAGCAATCTCTGGAGGGAGGGTATGAAAGTCTTTCTAGTTCTGTAGCCTGTGGTGATTGAGATACAGACCCTATAGCTGCACTGGGTGGTGGTGTCAGGCAAGGCAGGCAACCAAGCTCACAGAGCCATGATGATAATCTCATTGTCAGATGGAGCAGGCAGCCTGGCACTGGGTCTCCTCTCACAATAGATACTTCTGTTGTTAGATTAATATACCCATGTCCTTTTGTTTGAACAAGGGATCTAACAAACAATTTATATCCACAGAGGTAGAGCAACATCTCACAGAAGCTTTTGCTTCTGTGTTCTCTAAGGAATCTATTTTTGAGCAGCAAATAATCTATTTGGTTTTGGATGTCCCTCTCCCCTTTTTTTTCCCACTTCTTTCTATTAAGGGCCCGTATAAACAGATAATACTATAGCTTTTTGGTTTTGATCTTGGTCATCAGAGCCTAAAAATGTTTACAGAAATAAGCAGGTGATTTCTTTAATGGTCTTACTCCTAAATTCAGAAGGAGCTGCCTCTGTAGGTATGTTTATGCTGTCTTAGGATGTAGATCTTTGATGATACTCTGTTCAGAAAGAGAAACATACCTTCTTTCTTGATAACTTTGGGGTGACTTCTGGTTTTGCTGTCCCTTATAAGCTAAGACACCAAAATATCTCCCAATAAATGTCATCTCTTGTGCAAGGGGATTGCTCTGCAGAATTAAACATGTTTGCAAACTGCAACACTTTTCAGTTTTCACTGAGGTATCTGCAGTTCTGTATTTAATAATAAAAAGCTGGCTCCTCTGTCATCTTTCAACCCAAGCTGTTACTAATACAAGTAGTGAATTATATAACACCGAAGTTTAATGTACTACTTAGTTGTTGTTGGGGAAACAGTCACAAAAAGAATCAGTGATTTATCTAGTTTCATTACTGCTAACTAAATATCCAAGCATGCAACAGAATTTGAATTCTATGTCCTTTATTTAATACACCACACATTTCTCCTACAGCCAGTAATAGAAACCGGCAGTTGTGCTGTAACCATTAGACAATGCTCCGTCAATGGAACATCCAGATGCTGTGGTGAGAAGAGGGGCAGCTTTCACACAGGATTGTGAGAAGAGTAAGGAGTAACATATGTAAGCAACAGCAGATACTCTTTTTTATCTTAACATTTATGGTGGTTAGTTAGATCATTCTGATCCAGTGGCACAAGCCTGTTTCCTGCTGGGCACTTTCTGGTGCTTTTGCATGTTCTTGTTTTGTGTGTGCAGAGCAATGGAACATCACTTTAGCTCCCCCCTCAAACCCCAGTTTCTGCCCATCATTGGTTTCTTTGCCATTCAAATCCCCATCCACTGCAGGACCTTACCATGTTGTCTTGTAGACAGACTCAGCCTGGCTTGAACATATCAGAATAACCTTAGCTGAGGCATCAAGTGGATGACCAGTTTTGCCTTAAAGATGAGTGTTTTGTTAACTTTTAACTAATGTTAACAAGTTTAACAAGGGCCATTTACCTTGGTTACACTGTATCATAATAAATGGTACAGCATGCTAAGGTGAGAAGAGAGAGAGTTTTGGTAATGCAAACCTACCTATAACCCTTGTTCCTTGGCCTGCTGCTGCAGGTTAGTTTCTAGGGCTGGCTGGATACAGGTCTCTGCCTCCAGAACCTTGGCTGGAGGAAGGAGATGGAAGCAAGAGAAGGAATCAGTTAATGATTCCCACCTTTCAGCTCTTCTTTCTTCTTCAATGAGAAGCTGAGGCTAGAGGGGAGAAGGTGGGGGCAAGACAGTTAGGTGGACCTCAAAAGGTGGAGATCAGCTGCAGAAGTACCAGTCATGCAGGAGGGGGAAACAAGGAGTAAAGAGGTAGGGACTTACAGGATGAGATGAAAAAAGTAGCAGGCAGTGGTGTGGGTGTAAAGTGAGGATTAATAGACCAATAGAAACATGTGAACAGAGGGGAGAACTGATGGAATTGTAAGATCTCGTTTACTGTGCATCACATGTAGTTTGCATTTGTAAGTTGCATAAAACTTTCCTGGACTTTATGCTGGGGAAGGCAGGAGCATAGTAAGTATAGCTTATACTAGAGGAACACTGATGGGTCCCCATGGTTCAATACAAGGTTAATAATGCTGAAGATCATAATTTAGCAATATGGCTAAATGGCTACTTTGCTTACAGGGTAGAAGGTGTATATGTGCCAGTAGTTAGTGGATACCTACTGAGCTTGTTTGTGGAGGACCATTGGCACTAAAAGGGCTGGATTCACCTTTTGGTTTGTACCCATATCCTTTTACTATAGGACCAAAGAAACAGAAAGACATCATGGCTTCCTAGCAGTTTGTCCCTGTTCTGTGCTTATAGTGCATTGGTGTATACGAAGGCAAAGAGACAGGACAGTGGCGACTTGGTCTCATCCTTGTTTGGTCTGGTCTGCCAGTGTGAAGGTGATTATTTTTCCCTGTAGCTTGCTTTCTTTGATTGTGCCATTAAATAGATACATATCTGTGTATATATATATGACTTTGCCTTGTGGTACGTATTGATTGATGTTGTCAACATGAGAGTTCAGTTATTATAATGAAGACAAATGACTTACATGTACAGAGAGCAAACCATGTATTTCCGTGAGTTAAAAAAGACAGAGCGAGAGAGATTTTGCAGATGGTGTTACTATCTCTGAATTTCAGTGTTACTGTTTAACAGAGAATGTAGTTTCTTCTAGGGCAGACAGCAACACACACAAGGCAGACAACTCCCAAAATTAATCTAGCTATTCATATCAGACATAGTTGAAAGTGAAGTCAGAAAACATGCAAGAAACAGTGGTTTATATGGGATTAGAGCTATCTGGAGAATGACTGAAGAGGGAAAAAATGGGAAATTAGGGCTTTTGATTTAGTTAAGTCATATCCTCTGCAGCACAGGGAATAAAATCTCTCAAAGTTAAAATGATCCGAGCTGCCAGGGGATATCCCTAATGCGGCTGCAGACCAGGGCTGGTGTGCCGCAGAGCAAGGGTTTGGAGTGGATGCACTGCACCTCTCTAGGGTCCCGGCCGCAGAGGGGACCCTGCGCCCACGGTCCAGGGAACCGCGCGGCCTCTGCTGCTGTTGCCTTCTTCGCTGTGTGCTCATTACCACTTCCGTTGCAGAGGCTGTGAAGGAAGCAAAAATTAAAACCGCAACACCTGAAAGCCTTGAATGAGAAACTGCGTAGATGAGTGTTGTTCTCGTTCCCAAGGCAGGTAGGAACCGCCTCTTGTTGCGATAGTTATCGCTCGGGTTGGAGGCGGTGAGCCCAGCCCTCCACCGCTCCCGCTCCGGCCGCCAGCCCGGGCAGCTTCGGCAGCTCCCCGTTCCGTGCGCTCCTGCCAGGCCGGAGCTTGTCCCTTTAAGAAAGTGCAGCACAGTAGCAGGGGCCGGCCCTGCCTCCCGAAGGCTGCAGCGCTGGAGCGGGGCTGGGGAATGGGAAGCAGTTCCTCAGCTGGGTCCGAGCGAGCGCACGCAGCAGCCGCCGCCGCCGCCACCACCCCAGCTCCACTCGCTCAGCAGCATCCAGCGTGGGGATCAGGGCTCTGCCTGGCTCCCTGACACAGAGTGGACGTTCCTGAGCATTGAGCTCATCTGCTGTAAAAAGCAAGTAGGAAAATATACAGCTGGATAAAATTGGTAAGTCAAACTAAAGTCACATCCTCCTCCTTGGGCTGCAGTTTTCCAGTCTCTTAATTTGTAATGTTTTTTGCAGGCCACTTTTTTATTGTCTTCTAAGCAGAGCAGCTGGGAAAACATGGAGGCAAAATAAAAGTGTAAAAAAAGTTTGAGGATTTGTCAGTGTTTGTGCTCCTATTTTGAAATCCTTTTCCCACATTGACGCTTTGCTGTAGGAGTGGGGAAAGGGAAATCAGCAAGTGCTTTTCTATGTGGGGGGAAAGCAAGCTGCTAAGAGTTGTAACTGTTTTTTTTCTCGCGGAGATGATTAAAGAGGGACATTTGGGGAAAAAAAGAAACAACATACTTTCAAGAAGCTTGAAGTGACTTGTCACTTACTTTTCCAAGTAAAAACAAATCTCATGTTATAGAGTTTTAAAAGGCACTGGGATGTGCCAAGCAGGAATAAGAATATTTTGAAAACTGTGTTATCAGTGGAAATCTGGATGCCAAAGTATTGCCGAGCAAATATTGTATTTGTTTGTTTAAATTTAACTAAATACATTGGCAGCTCTGGAAAAGCAGAGCATTAAATGCCATTTTCTCTGTGTCGGCCAGAGGGCGCTGTTGCTGCATCTGGCGTAACCCTCCCTGAAACGGAACTGGTAACAATTCAAGTGAAAAATCGAGCAGAGATAAGATGTTTTAAACGGTTAAAACAAAAATTGTTCACACATGCAGAAAGCTACAGTACACAGCATCCAGTTAGAGCAGTCAATTGTTTTGGGGTTTTTTTCCCCCCTTAAGTCGTGGAGATAGGTTTTTTCCTTTTCTTTTTCTTTTCTTTTTTTTCCTTTTTTTTTTTCTTTTTTTTTTTTTTCCTAAGAGATGATCAGAATTATAAAGAAAAATACAAATTCTGTTAATCAGCTCTAGAAATTAGAGCCTGGTTATGATCCTGTTATCATTCTGGAATGTGTGGTAGGGTCAGCCTGGATAAAGAAGGGGAGGGAAAATGTGGAATGTCTTGACAGAAACATTAACTCAGTAATGGTGTGTGAGATGAGGAAGAACTCTGTGTTCATCAAGTTGCAGGCTGAAGTTAGACATCTGATAAGGGAATGTATGCTTTCTATCCCATACAGATGTGTAGCAGAGGTTGGAAATCTATAAGCTGAATAATAAGACCTGTAAACCCTAATGACTGAAGTGCGTAGTGTCCAGTCGCTTGGGGAAAGGGGAGGGACATGTTCAGGCAGGCACACAGCTTTCTTCGTAGGTATCCCAATACTACTACTGGTACAAGAGGCTGGTAACTGTGCCATATTCTACACATATATAATGAAGAGTTAGAGAATACAGTAATAGACTGTCCTTACCTCTGTGTGTGTATACTTGTTTGTGCATACCCTGGTGTGTATAATAATATCCTGCTGCTTTTAGAGTGGAAATTTGGATTTCCTTGAATCAAAGGCTTTAAAAGGAATTAAGGCATTATTTTAACTAGTGCAGTTCTATTGTGTGTAGAGAACGAGTAGAGCTGTCAAGTTCCTGTCTGATACAACCTCTATAACAATTTGAAGTTTTAATTGTGACCTGGGGCTTTGGTTATGCCTTGAACAACAAGATGTTTCTGTCTGGCTTTATTTCTGTTACTTACAAATCACTTGCAGTGGAGTGGAAAGATTTGCAGGTTTTGAGTCCTTAATGTGAGACATGCTGGGCAAAGCAGATTAAAAGAACTGAATGACCATATGGAACATGGTCATTCAGACTCCCAATTATTATATCTCATTGAAAAGTTTAGACTGCTACTACCTCCACTGAATCACTGGAGTATGTAAGCAGAAGTCAACTTTCTTAACTGCAAGAGGCAGTTAAACAGTTATTGTGAGGCAGTGCATCCTTGGGATATTGGTAGTTCTTCAGGAAAAAAGTAGTCATTTCTTTATACTCCTTATGGTTCATTAGACATCCGTGTATGAATGGCCCTTTGAAATGCTTTACTGGGTCAGAGGAAAGATATCCCTCTCCAGTTCATTTTTGAACTAACAGGCACTGGTCAGATGCCTGACTGCTGCTTCACTAATTTACTGAGGATCTCTTTCACTTTCCTTCTAACAGACTTGATGGGATTACTCAGCTGCCCCCCATGTCTTGTGCAGGACATGCTGGACCCCTGGGCAGCGGAGCAAGTTCATTGAGAATGATAGAACTGTCAGACTTCCTGAGACACGTTTGACCCTAGCAGATGCTTGTCTTGGTAGGAGCCTAATTTTTTCACTGAAAGTGTGTCTCCTTCATCATCACTGATGTTCAGCCAAGCTCTTACCACTTGCATCTCCCTGTCTGTTTCATTTGTCTGCATGACAAGTTTAATATGGTAGTTGAAATGATTTCACTTCGGTTCTCCTACTTGCCTATATTTCAATTAAAATCTTTGCTGCACAAATGGAAGAGACAGTTTGCTGTGCCTGATCTTGTTTTTACTATGTTGTTTAGAAATTAACTTTAGTATGTATTTTATTTTGCTCCTAGGCGGTTTTCTTGGAGTTTCTTTGTACCTGAGAGTCCACACTATAAGTCTGTCTGTGGCTGATGTTGAGGTCATACAGTTAACTCCTGCAGAGTCTCCAAAACATGAGCTTAATATGACATAAGTGTGTGATATTTAACATGTGGAGAAATCCTCCACCTATATTTATGCCATATTGAAGAAATGGAGATTCCTTGAATAGCTTTTTTCATTAGAGACCGCTCTTTTTACCTGCCAGTAGATACCTACAATGTCGTTGGTGCTATAAATTCTGTGCCTGCCATTGGAGTGCTTATCTACTGCTTGCTTACGCTGACAGTAACTTTGCTGAGTGAGCCTAGCCAGAGCAAGACTCAAGGTTACTCAAGAAATTACTGACAGTTTCGTTTCTAATATTGTTAGTTTTGGTCACTGTTTTGCAGAGCTTCATATTCTTGTTGTTAATTTGACTTTGAGCATCTTATCATAGTGTATTTAATGAAGCCTACTGCAAAATCCTTTCTCTAAGAATGTTTTTGACTTCATGTAGTGAGGGATGTTACCACAGGTTATGAAGGTTTGTGGTGCTCGCATAGCTGAGGTGAATCTGGCCTTGTTCTCTGTTGTAGATAAAGCCTCTTTTTGCTTTGTGTAACGGAAGCAGGATCCCAACTTAAAACCTCGGTTTCATATCAAAGACTCACTGTGCTGATAGTGTAGTAAGCTGCCCTGCTCTTTGATAACAGATTTCATAGACAATTTTTTACACTGAACAGTGATAGATGTGGTTTTATGTCTGATTTATTTGCCTGTCTCTACTTTTGCAATCATTTGGAATGCCACATTTTCCGTTACACAAGGGATATGTTTATCAGTATAAATGCAGACCTCTCAAGTTGTTGTCCTGTGCAGCATCAAAAAATGTTGACTTGCAGAGAAGGTGAAGGAAAGTAAATAAGATTTAATAGCTCTGAAGGTGGATATGGAAATGAATTATTGCAGGAATGTGTTCCCCAAATAATAATTTCAGTGGAGTAGATACCTTTATGCAGCCAGACCTGACTCTTCCAAACAGACTACATCAGATCTGCCAATGCTCACATGCATGAGCATCCTCCAAGGAATTTCTTTATTTCCATCTTCACATATGTACAGCTGTCATCATGTGTCTGAGACAGTTGATGACTGAGCTGTTCCTTCTTAACTGTAGTTCCACAGTTCTTTTCTTCTTTACTAGATTCATCAGAATCCTTGGAAGACTTCAATCTCTCTTTAATCTCAATCCATTGTTGAAAATATTATTTCTTAAATGTAAAAAATAATGAAGAAGAATTCTTTAAAAAATTTCTAGGCATGCTACCAGTTTAATTATACTTACAAAAACATGGTAGTGACCTAATATATCATTAAATAATCACATTTAAATACTGCACTGACCTTGCCAGCCAGTAAATCAAAGCAATGGTGAAATCCCTTTTGTTCTCTTTGCTACACCCTGAAACCTGTGAAATAATCTTCTGAGCACTTAGAAAAAGTATGTATCAAGTTGATGTCTTTTGAAGCATGAAATGGGCAAAAAAGAGAGGATTTTCTAGATTCCTAGGGACCAAAAAAGGCCCTGCTGAGATCCCTCCTTCCTTTTTTATAATTAGATAAATTCAAGAAACCATAGATTGTAAAGGTTCCATGAAAAGAAATCACAAAGTGGCAGCTGGCAGTGCTGTTATTTAGTATGGGCTGCACTTCTTGGTGCCTTCGTTAGAAAGGATAGTTTTTATACTCAATGCTGTTTGCTTACTGTCTTGTCAAATTGCCCTTTTGGGAAGCGAGGGGTAGTTAACTGATTCACAGTGCAACTGCTGACTTTTTAAAGTGGAGCATAGAGCAAAACTGGTTCTGAAGTCTTCATCTGCATCATTTTTAGTTTGTTTTATTTGGGAGACTTGACATGGTAAGAAGTGTGGAGAAGCAGAAGAAGCATCAAATACTGAACTATCTTTTATGCCATGTGGTGTATAATGCAATATCCAGGTGCAGCAGGTAGGCTAAGGGCATCCTTTGCAACTTCCCTTGCTAGTTCTTTTCACTTGTACATCACATCTTTTTTAGCTGGGTGTTCTGTCATTTAGCCAATATAATGTGTTAGCCAGATTGTGTGTCTAGCTCTGCAGTTTCTTTCTAGATGTCTCAAGACCTGTAACTTTACCTACATCTGTCTATTGACTGGCATGATCATATAGCTATGTTTATTTTGAAATCCACGGAAAGTACATGGAGAAACACTGTAATTTCATTTCTCCAAGAGAATCTTTTCCAGCAGCTGATAAAACCCAAGCTCATGCCAGACGAAAAGCTCTTGTGTTATCATTTTCAGTTAATTAGAAAAATAAACACCAAATCCCTTAAAGCAGTGGTTTTATAAATACTATGCGTATGTATGCACATGTATGTGCATCCCTACACTAGTGTTTCACTCTCATGTTGACAGCTTGTGCCTTTGACAGTGGGCTGTGCATTATATACTTTCAGGTACAGGACTCTGCAGGGATACAGGGGATGGATGGAAGGTTTTGTTTTGTTTTTCTTTTTTTCTTTTTTATTAATACATCTTACTGCAGCTGAAGCAGACCCAAAATAAAGTAAAAGCTTCAGTGTTTGCATCAAAATGGTAATTTTTTGTTGGCTTTTTTTGAGAAAAGATGCTAAAGGCTCGATTTCACCTTCTGGTAGGCAAACAAAACATTTTTCTGACAATTTGATACTTCAGTAAAATGAACAGTAACTTGATTAAATGTGCCAAATTTGTGTGTGTTAAAAGGCAGGAAGCTGGGTTTGCTTGAACAGAAAGGTGCACTGGCAGCTGGGGCTGAACTACCTCTTGGCACACATACCTATCTATTAAGTGCAGATCCGAGTAAGCTGAAGGATTATTATCTTTCAAAAATCTTGGACAGCTTCACCAGTGAGCTGGATTTCTTTTCTTTTCATTTTAAGAAGGCAAAACTAATTTAGTTTGGGCGAAAGCTGTTAAACTGACAGCTCTGGAAGACCACAGTCCCTTTTTTCAGCCATAGAACAAGTGATGCTTTGGACCATGGCTGAGTCAGCTTTCTCAATGCTGCTCACCAGCTGTGCATTTTGGTCCCATCAGAGGATCAAAACTGAAGTTCAGCATCTTTCTGTTCATTTTTTTGGCCAGCATTGTCAGATTGCCAACAAGGGGCTGACAGGTTAGATTTGGTATGGCTTCTTCTGTAATCTGTTTAGGTTATGCCAACAGAAATCAACCACTTTGTTTCAAGTGCCAAATAATACTGTGGCAGACTCAGTCACTTATCAGGACAGCCTTGATCAATTCATTTCACATGAGCAGCCATCAAATGGGAATGTTTTTTTGTTCGTTACCCAGAATGGATTCAGGCTAGTGACCTGGTGAAAGGACATATTGTATTCCATTACCAGTCCTGTGAATCATTCAGTTGTCCCATGTGGTTTTTCAGTACTCCACTTGTATTACACAAGTCCTGTGTTTTTAGGTTCTGCATTCTTTGCCTGATTCAGAGGCCCTTTGAAAAGTTGCATGTGAGCTTTTGCATTAAGCTCACCTAGAAGTCAAAGACTCTGAACTGCAGACACTTCCTATCTGACCGGAAGGTGGGACAGAGGGACTATGTATGACGGTGGCACAGAGGTTGTGGTAGTGGTAGTGCCTGCAAGGATGTGTAATAGCTTTAGCACAGAGTAAACTTTTTGGCAGGATCTTGTATTTTAAAAAAGAGATAATTTTTTAGGAAATTATGCAGACTTTGTATTTTTATGTTTGTATATATCTTGTCTTCCATCTTTCCTGAGATTTAAACAATAACTGTCTTTTAATCATATTCTTTAGAGAAAAAATCTTTTACTTCTGTCTATAGAGGGTCATAAAAGTATATATTTGTACTGGAAGCTGGTTTTCACTCTTTGTGCTGGTTATTTTTTAATTACACATTACTCAGGTTATAGAGTGAAACTTGCCCAGGTAGTTCCAACATCCTGTTTCTTGTTCACTTTGTTAAGAGTTCTTTCATCATCTAATACTGTACAGCGTTTGAGTTGGAAGCCCTTCAGGGATTTATTTATGTTGAACAACCTTTTTTTTTCTTTTTTCTTTTTTTTTTTTTTTCCCCACTTAAGAAAATACTCAGGACAAATAATGAGTTCTAATGATGTTAGGTTTAGTCAATAATGTTGTACTTTTGCCAGCCATCCAGTGTCATGCTTAAGGTGGCTGACATAGGTGAAATTAAAATGGAAAAATGAAAATGTACTCCAGCCAAGTTATTTTTCCCTGTTTCATTTATCTTTTCAAAGCACCTTAATTAGCTGGAAAGAAGGCAACTACTGCAGAGCTTTGACTTGGAGCACAACAGAGAGAGAAGAAGAAAGTGTGACGGTCAGATTTGGAGGCTTATGCTCATGCTTGCTGCTTTGACTTCGCTCGTGTTCCAAGGCCCAGTTGGTCAAAATAGCTCAAAGTTACATTTTCAGTTTCTCGCTCTGAGAACCAAATGCCATTAATAGTCAGGCATCTAATATGCAAAATTCTTTAGGAAAATATAGCATCTTGTACTTCAGCAAAATTTGAACTCTTGAAAGTGTTGTCTCTCATCTTTACTTGGAGATAACCAAGAGTCTTTCCATATTTCAGAAAGATTTGCTAATCTGCGCTGGGTGCTATGAGGTGCTTTATTAGAAGGAACTGATTTTTAATGCACTCGAATGTTTTAACATTACTTCTTTGGGAACGAGAGCAAAAATCAGCAGGACTGGAGTTTCAGTACAGGGTACTTGCGATATGGCTGGCTTTCCAATCCAACCTTTATGCTGTGGTGGTTTTTTCCCTTCTAAAAATGTACTTAATTTACAAACCACTTTGTCTCTAAAAGTGTGCTAGACCAACAGGGGACCAGTGCAACATTCTCAGCACTCAGAATTTCTTGCAGGACAGCAATTACAGAGAACTAATGGGTTACTAAATAGGTCTAGTGACTCTGCTTCTGAGGGCCACTTTGTATGGAGCACAGATGAAAAAAAACCCACCAGAACAAACCAGCAGCACTGAAAGAACTTTCTGCATTAGAAGTTTAAGTTCTCTTTTGCTTCCTCAAAAGTGAGAGATCAGATCTGGTAAATAGCCTTTGTGTGGACAGGGTTAGATAGCTACTGCTATATAACAGTATGTAGTAAATGACATGTATTTAAGAGTATATATTTGGATGAGTAATGGTATATGGATACCTGTAGGTATGAGAGTGATCATTGCTTTGTAATTGTACAGTTTGAAGGGCCTTAGATGGATTTGATTCTACACATGGCTGCATGTGTGGAAGGGATATACATGAAGTTATCATGCTACTTGGTTTATTGAGCCCCTTATCCCAGTGTCTGAAACTGTGATTTGTTATGCTGTGATATGATCCGAAATAGAACCACAACTCACTGTAGCGGGTTCTTTCAATCCCCTGGGAATGTTTGTCTGGCTTAAATGCATGAAACTGAAATGTGTAATACAGAGCTGCAGCTTATAGATCAACACTGACTCCATTTGTGGGAATGAATGAATACCTCATGTTTGATGTGCTATGGGAGAGTTCACAGATGACTTCTTATGTTACAGTACTAAATTTTTTTATGCTTTTTCAGCTTCTTCTTTGCTTTTTCTTCTGTGTGTAGAACAGGGTGGTATTATCCTGGGTTTGTCAATGCAGAACTAGAATGTGAAAAGATTTCTCCCTGCTGACTCTTTTTAATGGCATCAGAGATTTCTTTCCAGTAAAATTTCAGTCAAGTCTGAACAAGACAGGTGATAGTTTCTATACCCATCCGCACACTTCACAGCTATATAACTTTGTTTAATTTGGATTCTTCCTGAATGGTTTGCCATTTTCATTTTCTCACCTATCTACTCCTTTTTACATTCCTTTGATAGCTTTAACCCCTGGATGCAAGTCTGGGAAGATAACTTCTTACAGCCTAGTCTAAAGACTGCATGATAGGTGGGAGGATTCACCTCCATACTGTTCTTTGCAGGTGGTCATAGATATGTAGAACTTTATTCCTGATTCAGTTTTCCTTTATAATCTAAATTTTTACTTGAAAATACCAAAGTCTCTACAAATGGGTGAATTCTAATAAAAAAAAACCCCATAAATTTGTTTAATAAAGAAAGCAAACTCACCCCCAATACTAGCTGCCCTGGTAATATTCCGATTCTATAGCACCTCATCTCTAGATTTTATTTATTTATTTATCCTGTCTTGGCTCAGGAGAGGATGAGGTGTGCAAGACTGAAAGAGACCTCCTGAGTCATGGACTACAGAGTTTCTGTAATTGCAGGAAATTACGTTGCAGGATTCTCTTTGTATATTTATCATTCTCTGTCTCAAAATTAAACTGCTTTTGCTCCTGTTGTTTCCTATTGGGAAGCCATTCAAGAACCTCACTCGTCTGATGTTTAGAAATCTGCTTCTAATTTCCAAACTAAATTTGTTCATAGCCAGTTCATGCCCATTTGGTATTGTGCCAACACTGGTCTGTAACTTTAATAGTTCTTCCCCTTTCTGACAATCCTCCTGTGATCTGGGGAGGATTCTTGACTTTCTCTCCTGTTTTTTTCCCTAAGAAGGGAAGGTAATTAAAGTTGTGCTTTTCTTTGCAATGTTCTTAATTATCAGTGTCATTATCCCTCGGTTTGATAAATTCCTTAGTCTTGAGAGCTTTTCAGTCTTTCTGCTCAGTTCTCAGACTGACAGGAGCAGGAAAAGGTGGCTGTTTGCGTTTTCCCAGATAGGCAGAGAACATGTTTAACTTTCTGGTAACTCTGGGGCCAGGAAGGTAGGATGGGGAGAAGGAGAGAGTGGCCTGCATGCTTTTGCATCTGTAAAAAGCTTTCACTGGGGACTTTGTGAAGAATGATTTAGGTCTGAGGAGCTGGTGCCTGGGATAGGGAAAGGTGTTGATTCAATTCTTTCATCCAGTCCAGCTCTCCCATCCTTCTGTAAAAACCTGCTTGAAATGAGCCAGCTGATAAAACTTTTGGAGGGAATGTAGCTCACAAATGAGTTTTTGAGGGCAACTTTCCAGCTGTTTCCTCAGAAGGAATGAGGCAAGCAGCTCCCAGAGCCCCAGACAAATGCCTGGGATCTTTCTTCTTTGGAGTGCATGGAGAGTCCCTGAGAGGAGCTGAGACCGGAGGCTGATGGAGAGATGAAGCCAAAGGCCTGTAGTGGGAACCTCCTGCTGTCAGGATCCCACGCTAAGCTGCAGTTGAGGGCGGGCATGGTGGGGAGAGAGAGCTAAGTAAGGTTTGCTGTGACCTTAATATGTTCCCATGCAGCTTCCCTCTCTAGGCAATGCTCAATGGCATCATTTACAAGATTCCTCAAATGCACTTAAACTCAGTAGAAAAAAATGCATAGTTCGTTCAGCATGCTACTGTACTTTATACAATACTTATCAGGCTGCTACTGATCTTAAATGATATGATTAAGGTTGGATGTTTCATATAAGACAGCTTTTTATTTAGCAGAGCGTATCAAAACCAGGTCTGTTTGCAGAGAAGCACCAGTCTCAGTCAAACTATCTGAGATTTAGGGTGGAATTTGGGGGCAGGAGGACAAAAGGTGGAGAGGAAGGAGAGCCAAAACAAAAGATCTGGCTTCTGGATTAGAGCAGATGGTAGGTAGTAGACAGGTAGAACTGATGGTGTGAGAATAGCAGGAGTTCTGTTCAGATCCATCACCTTAAGGTGAATACAGTTGTTCTGAGCTCTTCTGAAGTTGGTGTCTGTATTTTTCTGTGTATGTTGAGTTATTTTTGATTAACAAAGAAATTAAAACACTTTTTGTAAAAGAATTTTTATTCCCCCATGATGCAAAGGCAGGGAAAAGAATTTCTCACCCAGTTCTAAATGGAGCAGCTACATTCCTGGAAAAAAGGTGTTGCAATATATTTGTAAAATTCAGCAGGACTTTAGCTAGGATAGCTTTACCCAAGTAGTTTTTCCTCTGTGCCCTGTTTTGTCTCCACTGCTCCTATGGTTAAGAGGTATGGCACACAGAAATATGGCAGCTTGCTGCATCATGCACTGTTTGCATTCCCTCTGTGCCGGGAGTTTACCAAGTAAGATGGCTCTGGAATCCTCCCATAATGAACGTGCCCAGGACTGGTGGAAAGAATGTTTGGAACTTGTCTGCTGATCAGTAATTCAAAACAATTGTTGTTTCTTTCCTACAACAGATCTATCAAACAGTCTTAATCATTCATTGCATGAGGTACCAATGCTCTGATGACCATAAGTAAATACGTTTTCAATTACTGTTGTTTGACTGTATGCAAAAAAGCAGAACCAGTCTTTCTTTTCTCTTCTCTTCCATCCTCATAGTCTCCAGCAGGAAGAGTCTAAGCTTACAGGTAAAGTACGTCTTTAGTCAGTGCCACCATAGACTGAGCAGAGCTAGCTGGAGGTGCCCTGCACCTAACAGGTTTTTTCAGAACCCAGCATACTCTTCTGTTTTACAACAAGCTCATGTAGTCACTCATTGGTTCTTTGTTAATTTACAAAATACGAATGGCAATGATTGGCCTTCCTTACGTAAGAAAATAGGCTGGTTGAAAATCTTCCTGTTTTTTGACTTGAAGTATATCCTTATTGTCTGATTGCATCTTGTGATGGTCTCCCAAGATGAAGGAGAAGTGTAATAATTGTACTATAGCTATATTTCTGTTGTTTCGTTGGTAATGTGTGAAAATCAGGAGAGGATGCCTGACTGGGGTCCTTGTGTTACCCAGGCACTCCTTCTCCCATGGAGGTAACGCAAGTTTCATGCAGCTCTCATGGTTCAGTTCAGAAGGCACAGTGAGGACTCACAGTCCTGTGTGCAGGCAATAGGTGCTGAAGGAGTTCTCTGGATACTAAAAAAAAGAGAAGGGTCCCTATGCTGTTGGTGCGTGATCAGTACTCACAAGGACTTAGGAGGCTGAAGTTCAGCTACCTACCCAAATGTGGCTTCCTGGGGACTCCAGTTAAACATCAATAAATAGTCCCTCACTGTTCTCTCATTTTGTCTCCTAACTTATTGCATAGAAACTGAATAAGAGGGTCATGACAAGCAAAGGTTGCTCCCTGAGTCCTGCTGATGATTCTTGTTAGAGTTCCTTGGTCAGGATTAGTTGTGCTTTCTCCCTCCAGAATCCTGGGGAGAGGGTTCATACAGGACAGGCAGTCAGAAATAAATGTGCTTTTAAAGGAAATATGATGTCCATAGAAGGAAACAAATGGCTGGACTCAGCTTGCAGGAATGACAAAATTCTTTGCTATTACCTTCTACCCCACATCCCGCCCCCCTGCCCTGGCAAATGTGATACAGAATACATTAAACAGGTTCAAACTTCGAGGGCCTGATGCTGAGCATTTCTCCTGTGTTTTCTTTAATTTCTTAGTAATTATATACATTTGTAATACACTGAGCATACTGTGCATGGTACTGTAAGGCTTGCTTGCAAATGCAGCTCAGTTGTTTGTCCACAGTTCACAGTTGCCATTTATTCAGAAGGCCAAGGCAAATGACCAAAATTATCATTTTCCAATGGGCAACACTTCCAGGAAGAAAAGACATACCTGAAAGCTCTTAGGCATATGGCAGCACTAATGCTGGGGAAAGGGGAGTCTCTTTTCAAAATTAATGCAATAGGTGATTTAAGCAATGATATGAGGAAGAAGGGTACTCTGGTCTGACCAGAAACCAAATACTTCTTAATTAAAGAGGTCCCCATATAATGAAAGTTTTTTGTTGTGGTTTTTGTTGTTGTTGGGGGTTTTTGGGTTTTTTTGCCTGGTTGGTTGGTTTTTGTTTTGGGGGTTTTTACCATCTTTTACCATTTTCTACCTTTTTTTATAACCAGGTCTTGATACATAGCCTGAACAAGAAGAACCTGATGGTTTGTTTTAAAAGAACAACACCTGCATTCACCAAATCAAGACGTAGTGTTCTAAACTGAAAGACTAGTTGAATAGTCAAAAGAGTATTATGAAAGTTTGATTGTTAAAGAGGCTTTCTGTTACAATGATGATTTTAGTAGCACCGTCTTTAGACTGGGTTTTGGTTTTTGGTTTTGGTGGGGGTTTTTTGGCTCTCTGATATTAACAATATGAGATCTAGTTTCCAGGTGATTTTTGTCCTTCTGTTCAATGATATATCTTTCCATTCTGAATAAGAATCTTTTGCTAAAATGCTTTTGTCCATGCCCTTCTTGTTATCTTTCCCCATTGTGTGTTTGAGATATATTAATGGGAGTTTTGTACACAGCTGACTGCTCGGTCACTTCTGACGTACTTCCTGGTAACAACACCAAAGGCATTTCATGTTTGTTACGTAGAAGGCAGGATTGCCCTTGACTTATTGACAGCAGTCAATGCAAAGCCTGTAGTCAGAATAGCCACAGCTGTTACCGGGTGCGAGGTAGGAAAAACCTCTTGGTAGATCTTATGCAGGACTTTGTTTAATGTGCGCTATACAAAGATTATTCCTCTGCAACACAATTGAATTTCACAGTTAGATGGGAAGCGGACTGGATCTATTAATGCTGGAAAGAGCTGGCCATCAAACAAAGCTGGCCAAAATCTGATTCTACTGATATGCTTTAGAGCTTTGCCACTGACTTTGCTCTGACTATTTGTTATGCAAGATTGAAGTTTAGCTGTTTCAAGATGATTATCTTCTTGATCAGTTGTGTGAGTCTGTGGAGGGCTGACCCTGGCTAGATGGCAGGTGACAATCAAAGCTGCTCTATCGCTCCTCTCCTCAGCTGAACAGGGGAGAGAATCCCTCCAACAAAAGGTTCTTGAGTTGAAATAAGGACAGGGAGAGATTGCTCACCAATTACTGTCAAGGGCAGAACAGACTTGACTCAGGGAAATTAATTTAATTTGTTACCAATCAAATCAGAGTAGGATAATGACAAATAAAACCAAATCTTCAAAACATCTTCCCCCCACCCCACTCTCCTTCCCAGGCTTGACTTTACTCATGATTTTCTCTACCTCTTCCCTGCCAGTGGTGCAGGGGAACTGGGAATGGGGGTTGTGGTCAGTTCATCACATGTCATTTCTGCTGGTTCTTGCTCCTCGGGGGAGGGCTCCTCACACTCTTCCCCTGCTCTAGTGTGGGGTCCTTCCCACAGCAGACAGTCCTTCACGAACTTCTTCAACAAGAGTCCTTCCCATGGGCTGCAGTTCCCCACAAATTGTTCCGGCGTGGGTCCCTTCCATGGGGTGTAGTCCTTCAGGAACAGTCTGCTCCAGCATGGGTCCCCTATGGGGTCACAAGTCCTGCCAGCAAACCTGCTCCAGTATGGGATCCTCTCTCCATGGGGTCACAGGTCCTACCAGGAGCTGCTCCAGTGCTGGCTGCCCACAGGTCACAGCCTCTTTCAGGCATCTACCTGCTCTGGCATGGGGTCCTCTATGGTCTGCAGGTAGATATGTGCTCCACCGTGGACCTCCATGGGCTGAGGGGGACCACCTGCCTTACCACTATCTTCATGGCAGGCTGCAGGAGACTCTCTGCTCCAGTGCCTGGAGAACCTCCTCCCTCACTGACCTAGGTTTTGGTGTCTGCAGAATTGTTTCTCTCAGATATTCTCACTCCTCTCTCTGGCTGAAGTTGCCATTGAACAGGATTTTTTTTCCCCTTCTTAAATAAGTTATCCTAGAAGTGCTACCGCTACCACTGATGGGCTCAACCTTGGCCAGCAGTGGGTCTGTCTTAGGGCCAATGCCAGCCAGCTCTGTCAGACATAGGGGAAGCTTCTAGCAGCTTATCACAGAAGCTGGCCCTGCAGCCTCCCCCTCCCCACCAAAACCTTGCCAAGCAAACTCAATACAGAGTCTGATATTCAGACCTTGATTTTGCTTGATAATATTCCTACAAGGAACCCTGAGCTTGCTTGAGCTATGTTCTTAATACATAAACACAAAGATCCATAATATCCATAAACACAAAGATCCATAATACACACAGACAGCACTGTTACATTATGAAACTGGCTTTAGCCTGGGCACCGTTCTGATTTTTCTTGTGAAGCAGGAATATGGGTAATTCTGGAAATGAATATGTTGGCATTTCAACATTGTGCAGATGGGTACAATTTCCTTAATTAAGTTCTCTCATAATCAGCATGTAGTTCTGCCTCTGATCTTTTTTCCACTCATTACCAAGTCTTAATTTGTAGAGGGTTTCCTTTTTAAGTGGTTTTAAATGGAGTTCAGCTTTCCTGAGGCAGACTGCAGTGCCACTTTCTGGGCAATGTTTACTGGGTCTTTTCTTTATCAACATGAACTATACCCTGCCCAACCTGTGAGAACATAGTCCGGTTCTGGGTGTGTTCTGTAACCAGAGAGGTGAAAATTGATGGTACTTTACCCTTTCTTACAAATGAATAAATATCTCTTAGTGGCATCTCTGGGCCCAACCTGAAAAAAATATATCTGTCTTATCCCAGTTCCTTTGAGCAGCTCAAAAGCAGCTCTTCTTTCTTCCTTCTTCTTTTAACATCAAACATAATTATGATTTAATTATGAACATGTTCTTTTATGCAGAGATAATAATGAGTAGCAGATAGTACTCCAGTCTTTCCTTTCCAATGCAACTTGCAGAAGAAACTGCATTACTGCACACTCTAGTCATTCTTCGAGAGAATAGCAGAGGGACTTTGGAGTCCTGACTTGCTGATCGTATTCTTGGCTTTAGGATACAGTAGGAGGGAATATAGTTTACCAGTTAGAGTAGAGGATGGGTGACTTAGATTTCTGATTCATTAAGTGTATCCTCTGTGCTTGTCTGTGTGGTATGGAAGAGCAGTGTGGGATTCCGAAGACTGACTTGCTGGCTAGCTTTGGTGAATCACCTAACTATTCTGGGTGGGATCCAGACCTCATCAGAGTTGGTGCCAACAACTTCAGTTTGGCTTCTCTGAAAGTCTATTCTTTCTCAGTCAGTGAGTTTGATTTCTATGTAATCATCTTTTTTGGGGCTAGATTTTTATCAGTCTGTCATCTTGGCCCTATGTGTCACAGATGCATGTGGTATTTTCCAAGATTTGACAGTCTGTTAACATTTGTCTCTGTCTCCTCTCTCTCTCCCTGCAGGAGAGGGTGGGCTTAAACTGGTGGACTCAATCCATTGAATTCGGCAGAGTCTCTAGGATGAAAGAAATATAATACATTAACAGAAATGGTGAATGAGTTTGAAAGCTCCCTTCCTAATTAAAAGAGATGAAATCCATCTCTCACATTCTTTTATGTGATAGTAAGATTGTGTGTTTAGGTCAGGAGATTCAAATTGTTCCATGGAAGATTTTCACTCATCCTCACTTTTATCTTAGATGAATACATATGTGCACACGCACATATACACACACACAAGCTCTCCCTCCTTACAGTCCATGTACAACAACCACTTCAAATCACACTATACAGGACTGTGTTTTTCTCCTACCTTTCCCTGCCCACATTAGCTAGAACATAAGTGGCTGAGTTGTCCAAAATGAAACTTCTAGGGTACTTAAAATATACTCCTTGGTTTTTTCAATATCTTTTACAAAAAAATCAGAAATCTTCGATAAACCCCCATGTCTCTGTTACTTTTTCCTCCTCTACTTTTTTATTTTCATCTGTCAGGTTCATGGAATTGGTGCACAGAGTACATAGAAATGACCTGGGCAGACCTTTCACTTCTTCATTGGCTTCATATATTCCCATTTCCATGGACTTAAGTTTCCTTTAAAGTGTCCTCACCTCCTCTGTTGCTTCCAAAAATCTTGAACTAGATTTTTCCCCTGTCATGTCACAGACACTGTTTTGCCTTTATGGCAATGCTGTCTTGAGCTACCCTCTGCAAACTTTCACAGGTGTCAAATTCCCTGCCAGGTAGTGGGAGAAGGGTCTTTGAGAGCTCTACCTCTGAGGAGTACCACAGCCTTCTCACGTAACTGTGCTTCTCTGAATTTTACTGCCTTAAAACTCATATTAATCTCATGCATTTTTCCCTTGGACTGTTATCTCTTGAGTTCCATATTTATCTGGTCCGGACTGAACCTGCCTGTCATTAACTTACGGTTTGTCTTTGGTCTCATTCCCTTCTTTCAGCTGTCCTTTCTTTTTCCAGGGGTTGTCTTTCATCTGGACTGAGTTTTACTGTTACACATTTAACCTTCTGATTGGGTCATCTTGAAATGTTTGTCCTCCCAGAATTTTTGACTCTGGTTAGTCTTCCATTATCACCTTTCTTTCTTCCACATTTATTTTTCCCAGCTTATGCTTATCTGTTTGTGCATTCAGGCCTCCTATCTCAACCTTCCATGTAGAAGAATAGTATAGATTTTCCAGAAGTTCATTCTTCCAACAAGAAGAAAATACCCCTTCACATGCTACCTTTTTGAGACAATCTAAGACAGGTAGTGATAAAATAGCTGAGAAATATCATTGCTTTGATCTCCCACCAAGAATGATTTTGAATAACAAAGAGCTTCTGAGAGCATCGCTTGAGAGGATGAATTTACAAAGCTTGATGATCTAAACCGACATTTGCTCTAGTGAACATTGCTATAACATAAACAGTAATCTTACTCTTGGCCATTAACTTTTCATCCTGAAGCACTTTACAACCAACGAATAAACTTGGTGACACAGCACTTCTCTGTGGAATGATATTACTGTACAGAGGAAACACAAGTTGATTTTGTTCTGTGATGGGTACAGTACTGAATACCGTAGTCTCCTTTTCTTCCATCTCTAACCATCAGCATGCATGTTAGCTCATGGTGAAATGAAGTTATAGAAAACAACAGTAAATTACCAGTGTAGTATTTTTGCACCATTTAGGACAGGAAATGCATGATGTACACAGACATACCTGAGATAACTTTAGTGTGGGGAACTTAGAAATTAGTGGCAGTAAAGCTGCAGTGTCTTGAACTTGAGAACATTAGCCACCTGTGTAAGTAACCTGATTTCTAGGTAGGCTTAGATAGCTAGCTTCTACAAAAAGTTCTGCTGTGATCCCTCAGTGCTGTTTTACCCAAGAAACCTAAATTAAAATTAGGTGGCCGTGGCTTCATGTGCCACAATCAGATCTTTCATTAAAGCTAGAAATAACCTTAATTTCTCATATAGAAAGTGGGTTTAAAAATACCTTACTCTCCTTTTTGGAGGACATATTTCATGTGTGTATCTTCATATTTCCTTGTTTTTACCAGAATGGTACGTTGTTCTTCCTGTACCTCAGTTCCTTTATGCACCTGTATCTGTCTACCTCTTTGTACCCTGAACCTTCAGGGACATGAAGAGCTATAGTCAACTGTGGCATAATTCCTTTGCATTAGCTTAGTTAACATTCACCAACACTGACCTCTTCATCTAATGACTCCGGCTATCTCAGTTTCTCTGTTGACATATCAGGAAATCCATGGAGGAGGGTTAGAAGTAGGTCACTAGAGGTTGGCAGAACAAGGAGGTGTTCTGCATAAACTTCAGTGGTCTAGAATTAAAGACTGGCAATTGGAAAGCAAAAGATTAAACAACCACTCCACTTGTTTGTCTCCAGCTATGCATTTAAAAATCCTAGTAATACAGATACTATTGTCCGGCAAGTAGAGAATTCAAATCCAATAGTGATAAAGTTGAAAGAGCACGGACATGAGCACAGATGTAAGTGCCCGACTAGTCCTATGGTCACTGTGCAGTAACTTTTGTGTTGCTGCTGGACAAATGTCACACTGAAATCCTAACAATGGTAAAAAAATCAACTGTGTATCTTTTTGGTTATCTTGGTCCATATAGGTGGTTCTTCATGAAGCAGAATCTAGGAGGCACTCAGCTGGATGTTAAACCTCAGCTGGTTTAACCAAATCCTCAGCTGAGTGGTCATAGACTCATGAAACAGCCCAGGTTGGAAAGGACCTTCAAAGATCACCTGATCCAATCTTTTATGGGAAAGGGAGTCTAGATGAGATTATCTACCACCCTGTCCAATTGCCTTTTTAAAACCTGCAGTGATGGCGACTAACACATCCCTGGGGAGGTTGTTCCAGTGATTGATTGCTCTCACTGTAAAAAAAATTCTTTCATACATCAGGATGAACAGCTCTTTCCTTTATATTTAATGTCTGATTCTGGTAAACTTTAAGGATTACAAATGGATCTCTAGACATTTTCTTTTCTTCTGAATATCTTTATTACTGCACAAATTATTTTTTTTTCCTCTTTTTTTCCCCTTTTTTCTTTTCATCTCCCAATACTAAGAAATCCTTCAAAAGACAAAAAAATCCTTAAACCCTTAGCAAAATCCTGCATGGTCGGAAGCTGCATTTGTGTGTGTGTGTGTGTGTCCCTTTCCCCCCCCCTTTCCCTGAAATGAGTGAAAGTGGAACAGTTTCAGCAGTGCACATCTCTTCCCTAAACAGAAAAGGGTGCTTTTAGACCTGGTTTGCCTGCAAACATTCCCTTCATCCTGAAACCTGATGCCATTTATACAGGGCTGTAAATTCTTGGATGTTTTGTTATGTTGCTTGTTTGTGATTCTTGCAGTACTCACAAGTAACAGTGAAAATTTTGACCATCACCTTTATATTTTGCCTCTAAATGCAAATGTCTTTAGAAAAGGCTGCAACTGTACACTTTTCATGTTAAGAACACACTAATTTTTTAATTTTTTTTTTAATATGGCTTTCATATCTTCTTTGAAGCTGTGCCAAAGCTGCCATCCTCTGTAGAAGTGGCATGAAAGTGATGACGTGGCAGGGAGACAGGCATTAAAAATAGCATGACCCAGGGATCATTCCCCTTCTCCTGTGGCATCTGAGCTTGAAAAAATGTCTGGATTACTTGCAGTCCACAGGCTTCAAAATAAAAAGGAGTTGTGCTCTTTAACTGAGCTTTGCTTAGAGGACAAAGGGAATGAAAGTGATGGTCGTGTGATTGAGACCAAGGCAGCAAGCTGGAAAATCTGATAAAACTGTCTTGTATTTGGAATTGCTCTCTCTCTTGATAATGTGTTCTTTTCCCCTCTGTACATGTAGCTAAACGTATTCAGGAAAGAAAACCTGTCATCAGTTTGGGCTTTTATCTGAACATTTTGGTAGCACTTCAACCCCGATAACGAAGCAGGAGTTTCCAATAGCAGACCTGCAAGATTGACATAGGTACATTTTGTTTCTCAGTGTTTCAAAATGCATAGTGTTTCTTTTTCCTTTCAGTTTAAGCCCCCAAACCCAGCAAAAAAACATCCCACCAAGACTGTGTGGCTGGAAACAGTGTTGATTGATGAATAACTATCATCCTTTAGCTGGTTCGACAATGAGGAGCTGTAGCTTCAGAGAATCCTTTCTTCCCAGCTTCCTCAGGGCATGCCAGTGTAATGTTAGGGTTGCCAGCCCAGGACTGAAGACATATCAATATTTGCCAGTGGTAGGGTTCTGTAACATTTGATTTCTGCTGGGAGTTTTTTGCCTGTTCGGAGTAGATAGAGATGACAAAGTCATTGTCTCTTCCTGCTGCAGAACATTTGTTAGCTGGAGTAATTTCTTGTCACTATAAAGCAAAACCAGCTTTTAATTCTCTGCCTGGAATTCTGGCGGCGCCTGCTGAACGCTGCTTTAATGCCTGAGGCTCCTGTCATTCTGCTGGTGGGTTAGAAGTTGGAGGGACAGAATATGGATCCTGTGGCACAGCTTTGGGAAACAGGAGAAGATAGGTTATGTGGTTTTAGGGTCATTGAAAATCTTAGATTGGTAGCAGCATTGAGCAGGCAGAGTAGATGTTCACATTTCCAAACCTTTGTTTCATTAGATGGTCTAGAACGGTCTAGAAAATAATTAATGTCTGTGAAGGAAGACACATCACAGAAGAACACTGTTTGGGTTCTAATTGAAGCCAGTGGCCTAAAAGCATAGAGAAGCCATCCAAGACCCACAGCATTACTTCAAAGCCTCAGTTCAGTTGATGCTGTCATATACAGTGAAATATATATAATCTTCCCCTGTTTTTATCAGAAATGACTGGATTGCATTATGAATGTCAGAAGACCCAGGTTATTAATACAGTGCAGGCAAACTGGATAAAAGCCTGCAGAAGCCTCTGTCTTCCACAGTCATCAAATGACCTCACTGTGGTTTTGACTCTGCTGGTGTTCACAGGAACACAGATTCCCAAGTTTTCTCTTAAAGGATGGTTGTCCCACGATTAAAACATCTACATGTATTTCAGGGTCTCAGTCTTCATGGTTTAAGCCAATTTTGGTAAACTTGCCACTTAGCTTTTTTTCTTCTTCTTCTTCTTCTTTTTTTTTTTTTTTTTAAAAAAAAAAGAAAAAGCTGTTCCTGGAATATACTATGACTTCATGTCGGCAAGAGGTGCCAACATGTACATGAAATGGAAGAGCAGCAGGAAAAATGGCTTTTGCAGCTTGGGTGGTATTTTCTACATGAGAAACATCACTTTTTTCTGACTGCCAAGTTATTGCACTCAGGCTCTAAATCTGCATTTTGTATACAGAGAAGAGGTAAGAATTGTATGTGTGTGAACTTGTGTTTCTGCCTTCATCCTGTCTGATCAACATGTGTATGCCTGAGTATGCGAATAGGCATGCAATCACACGATTTTGTCCTGGGATACATGAACACATGCTCATGCTCTTCATCACAGATCTGCAAACTTCCTAGCATGATGCTGTGCATGCACGTCATTGTACAAACCCACAACCACATCCAACTCTCTCTTCTTCTAAACAGTGGGAACAGACAATTTTTATTTTGAGCAGAAGTCATGTATCTGGGACCTTAAACATATTTTAATGTTTTTGCTGTTTTTAAAAATCCTTACTCAGCTGCTGGGTTGTGAAATGTGGCTCTGTGAGAATCTCCTGACTGTGAAACATGAGGATTTTTTTTTTTTCTTCTTTGCTGGTCAGCAATGGGATTTTGTGACCTCCAGTTGAAATCTGTACAGTACATCTTGTATGTGTGCATTAGTGAGACAGCACAGTGCCTCCAGGAAATGCATTCTTTTGCAGTGGGCCGTATGGGTAGCTTTGCATTTTTATAATGAAGATGAGAAGATAAGGTTTGTTGCTTGTTCTTTTTCCTTTCTTAAAACTCTTCTATTGCGTTTTTTCCCTGCACATCGTTGAGGCATCCTAAAAGCATGCCTGAGATAAAGCAGAGCCTAGCCCCTTAATCAGCATTTGCAACAGACTCCTAGATGTTTTTGAGGTGGCTCCCCTGTTTAGAAAGACTAGTTTTTCAGTCTTGGCTATTGTTAAAAAAATAAACAGCAAGCATACCAGCATAACCTCAACAGGTAGGCAGTTGGAGACTTAAGTAGTTTTAAACCATATCAAGATGGGGCTAAAGCAATTATATATATAAAAAAAGTAGTAGTCTTCTATCCAAGTGCATGCAGGCACTCGTCCTGTGTTTCTGGCATGCAGAGATCTTAGGATATCAACATGAAAATTATAAGCTTCTATTGCTTTAGATAAAGGAGTAACTTGGCTAGTTACTTCTTCCTACTCAAATCCAGGTGGTGGAGAGAAAGAAATATTCATGTGCTAAGCCATTATGTTTCAATAGGAATGGGGAGCTGATGTGGAAACTTGGACAGTCTTCCTCAAACTCAGGGGAAATAATTAGTACTGTAATAGTGCAGAACACTGTTTCTGGCCTGTATCTTACAGATATTATCCACTGTTGCTTAAAGTTAGGCAAAAGGACTACTCCATAGTGGATGATAGAGAGAGGATCATGCTATACCAATTTTGGTAGGAAAAAGTCCGAGACCTTTGCTGCTGCTTCTAAAATCTTCCCTGACAACCAGCTTTCCATCTTAATGTAATTTGGAGACCACATTTGTTCTTTGATCATTATTTCAGCCCACTTTCATCCTTCTTTTTCCAGATACATTCTCCATGGAGGAACTGCTGCCCCCAAACTAAGTCAGGCTCTCAGTCTCCCACTTGAAGTTGACTGCTAATAAGCACTAAATAAAAACCTTCATTATTTCTATATCCTTGCTCTCCCATCCATGTCCAAAATGGTATTTTGCTGTCTTTCTCCTTATAGGAGCAATGCTTAAATGTATCTCTAGTTACCTGGAAAAATGAGCTCTCCGTGGCTGCACTTTCCCCCACCCCCAAAAAAAAAAAACCTTTTTTTTTTCCTTTTTT
>JAVJGI010000035.1:15105728-15132749 GCA_035590275.1 Ibycter americanus
TTCCCCACCCCCCCAGTTTTATAAAGGAAATCTTTTCAAACTGTGCATTAAGTGAACACAGAAAACCAGAACTCATAGTTCTCTAGGACATCCCTGTTTTCCTCATTGAGAGATTTTATTACAGTTGATAATTCAGGACATTTCTCAAGACATATTCACAAGTTACTTGTACAGCCAAGTACAATGTTCTTTTCTGTGTTTTCTTTAATCCCTCCCTGGTTCCATTGTACCTTCTTTTCCTTCTGACTGTGGTTGGGCCCTATATTTCAGGACCTTGCATTGGCAGCAACTTCAACAGAAATCAATATGAAATTGGTACAGAAACAGCAAGGTTAGAAAGTCCTGTTACAGTAGCAAAATGTAGCAGTTTAACAATTGTTGTGCCAAGAGGGACCAAATAATCATTTCAGCTGGAATCTCATCTCTAATGGAAGCCAATGCATATTCCTCTGCATTCCTTGCATAAGTAACTTGCCAGTTACAAGGGTAATGGTCCCTGCTCTCAACTTGTGATCAATTTACATCTTGAAGAATAATGACTTTGGCAAGGAAAATAGAAAAGCATTATGCTCAGGAAAGGATGAGCTAAACTTCATTGTCTTACATTGTCTTCATCCTATACAAATAACACAGTTTAAGATCCCCATATTTCATAATTATTGGTAGAGATAGTGTTCTTGTCCAGTGTCCTGGAGCCATTCAGCACAGTTCCAGTCTAAGAAAACGTCTCCCATTTTTACTTTTTTATCTTCCCCACCCCCCCAGTCAAGAAAGGTAGTGGAGAGGATTTATTCTTTCTGACTCTTGTCAGAGGTTAGCCTACATCCTGAAGGTTACAAACACACCTTTTCGTAGGCTTTTATGCCAGTTACACTGTCTCTCTCATGTCTCTAGATATTACTCTTTCCCACTGTATATCCATACTGCATACAGGATTTATTTGGCCCTGGAAATACTTGTCTGTGGTGATCATGAACAATTTGTACAAGGCACAGTGATGGACCTTACCTGCTTTTTCTGAGAGAAGAAACTACACCATTACTAAGTGAAATTAATGGGATTCAGAAGGCTAATGTCAGAGTGCTTACATTTGTTCAAAAGCAGAGGAAGAGACTGTATCTTTCTCAGAACGTTGAATAGGGATTATGATCAGCCTGGAAAAAGCGAATTGCCTTAAGAGGTCAAAAAGAAAGTCACTGGGTTCGAGTAGCGTTCATGGGAACAAAGTAATGGCATCATAAAAATTAGTGGGAATTGTACCTGGTAGTTGGGTCTTAATGACTTGTAGGCAATTTTGAATCAAGCTCTTTGCTCATTTACATCTTGCATCCCACTGGAGGCCAAGGGCACCTTTGTAATACTAAGAAAATCCTGCTGAAGGCAAACATGTTTGTACTGCTGTGACTGAGCAAAGAACTTGGCCAGAGACATCAAACTTGTAGCTATTTCTTAGCTTTGTGGTAGCATAGAGGTTTTCTGGTTGCTTCAGTCACAAATACTTACTAGACTGGGAGGAAAATTATATTTGAGCAGGATTCCTAAATGTTTTCCCTGTGATATTTGAGAGTCACAGCTATCCAGACCTGATCAACTGCAATTTGCTAATCTGCCAGTGAGCTGGATCCACCAGTTTGCTAAACTGTAGAAAGAAGTCTTGTGGTGAAGCCTGTATCCTGCACGTTCAAGGTTGTGTTGCACTTACACAAAGGCAGGAGACCTTTTAGAAGCATACAAATACAATGAAATTCGCTGTAGCGTGGTGGAGTGTTTTTCTTTGGGTTTTTTTTTATTTATTTATTTTCTCCCTTTTTTTCAGCTCACTGCTTTACCCCAATCCCCTGCCTCTGAGAGGGGGGGGGTGGGGTAAGAGAAAAACAACAAACAGAACCCTGACTTGGCTGCTTGCATCTTGTTTCTCCTTTCACATTTAGAAGCTGTAATGCCCCATGCTAAAAGACTTGCTACTTTCTTTATAACTGAGCACTCCTACCACAACATTATGCATATTACTGGGTGAAATTCTGTTACCTGTTGCAGCCATGGACAAATTCTGGGTTTTGGGGAAGGACATGAGAAAGCACTTAGGGTGGCAAACTTTCTTTGCTGCTGTTCAGTATAGTGGAGGTCACAGGATGTGATTATTGTCCCTTCTGGACTGTCCTATGAAAAATAATGAAACAATGGAGAAAAAAAAAGAAAAAGATGAGTTTTCTGCATTACCTGGTTAATTTAAAGGACACTGCTGTTCCAAAAATGGAGCTGATCTTGAAAGTAGGACACTTCGGTTCTGTTTGTCTACATATCCTGCTTTCAATAGCTAATTTTTGATTCTGTTTCTTTATCTGTGAAACAGGCGAAAGAGAACTTTTTTAAGCTATGACCTGTGGCTAAATTCACTGATGCTAGTAAAACTTTTACTGATCCTTGGGTAACTAGGGTCAAGTGGAAAGCTTTATGCGGAATTTTAGTGGTTATCAAACATGATTTGATGAAGCGTCTTTGGCTGTTAAGAGATATCTTCTGGCCTTTTGTAGATGGGAATCAGAAAAAAAATAATAATTATGCCATGCAGTGACAGCTCTGTTTCCACCTCTATGAGGGATAGTGAATGAGAAGTTATTAGGTGTGATTCTGCAGTTTTTGTTCTGCAAGAGGTCAGGTATGATGATCATAATGGTCCATTCTGACCTTCGTCTTAAAGGGATATCTTTCTATTGGGTGCTGAGGATGTGGGCTGTGCATTTATCCATCAAGCATGAAGCTTAGGGCTGAAATACTGTATGAAACAAATTATCTCCTTGAACATTAGTGAGAACAACACTTGCAGGGGGCCTTTAGGCTAGACTTGAGGAGGGAAAATGGGCTTTTGCAAGAGGGTCTAATCCAGAAGGAGGAAATACAGCCATTTTCCTGTGCCTGGCTTTCCTCTGTCATCTGCATTACAGTGTTTAGACTGTTGGAATGGAGGACATTGTGGTATAAACCCTTGTGTGTGTAGATATTGTAACCAGTAAGTAGCAGTGATAGTCTGGTTTGATGAACTCGGTGCCTAGTACTTTGTATAAATTGAATTTGTTCATCCCGTTATCCACTTGTTCATTGTGATACCTTTCTGGGTGGTCCAGTATTAGTAGTGTTTTGGGAAGGTGTTGCTATGACTATGTGATCATAATCATTGGGTTCAAAGGCAAACTCATCCCTCTGAGGTCAACGATGACTGTACTTGAGAACATAGAGCAAGCATAGAGGAATATATTTAAGGTCAGAGAATTTCTGACGCTTTATTTGGGCTTGATGCCTGGCCATAGAAGATGTTGCCAATGCAGATTTGACTATTACTCTTTGTAGTTAAGCTCCAATGAGGAGCAAAAGGAGAAGCTGCCACTACTCCAAGGAACTTTCAATATAAATAAGCTGATGATCTGATACAGGAGAATTTGTGGGAACAGTACTAGTTTCAGAAGCAAAAATAGATCTGGCATTGTCTTTTATGCAAGAGATGTTAACACTGTTTTACCACTTGGAGGGGGAAAGGTCTAGGGTTTCATGAGCCTGTACAGGTGAGATTTCATGCTGGGCAAGGCATTATTGTGAGTTCTCCAAACACTTCCTATCTAAAAAGACTGTCCTGGTGCATAACTGTTCAAACATACTGCTTTGGTGAAACAGAGGGTTTAGCTCTAAGGTAAATGCTTGCTTTCAGTTTCCTGGGGAAGGTGTTTTTCATTCAGTACTAAATTGCAAATTACCCGTAAGTTTAGTAGGAAGGTGAAAGTGAATATTATGCCAGTCTCATTTCCCAGGGCTGGAAGCAGACATCCCACAAATGAATCCTTACCCTATCTCCTCAAGCATACAGCCCTCTGACTGTAGAAGCCAAGAACAAATGAAGCCCAAGTAGTCTCGCTTTGGAATATGCAACAGGGTGATGGCATGCAAACATAAGGGTATATTCATCCAGGGATATACTCAAGATATAATGCTGCCTCTGCTCTCTCCGCCTACTCTTTTGAAAGACTAATATCCTCTCATCAGGCAAAGATGGTGGTCAGGGATGACAGGATACAGGAAAGCAGTGAGGCTTTCTGCTTGTCTTTGAAGCTGTACCTGTTCTGCTGATGACATTATGTACTTGCTCTGTGGTTGCCTGGTAGTTTTAGGATGTCTGCAGCAATGAACTTTTCAATTGCCTCAGTACCTGTCAGTGGTGGTCAATCCAGAATTTCAGTGGTTAGCATGAAAGCATGTGATACTAAAAGATAATGAACTGCTGTAATACTTAAACCTGCACTCCTGTAGAAGAATCCACCAAAGGAGCGTGTGTGGGATGCCTTGTGTAGGGTGGCTAGAAAGTATTTAAATAAGGAATATTTCCATTTGAAAACTTAGAGAAATACAAGGAAGGGAGCCAGATGTAGTTTCTGCTAACACTTGCTGAGCAACAGTGAATCCAGCTGCAGGTTTCTTAACACTATCTGCCATTGCATTTCAAGAAATGAAAGGGTCCTGGGCCACTATAGTTGTTCCAACGCATATAATCTAACTGAGAGGAAAAAACGTTCTGGTTTACTCAGTCATTGCATAAACCTCTGGTCCACCTATGTTTGCCTGTGTGTCTACTCACATACCACCATATACTGCTGGTTTTGGACAGCTTATGCTATTTGGTGTTCTCCTCTGCAAAATCTCAGTTCATAAAACAAGCTGAAGGATGTTATCAAGGGATGCTTCTCTGGCAGCTGTGTGATATGCTGCTATCTTGCATGTAAGGAATATGCACAGAGTCCTCCAAAGTTTGTGTAGACAGAATCCATGTGCCTTGTGAAGACACAGGGGAATTATGTTATAAGCCTCACTTTCCAGGAAAAGTAGGATCTAAGTCCAGGCTTAACTTCTGCCTTGCTGGCTCTATGTTCCCCTTATGGCTTTCATCCTCACAATATCTAAAGGAGATCTTAACTAGAAGTTTTCGTCTGTCATTATTAAGCAGTTCCAGGGTAGAGCTAAAGGAGCTATAGGCTGAGAAAAGAGGGAGGAAAATAGTATCCAGCAAGCATGACAAAACGCATTTTGGTTATAACACAATGTGTTTATTTTGTAATTGGACCAAAATACCAATAGATGTGTTCTTGGATGTCCTCTGTTCAGACCCAGACAAACATGGCACAAACCAGAAAACAGTGATAGGTGTTCTGTATGCTATGTAGAAATGCTTTTGAGTCACTCTTCTATTTACTTTGCATTAATCTAGCAATTGCAAAATCTTTCCCTGCAATCTTACAGAAAACTGGGGTTGGGTAGTCCAGGATTAGTTGTTTAGGGAGCTGGAGAGAAGTGCACGTGGCCCTTGCATATGCATGTAAGATATATCTCAGAATGCTGCTGGCCACAGGAGTTTCTGTGGGTAAATAAGATTTCTGTCTCAAGGGCTGTCCATATGGCCCCTTTCACCAGCAGTAATTCCACTTAGATTAACTGCACAGCACGAATACGGGTCAAAGCCTGGATTGTTGGGAGAATGAGTTCCTGCTTGCAAACTGCTTCCCACAGAAGTACTTGTTGGCAGCTGAGATCATAGTGGTCACACTCCTCACAATAACCCACTTTGAAATGTATTTAGAGAGGGGTCTTGGCAGTCTGTTTGCTGCTTTTCCATACAAAGTGCAGGCCTTGGTTTGTAATCCCACTCAGCATGTCAAAGCATTTGCTGCTGGGCCATCATCTTCTCTGGCTTTTTGTTTAAGTCTGAAATGGTCTTCAGAGTCCCATTCCTTCTGATACATTCCTGTTTTTCCCAAATTCACTCATACTATGCACAAAAAGAAATGCCTTTGACCCAGACCTGGAGGTGCCTTAAGTGCAGGGTACCCCACCTTAGAGTAGTTAGGTTAGAGGCTAGAACCTGCCCACACTGCAGTCAGTACAGAGGTAAGATTATTTCAGTGCCACTAGCCCTCCCATGTTTGTCACCTTCCTCTCTGGACAGACACATTTTTGACAGTTGGCTGGGAAACGAGTGTAAGTCATCACAACACAGAAAACTGTCACTTCAGATGGCTGATGGTGGGCTATGATGACTCCGTAACATAGGTGTAGTTTTGATGTTAAGATGCTTACAGCTTGGTTAGCATAGGAGGTTTACATGCCTATTTCTGGGGCTAATACTGCAGTACAGAAATAGTGGATACAGTGAAATTTCAGTCACTGGAGCTAAGGGCCTTGTGGACAAAGAACGCAGACAGGTGTTTGCTTCTTGCCTCTGCTACCAACCTGAGTTTGGACAACTCTCACAATCACATTCTGCTTGCATCTACAGTGCCCCCCTCCTTCAACTTCGTAGATTAAAAACATTATTTATTGAGCAGCTTAAAATTAAAGTGGACAGAGCAAAGGTGGGCAGTTTCGAGTAGGTGGTGAATCCCTCACCCTTTTCCTGGCCTGGTGGTCTCACCCCAGTGTGAAGCCTCATCCCATCCTCTGCCCCCCTTTCATTTGGTAATACAAGGCAGGGTGTCCACCATGGAAGTGCACAGGTGCCAGTGTGCTTCGGCATCCTACCTTCTAAGCAGTGCAGATACAGAAGTCAACATACCTGAGGAAGCTTTGTTTACTTTAGTACATGCAGAAATGATGATAGCTGCTTGTGCTGCATGCAGTCACACTTGCAAAGGAATTCCTAGCAGCTGTTAGAAATTGGGTATAGAGAGTTGTTGTAAAAATCTTAATAGTCTGCATGGCATAGAAGATGAGTGGTCTTATAAAATTATGTATTTCCTATGCATGATTGTAAAACCCTTCGGGATCATTAAAACCCAAATATTTTGGGGGTGGTTTTGTTTTGCTTTCTTTATGAGACTGCACTTTTTTTTGAAGTCTTCTACTGCTGTTTTGAGACCACCATACTAGGAACTTTCTTTAGTATTTTCCCATCTCTTTCTTCTTATGAATGCAGGAAGCACAAAATATTCTTCTGGCATTTGAGCTGCAGTTATTTTGAGTGGCTCCAAACAGAGGGAAATGTGTTTCTGCGGTAGTTGCTGCAGAGAAAGAATTTTGCTGAAATGTCTCTTCCCCCACCGCCCTTTGGTGGCTGCAGAAAAGAAGCCAGTGTTTGAGGCCCCAGCTCTGCATCTGCTGGATCAGTTTAGGCCAATTTCTCCCCCTCCCCCTTCCTCTCTTTCCATTAGCAAACTAGATATAAAACAGAAGCTATTGGGTAAATAGGAAAAATGTGTAGCAGAGGAAGCCCTTGTGATTAGGGAGCTGTTAACCAGTTATTTAATGTCCGGCTTTCAGTGTATTTATAAAAATGATGTTATTCAGTGACACGTCGAATTACTATAAATGGCATTGGCTCAGTTGCTTTCTCATGCAAGCCAGCTTGCACTTTATTTTTAAACTGGACCCACTGATTATTTTTAAAGTTAGTGTAATATTTGTTAAAGATGCTAAAGTGGCAGGAAAAGTGTGGGTAATATACATCAAATTTGCTCACACCCTATCTTGCTGTGCACTCCAGAGTCCTGTGGAAGCATGTTGAGAGAGAGCAGCTTGGTCAGTGTCTGCCCATTTGCTGCTTGGCTGTTCTGAGAAGATGGCTGATTGATGTGATTAGTGGCAGCTGCACTGTTTGGTTTTGTGATGTGGAAGCTTGTCCATTAGGAGCTGGCCCAAAACCCAGTAAACTCCTCCTCCCCCTTTTTTCCCCCCATTGATAGCCAGCAGCCGTCACATCGTTACATGCATTTATAATGTCCTTGTTGAGACTTCACTGTGTGCACATGGTTTAAATCAACGGCTTTCCAAATAGGGGGAGCAAAAGCACCAGTACTCCCTACCTGCCTCCAACAACGCACTTGTAAACTTCAGGGACAGGCAGAAAGAAAAATACAGCTCATGGAAAAGTGCCAGGGGGTTCTGAGTCTACAGTTCACACTATGCTTTGGACAAAAGGTGAGTCTTGCATCATGGTCTAAATATGGTGAGGCTTAGGCTTCCATACGTTCCTTCTGGAACAAATTTCACAGAACAGAAAGTGTTCTGCATGGCATTGTGGCACCTGAAGCAGATTATGAGAGCTATCTTTCGCAGAGGGAGGCATCTGGCAGGTCTAATCCCCTTGATGAATGGTGGCTAATAACTGACACCTAAAAGTGGGTAAGGACACCATTGCAAGCCTGAGGCACAGGTCTTATCTCCCTTGCTTTATTTACGGAGGAGATTGCAGCTCTCATCACACCTGCTGGAGTTTCCAGATAGTCTTCAGGGCTACCACTCTTAGTAAATGAGATACCTGTGGGACTAAACCAGTCCTGGGTTGCAACTTGGAGAAGAGAATCTTATGCAAGTGCTAGGGAGATATTTCTGTGCCAATTCAGTCCCAAACAGCAAGCATTCATTTCAACAGCACAGTTTTCCAGTTTCCAGTTATAGTCCATCAAGGATCAGTACCTGTACAGTAGCTCTACTGCACATAAAATGACAACACTTGAAATCTAGATTGAACTGACCACTCAACAAAATGTTGTCCAGCAGGGTGGTTTTGTACTGGGACAAATCGAGTATACAAGTTTGGTATATCTTTCACTTCGTTGTTTTCTCTGATTCTGGGAGATCCAGTGCCTCACAGAAAACGCTGCTTGCAGAGCATTCAGCCTGTCCTCGGTAGCCATCCAGTTTGTGTGTCTCAAGATCCTTCTTTATAATATTTACATTTAATATTCTGGTTGGAATGGAGAAGACAGCTTTTGTTTGTACACTTCTGGGGTGAGAAATGGAGAGTTTTTAATCATGCCACAGAACAGCCTATTTGCTAACAGACTGTTTTGTAGTCTGGAAATTTTATAACCTACTTAAAAAGAGGTCTCTCTTGGCTGAGATTTAATAGCAGATGCATTTGTGATATCTCCTCATTATTCAAGTATTGCTATTTAAGTAGTTGAAATGTAATTTAGAATAATAAAAATGAACCAGTTTTGACTTATTGTTAGTTTTACTGCTACTATAGTTGACAATGGAATTTAGTCCTTACAACCATCTAACTAGGAAATTGCTTTGCCTTGTCCGTGTCTCAATTTTGTCATCTGCCAGATGGAGAGATGATTATGTTGCTTTGAAATTCTGTTTGCTAAAGAAATCGAATCCTTTTTGTGATCCAGTACCCCCTTCCTTGCTTGTTGTGTTAGTTTGCTCACTTGCTAATTTCCTTGATTTAGTAACTTCACAATTGTACAGACCCTTTCAGTGTGTTCACTAGTTGCATGGGCTGACTTTGATTACGTAAGGGAAGTATAAGAACAAGGAGAGAAGATAAAATGTCAGACTGTACTTGGTTCAGCATCCTGCTCACAGCCCAGCATGGCTGAGCTGGAATCCTGCTGATGGAATGTCCTGACATTATGGTGTTTATTCTCACCACAGCCCTGAAATGTAAACAGGACATCGTTGGATGCTACTCCAAGGGACAGGAAATGACTGAGAATCCTGGACTTTTGGGCTATTGGTGGGACACAAGGAAGTGAATTTTACAGAAGGATTGGCATATAGTACCAGCAGTGCACTGGGCCATGCATCAGAGGGGGTCTTTTCAGGAAGGGTGTTGATGTACATTTACAGGGAGAAACAAAACACAGCACTGGTTTCAAAATAAGTGTATCAATATATACAGCAACTTGCAGGACATCTGGCAGGTTAGGATGCTCTGTGCATCTCATCCTAACAGTTTGGAAGACACAGAGTTTGCCTTGAGCTTGAAAAGTATAGAGAATAAATGGTGGCTTATCACTGTGGTATTTATTTTCACCTGTGCTTTATAATGAAAGAGTGAATTCAGTTGGGGAACATGAAAGTCGAAGAAAGGGTGCCACACAGCATCTCTTGCTCCAGCCCTAAAGCCCAGAGGGCATAGATGGGAGGTAGCACAGTCAAGGAAGTGTTGGTTTAGGTGGTTTTATGCATTTAGAAAGCCAGCTGTGCTTCTTTCAGGCAGACCTAAATAAATTAATGGCATGAGGATAGTATTGAACTTCCAGTCATGGCTCTCTCCCCCATGAAATTGAAAGGGGCATGTACAACTTACATAGGATGGTGGCTGGTGTGCTGTATTTGGGGAAGAGGGAGATGAGGCACAAAAAAGCTATCGCCGTGTGCTGTGGGGCACTTGAGACTCACATTGCTGGGAAGAGGGTTGCACCCAATTTTTATCCTACCAGAAGACCTTGACTCTTCCAAGGAGCAGCTGCTGATGCCTTCTCTGTAGTACCCCTTGTAGTAGCAAAGACAGAACTGTGTTGTAGTGAATATAAAGGGGGTCCTTTATGGAAGTTGCTAAATGCATACAGACCCTGTAATTCACACTGGCTCTCTAGCTTCCAGACTGGCTGACTGCTGCCTGAAGCTGCCACACAAGATCTCCCTAAGTCTTGGTCTGGCGTCTGTAGCAAGAAAAGGATTGGCTAAAGAGAAAATGAATAAAGTTTTCTGAGCTGTGAATGTTTTGTGCTGTTTTTTGTAGCAACTCTCCGCATACTCTGCTGGATGCATTTTATAGCAAGGCATAATTTTATGGTAGGCATATTCTGACTGTTTTTGTGAACATCTTGCTGACATGGTTGTCCATGTTGATACCTTCTGAACAAAGCACTCTGAATTGTGCCTGTGCTATGCTGCTTGGGCTGCGTTTCCATCCGGATTTGAAATTGGAAATTTATTACTTGGAACTGGTTTTTAAAGGTGAAACTGACACCAGTTTCTTATTACTTACCAAGTCCTGAGGGCAGAGTTACATTCCTGACGCTGCTGTAGGTGTTAATGATTTCATCAACTTGAGAAGCACAGAGCCCTGAACTCTGCTCTTGGCAGCTAGTAAAGAAGGGAAACTGACTTTCAAATATTTTGTTTTAAGGTTGTTTGTTGGGGTTTTTTTATGGTGTTTACATTAGCAAACTGGAATTTGTGGGACAGACTTACAATTGGAACTAAGAATTTGTTGACTACTAAGTTCTTAGAAATCAAATTGATAGTAAAGCATCAGTAGGCTGCTGAAACTGGTCTTGCCAAGCACCTCTGAAGTTGCAAAAGAACAAAAATCTGTAATTGGGCCTGCTGTGGGTGCAGGCCTAAGAGTTTCATTTGCTTGGCATGTTTTCTATGCCTCAAAATAACCAGGAAAGATACTATTATGCAGATCCCAAGATTTTTTCTATATTGCTTTCAGTTGCATGCAAATAGCTCAAAAACCTTGCTCTAAATCTGGAGAGATTCCAGGATGTGGTTTTTTGTTTTGTGTTTAGAATAGCTTCTGTCTTGTGTCATGCAGGAAGATGGTATTGCGAACAAGGATCAAGATTTAAAATCAGAATTAACTGGCACTACTCCGGGCTCTGCCACTTACTTGCTTTATGATCTTAAGCAGACCATCATTCTGTTCATACCTGTATTGTGATATCCTTGTGGCTTGCTAGGTTGCCATGAAACATAACTTCTTTTGTTTTAAACTTGAATAACTCCTTTTATCCTAGAGCTAGCTGTTTTTCAAGTGACTGTTGCACATGTGATTGACTGCTGCAGAGGTAGTAAATAGAAGGTAAGAAATTTAACATGGATTAATCCCGGATATTGATGGATGAGACTCAAAAGCTTATCCTGTAATTATAGAGGTGCTTAAAAGGTGACTTGTTGATCACTATTTATAATTAGCTATACAGAGAACATTTGGCGATAGCATTCTTCAATAGCTAGGAAAAGAAAGTCAGGGCCCAGACTCTGGGAATTGAAACTTGGCAGATGAAGCACAAGTTTCTAAAGTGAGAGACAGTTAACTGAGGGTTGTGGTAGATTTTCTACTGCTGGAAATCTTTAAATCAAATAAGATGCCTATTGAAAAGTTATATTCTACTTCAGGCAGGAATTAATTTATGGCAATCCTGTGGCTTGTGCTATGAATGAGGTCAGACTAGCTGATCAGTACAACCCTTTCAGCTTTATGGTTCGTAAGATTGTCTATCAGATTTGTGAGTGTATATGTCTCACTGAGGCCAGCGGAAGCCAAATAAACCTGAGGCAAGTTTTACACTGCCCTCTATCACATTCTTCATGCTTCCAGCCTGTATTTACTTGTTGCCCAGCTAACATGTTGAAATGTCTTCCTGCGATGCTTTTATCTTCTTCTCACTGCATGGTGCCACTTAGATATGTTCCAATATGTGGTACCTTCCATGTGTGCCTTAAAATTGTGGTATGGTTGGGGTTTTGTTGTTGTTTTGCTTGGTTTTTTGAAATGAGAATTGAAAAGTTACAAGGTTTGAGCAGATCTAAAAGGCAGCATATCAAGTTGTGGACACAGCTGGACGTTCTTGCTCTGCTGTCCCTTTGGCAATGATTGATATAAGGCATTCGTATGTATTTGTATTTATGATTTTTTAAAATCTGTTTTCCCCAAGGATTGTACCATTCAAAATTGCTCAGCAAAAGAAGGGATCCTTGACTGCTGAGTTACTATTCATTCTTCACACACTTGTCCAGAAAGCTAGAATGAGATCCAGTTACTTACCCGCTGTACATTAAGGCACAATGCAACCAGACCAGTCGGTCTTGTTTATTGTGTCTCCTACTGCTGTGCTATACTACCTGTTCAGAGTGGATGAGACAGCTCAGGGGTAAAGTAGAATCCATATTCCTGACCAGACTAGCAGCTAAATGATTGCTGTTGCTGAAGAACCACAGCTGGTAATAGCCTACAGGTGTTGAAGTTGGAGAGGATAAGCATTTGGCTGTTTGAGTTGACTGTTCTGAGAAGACACACTAGATCTTGGTAAGTGTTCATCTCCCTTACTGACACTAGTGGTTAGACTTTTGAAAGAGCTCAGTGTGTCTCAAGCAAATTTTTCCATTAAGATTTTTCCATGAAAAAGTCTCTTCTCAGAATTGCCAAATTTTGAAGAAAACATAGATTTTCCCAAATGTTTTCACATTCTTATGAAAGCTGGATATTTCAAGATTTCTGATAAATCACACAAGAAACATGTATTTATTTGTAACTGTTTCCTTCTTCCTTTTCTTTTTATGCTGTGAATGCTGCACATTCAGCGGTGATAGATTTTTCTAAATTCTTTTCCTTATTCTATTTATTTCTTTTGGGTTCAGTAGAAGGGGAACAGATATTGGTGAAAGGGGAAATTTGCCTCCTGTTTTGCACTGAAATGGAAGCTGGATAGTTTTGTGAAAGTCTGCTCTTGATTGCAAGGGCCAAACTCTCTTTAAAATTAAATTCTAATTATTGACATTCAAGTGTATCTTGTACACGCATGGCAAGTAAAGTTTGTGGATTATATGTATAATCCTCTTCCTGCAAGCAGTTGTGCTGAAGAAGGTTAGGCTGCAGAGCAGACTGGTAAGATCAGTGCATTTAGAGAAAGGATTTCCTGCATTTCCTCTGAATAGTAAAATGTCCCTTTTGTGGCGTGCAGTTGAACAGGAAAAGCATCAACTAACTGAGATGTTCTCTTCAATTAATCCCTGTTTTGAATGAATGCCCTGAAGGGCCACTTACAGCTTGGAGAGGCCAGGCTAGATGTCTTTTCAGGCATCATTTCAGGTAAGCCTTTAGCACTGTTTTGTACTGAATCCTTCTTACTCTTCAGGGACTAATTCTATGAAGCTGCAACTCGGACATGGGTGGATAAGCTCAGCTATTGCATGTGATGGGCCTGGCCCCAAGGGAAATTGGGCAATTTTGCAGGAAGGAATCTTACTCACAGCATCTCCTGGGTGTAGTCTTGCAGGCAAGTGCCCTGAAGAGACCAGGCAGCTGCATGGTAAAGGATTGCCTGCAGAAAGGTAACACCTGGCTCATAGTCCCTGGGGTCTACATTGTTTTTCTGGGTAGGGGTGAAAGCAGCCCCATTTTAGGATAACCTGAAATGTAAGAGTTGCTTTTGTTTTTTCCTTGTCTTTTATATCTTTAGAGATAAAAATCAAGTTGTCTTGAGGGGAAGCCCTTCTGATTTTGAAATGGTTATGAAAAACCATTTTCATGGTTCACCAAAGGGCTCTATTGGAGGCTTATCTGACAGATAATGTATGCAGTGCAGGAGAGTGTTAAGTCAGGGCCAAGTGTACACTCACTTGGTGCATGATGTTTTGGTGAACGAAAGAGTGTGTATGATTTCGGGATCCCATAGGGAGTGGCTTTATCTGCAGCACCAGTGCACTGGTGTGGGAGTTAATAGCTTTTCCTTCAGACCTGGTTGGAAGGAGGTGTGCAGTACCTGGTATGCTATGGGAGAGCCACAGGCAAGAGAATAAAGTTAGAAAGTAATACAGGACAGAGAGTGTGAGGGAGTGAACTGCTTGCTACTGGAAAGCTGTCATTTTCAGCATCATGGTCTCTCCAGCCAGGTTTCTGTGGAGACAGTCCCTAGTACATAAACTGTCAGATGTCTGGGGAACTACATGCTGCTGAGCAGGAAATTGTTCAAATTCCTTATCTTCCACACAACAAGCTCAGGAGAAGTCCTGCCAGAAAGCTTGCACCCAGGCCTCAGGGAACAGGGCTTGACCTCTGGGAAAGGGTTTTTCTGGGGTTTTGCTTACAAAACCTGAATTCAACTACTTTCTAAGCATTTGCCCCGAAAAGCTTCTGAAAAGCAAATACTGGATGGTAGCGGTTAGCAGTCCTGCTGTGGCTAAAATCCTATCCTGTTCCCACAGAAGAGTGGTCAAACATCCACTGACTTCAGTGCAAGCAGCTGAGGCACACAGAGGGAACAATTCTGCAAAGACCTAAGCTTCTGAAGAATTCAAATCCAAACCCAAGGTTGTTTGTTTTTTGGGTTTTGGGTGTTTTTTTTAGTTTGGATCATCTCCTGTTATGAAGACTTATTCCCAAGCAGTGAAGCAATAAGACTAGACTAGTATGTCTAGGGAATGTCTTGGAGCAAGCCAGTGCAATAGCAGTGATCTTACTTTACCTGGTACGGTAACTAGTAGATGTAGAAGTCCATTGTGTTTTGTCATTGTCACTGCCTGTGTTAATGCAGGGATAGTGTCTACACTGTGGATGGTACTAGAACTGAGAAACAGTAGTTTGGTAAGTGTTACCAATCAAGAGCTTTTCTTTAAGCCTGCCTCTATTCGTTAACTCCTCTGGGGAACCACAGCTTTTAATGTTAATAGCAGTTTTGTCCTTAACAAACTTTGATCAGCATTACCGATCAAGAGCTTTTATTTAAGGCTGCTTCTGTTGGTATATTAAATTGTCTAGGGATTCACAACTTTTAATGTTAATGACAAAGTTATGTTGCCATTAACATTTGGTTTTGAGAAAGGATGGGGAAGATAACTAATACAGTGGGACTAATAATCTGTGAAGACTCACCTTCTACAAATATGAGGAGTCTTTTTTTGTTTGTTTTTTGGCTAATTGACACCCTGTCTGTGAATTTTTGTCCTGTGAGAACCTGTAATGAGGTTGACTTACAGAAGAATGTACTGGTGTTTTTTATTTCTAACATACCTCTTCAATGTATGGATCTCTTTTTCTGCAGCTTGTTCTTTTCTGTCATTATCAGGTGTTGGCTCAATAGAGAATTTCTGCAATGTTCTCTCATCATGCAACTAGTCTAGATCTGTACCTGGAAGTAAGTCCCTTAAATGCTTACATAGAGCAGGGGCTTTGCTAGTAAAAGCACTTTTAAGAAATTTGGCTCCTTGCTTAAGAAATGTGCACTTTTTTCAGTGATGCCCAGTGACGGAGCACGAGGCAATGAGCACAAATTGAAGCACAGGGAATTCCATCTGAACACAAGAAACTTTTTTTTCACTGTAAGGGTGGCTAAACACTGGCACAGGTTGCCCAGAGAAGCTATGACTCAGTCCTTGGAAATACTTAACACCCCCATTGACATGGTCCTCGGCAACTTGCCTTAGCCAACCCTGCTTGAGCAGGGGGGGTGGACTAGACAGTCTTGAGAGGCCCCTTCCAACCTCAACTGCTGAGGTCAATATTGCAGCATTTTCTTAAGAGCTGCCTGGCCCAGTTGTATCTCACAAGCAGCAGTGATTTATTGTTACATCCAGCCTGTGAACCACTTCCTAGCGCTTTCCCTTTCCTCAGCTCCACAAGGTGTGTGGTGTGTGTCTTTTTGGCTTTTGATCATGTGAAAGTTTTCAGCGTGTGGCTTCTGGGGCCATGAAGTTGGGCCTTCCCTGGAAAAGGTTCTTGGTATTATATGTTGCTTCTAAATATTCTCTTTAACCCCCCTTCCAGACTAAAACAATACTTTTTTCTTAAAGGGGATATTTTGACTCATCATTTCACACTTTTCTTTCTCTTTTTTTCTTTCCCTCTACCAGTTGCTCAGAACTTGTCTATCACCTTTTGAATGAAAGGTGCATCATGGCTCACTCCATCGCTACCTGCTCCAAGAGCTGTTCAGTCTTCCTCTTAAAGAAAGCCTGTCAGATCTTTCTTGTCAATCTGGCAATTGTTTGGGTTTAGTTTTGCAATGGAGTGTTTGCAAAGAAAGAAAACTCTCTTTATAAGTGCATGAAAGAAGCATTGTTCCTTGAGAAAGACACATAAATTCTCTTCAGTGAGGCTGAAGGCAATGTTTTAAATTCATTTTCCCTTCAACCTTCTGCCCACCCTGCCCCTTTTCTTCCATATATTTCATATAAATTAGCCTCTACTGTCTGGTAAAATAATGTGGACTTGTAACTTTTTTTACCTTCCAGAGATGGACAGAATAAAACATGTGATTTGGGATTCTAATGTCCACTTAATGGAAAAATATGGATTGAAGCATAAAATGGGGCATTAAATCCATGTAAGATGGGGTTCTTTGTGCATGAAGCCATTGCAGGGTGTAATGCTTGAGGGAACCATGACCTTTGTCTCATCTCACTTGGGCTTTGAGGGGACCAAGATGCTCCAGCTATTCTGCTTAGCTCGGTTCAAAACTCCAAACTTGCATCCCCATCAACTTTTGGATCTGGTGAGCCAAAGCAGTTAGTCACCTTTGCAGCTTTATACAGATCTCCTCCCCACGTATGGCTTGGGAAACTGCATTTGTGAAGGAAGGCGTGGCATAGCACGGCCAAGCTAGGAGAGGACTCAGTAGGGAGGGATGTACATACACATCATTATTCTTTTCTGCACTGGATAAATTCCATTTTTTTTCGTGAGTGTTGGGATGCCGGTGGTATGGAGACAGAAAAAGAGGCCTGGACCTTTGAGTGAGACTTTTTAAAGGAAAATTTTAGCACTGTGACCCTAGTGGGGCTGTGCATCCAAAATGCTGGAGGAAAGCCACAAAACAAACCGGCAGAAAATAAACTTGCTGTACATGTTTTCATACTTACGTCCCCAGTTACTTTTGGTGTGTTTATCAAAACATTGTGGGCTTTTGGGTCTGTCTGGTGGTGGAAATGAGAACAAGGATATGAGATATATGTATGTGTGTAGATATATATATATATATAAATAAAAATATATGTATATATGTGGACCATAGTAAAGCTTTGTTTTAGGCCCTCTATCTTTAAATCTCCTTACTTAAGTACTTCCTTGACTGGAAGAAGATAAAAAAGAGATATTGCAAAAAACTGTGCTCTCAATGTTCTAATAAAGGCAGTATAAAGGAATTCCTTCTAGCCAATTATTTCTGAGATGGGTTGCAAATTCTTTTGTTTTATCTAGAGGGGACAGAGAGCTTGAACTAAGGTGGTGTATTTGCTACAGTGGCAGTCAGTGGAGTTTGAAAGAGGGGGCAGAAGTCTGACTGAGGCTGTTTTCATTATTTTCAGATAGGGAATGAAGGAAGGGACTTGCATGAAAGATGTCTGTCTTGCTCTTTTAAACTGCATTGGAGTGTGTGTGTTTGGTTTTGTGACCCTGGAAACATTTACTGTGTAGAAACATCTTGCACTGAAAACCAGGGATATGTGACAAAAGCAGTGAAGGAAGCTTAGAATTTTGACTCTTATTTCCACAGTTGAGCTTAAAGTGTATGTTCTACCAGCCACACCTGTAACCCATTTTTAACACGTTTAATCATGAGTTATTTGTGGGAGCTTAACTGACCAGCAGAACAGGAAGACATTGTTTTACTCCTCATCAACAGACTGACAGGGCCTTAGGTTTTGAATGCACATATGTTATTTGTGGATGGCTGATGCTGAACAGCTTATATGGTTGTGGAGCTGAATGTCCATGGGGTTATCTCAGAAGTGGTAGGCAGGTGAGAAGTATTTTGTTTGATGGGCTCCAAAGCTATATCTGATGAAGAGAATCTGCATATAGAAGTAAGAAAAGCACATAAAATGTTCCTCTGAAACCAACTAAGAGACATGCAGAACACTGGCACATCCCAAGTTCTTCAGTGGGGGAAAAAGTCTGCATTTAAAGTCACTTTCCCCTGTACATGTTGTGTTAGTTACCCTCTCCAGAGTGCTGCTTACCTAGTACTGTTCTGTGATGCATGGAGAATCTATGGGTGAGGAGGAACCGTGAGTAAACTACATCTAGGTGTTTGCTGGCAGTGGTGATAGCGGTGCAGAATGGAGAGAGCTGAAGGTTGTTGCAGTGCAGTTCAAGGTGCACAACTGCACTCTGGCAGTGGCTGGTAAAGGTGCAGAAGGTCTGTTCAAGACCCAGAGAGAAAGGGAAGCTTTGACTTTCTGCACAGCTGAAGGGCAGCTTCTGCTCAGTGGTGTCAGAAGCAACGATGACTCTGCCCTCTCTTTCTATTTTGAGGCAAGCTGGTGCAGCGGTTATAAGCAACATGGAAGAGTATTCCTGGGCAAGGAAGGTTTAAGGGAAAGCGTGGAAGTATAGCTGAAGCATAAAACTACTGCTGATGTAGGGCATATGTTGCTTTTCTGAATCTGTAGTCAGACACTTCACAGAGTTAGGATTAAGGTTGAAAACTAAACCTTTTTTGAGCACATCCACTTTGGCAAGAAGTCTGTGCAACATTAACCAAGTATACGTATGCTTTCATGTTCCAGTGTGAGATATTACCCCCAATTTAGATTTAGCTTTCTGCCTCACTGCATTGTCTACTTCTTGAAGTGAAGAAAACAGCTTTACAGTCCGATTGAAAAGGTGTTTTATCTTCAATCTAACCTTTCATTTTAAATGTCACTTTTTAAAAGAAAGTTTCTCTATCAACTCTGCTTCTAACACTATCAGATTTTCTTTCCCGTTTTTAATGATAGAAGTTGCATGAGTGAATGCAATTAAAAAGAGGTGTTCATACTGGCCCTTACTGAAGTCTGTATATGACTTTGAATATATTCCCTGGGAGTCAGGAAATGATTATTTGAATTCTCTGGCTTTGCTAAAATCAGCTCAAAAGGTCTTTGGAGAAAATGAAATATTTTGGGGACTAAATAAAATCTCAGGTACCCACCTGGCACAAATCCAGTGAGGGACATTTCACCAGAAATGAACTGAGTCTGAGTTCTGTTTGGAAGAGTCAGTCTCTTGTTCTATGAGGTTATGTGTTTCCACTCGAATTAATAGGAGTCTGTTATACCCGTGGAGAGGAAACTGTATAGCAAATGTATGTTGTTCACTCATCTGAGGAATGAAAGGCTCCTGTAAAGCCTCCTAACTAATCTCAATAGTATGTTCACCCTGAAATTACCGCCTTGATAAGGCAAACAGAATTTTGAGTATTCCTTCCAATATCCTCCTGAAGAGAAGAATAAAATGCTTCTTTTTTTCTCTTTTTCTTCCCCTCCCCCCTCCCTGCTTTTCTTTCTTTTCCTGATGACTTTGTCTACATAAATATAATTTTGGGAGGATTCCCTGGCAAAGGTCTGAAATAATTAGCCTCACAGAGTATAAGACCCTTAGTATATGATAAGAAATAGATTTCCTCTGGAGTGACCTCAGCCTAAATATTTGAAGAACTGAATACAAAGGCATAAATTTATTTTCTGGAATGAACTATTGGCTGGTTGACCCACTGGCATTACCTCGACACCAAGGGTCTTCCACAGCACGAGACTTGCTGTATTACTCCTGCAGAGCACAATGTCCTTCCAGCTAGAACACTGATCTTTCCACTTGCCCTTTGCTCCATTTTCCACGATAAGTGGTTTCCCTCTATTCAGTTATTTAGTAACTGAAGCTGAAATTTTGGTCGCTAGAGAAGCTCTTTCCAACTTAGAGAAATGCTTTCTTTGGTCTGGAGTGGTCGGTTAGAAGGGGCAGAGATCTAATTTCCAAGATATTGTCAGTGTTAGTTTCTCTCTATTAAATAAACAAGAAAAAACACTTCTCAAGGTAGATCCTGTCCCATGACTGAAGTTTTTTAGTTTGGGTTTTGGTTGGTGGTTTTTTTTTTCATTTGGGCAATGTTATGTTTCATCCTCTTTTGCATAGAGGATAGTTTCTGAGGTGCTATGAAAATCACTTCCTTAGAGGGCACTTCCAGTGTGAGCAACTTTCTGGGACACAGGTAACTTGGTGGCTATCATGGGATTTGATGATTAAGAACTGTTTGCCATGTAGTCATACTATGGTAATTTAAATGGAGAAAAACTCTTACTGTAGGAGTATTCCAGCAGATGCTGGAAATGTGTCATGCAATATTGGTATGGATATGAAATGTGCTGTGGGAATTGAGGAGAGTTAGTTCTACTGTTAGTAGGCCCTGTAGGAGATTATCATGCATGACCTCTTAAAAATGTAGAAAATTTTTGCCTGTGTTTGAAATCTCAGCATGAACAGGATATTCTAAGACCTTGTGGACTTGCTCCTGTCTAAAGAACCATTTTTTCTCGGAAACAAAACAATGTTCCTTAAAACTACTTCCCACTCCAACTCCCCTCTCTAGACTCGCGTTGCTTAATTTGTTTAATTCTGAGGTTATCCCAGTGGAGCTTTTTGTGATTAATAAGTGATAACACCTTAAACCCACACCTCAGATTGTTTCCTGGACAGTAGTCATGCTTCTTACAGGCTGTGTTTGACTGATGTTAGGGTGCGGATAGGACAGGCATTGGGGAAGAAGTCACCCTGAAAAGTGTCTCAGTGGTGTGGGCCCAGTGTTTGCATTATACATGTGCTAGTTATCTTCTTTTCAGAGACTTGGAGATGGATCCACTTGTCTGTACAATTTTCTCTGTTTTAAGCATCGCTAGGCACCACGGTAGTGTGGTGGACCCTTTGCTTGTAATAGGAATGACTGGGGGTGGAAGTAAAACACAGGGATTTGGTAGTAACAATGCCATTTTCATCTTATATTCACTGGTACAACAGCCAATAGTTAAAAATTAGTGATAGGCTGGCAGCTTGCATGCAGATTGTTGGGTTCCATATAACATATTTCTGCTTGGATTTGCCATCCAGTCCAAATACATAGTTGGTCTTGATGCTTCAGTTCTTCTGTCATTTTGCAGTTCCCACTTATTTTGCTGGCAGGGAGGTGCAAAGTGTTGGGTGAAAATTGAGTGTTTCCATGTTCAAATGGGTTTCTGGGCAGGGAGAAGGTCAAATGCTGCTGCTACTTCTTGTTACTAGAAAGATTTTGGTACTGATTGGCTGTGTCTTCTCTACAACAAGTAGGAAATGGGGGTAACCTCAATTTAAATCTTTCTTGCAGTGGGAGGTATTCTTGCATAATATGTATTTTTCTTATAAATATCCCTGCCTGACCAGGGCAGCAGAGCCAAGACCTGAACTTGTAGGAGGTAATGTATGACTGCTTACTGTCTTTATTTGTATGTATTCCATCCGTAAATAGAAGATATAAGGCGCAAGAAAAATTAATGATTTAAGTAAGTTTTAAATATGCTTCCAAAGAGTAAGACAAAACAGAGTATGGCAGGTGATGATTTGGGTAAAACCCTGTACAATCTATCAAATAAATCAGTGCTGTACAGAACTAGGGACAACAAATAGTGATATTAGTATGTGTTCTGCAAAGACATATATCACTGGGTATAATAATTGTGTTTGTAGCCCTAAGAGGATAAAGATGTTCCTTCTTTAACAGAGGATAGACTTCTGTTCTGTTTGCATACAATGGGCTTTCTTTTTGAATCATATCTAAGGACTATGTACCCAGATCGAATGGCTATTTAGAAGCAGGGTTGGGTTTTTGTGTTTTTTGTGGTTTTTTTTTTTTTCTTTTTTCCCTGTAGTGTGCAGCTGTGCTGGGGAGCTGAGGGAATTTTATACTGCAGTCTGGTTTTCTGTGGAGTATGCTCAAATCTTTATCAACAAGATGCAAGTAGTTTGGGCTCAAAAGCTGAAAGAATTTGCTATATCTTGGTGCAGGCTATTGACTTGCTGTAGATACTTAGAAATCCAAATGTCTGCTGTATGCAACATCTCTGAAGTCTTTTTTCGGTATCTGGGCATACATTCAAGCAAATAACTTATCCTTGGGGAAGAACAATGTGTTGGCCAGTTACAGTTATAGGAAGTCTTCCCTAGATATGCTCCGTACTTAAACTTTTCTTAATCATGAACAGTAAAGGGCCTTGACATGGACATGACCTCTTGCCATGAGAATCCAGGAGACTAGAACTAGCTAGAATAGAGTTGGTGGTGACTGGCACAGGCACCACACCCTCGTGTACCATATGCTTTAGACCACATGGATATGCATTGCTTTGTAGAGAAAATCCTCACATTTGGGTATGTTAGAGGTGTTCTCCCTGTCCCTCCTGTTACTGCACTGTTTGCAACATACTGCTGTTGGCCAAAAGCACCCACTGACCAGGCAAGGACGGTGGCTGGTTTCTGGTACGCTTGCTTTTCAGACCCTCATAATCGTTCACGATCTGTCACCCAGAGCATCAGCTCTGTGGAATTTGACCTATATATAGATGAGGCCTTGTTGACTCTAGTGCCATGAAACACTAAATGGTCCCCAAACCTAAAGCAGTAAGTTGCAGCTCTGAAACCAGCTTTCAGTGTTGGTGTAAAGTCTCCTACTCTAAATATTACAGCAGCCAGAAAATATATTTTATCTGGATGCCACTTAAAAACACACAAAGACAACAACCCAAAATCCTTGAGCAGAACTCTTTCCAAATATCCATTCTTCACGAAGACATGCTAGACTAAAAGTTCGACAGTTTCACCAAACTGCTGGCTTGGAGTTCAAACCTATTTGCGTAATGTTGAGGTTTCAGGGTGTTGAACCCAAAATATCCCTTGTAAGAATGTTGAACAAAAATAAAAATACTGGAATAAAATGCTCTATATGACCTTTTCTTAACTTCCTTTTCTACAGTGAATTTATTTTTGGTACAAAATTGACAACTCCAGAATCTGAGTAGCTTAAAAAATAGGTATATAAAATCAATGACACTTTGACCATGTCTGTGCCTTGACCTATGGAAACCATCTCTAAGATGGAGAAAGCATCAAAATCCGAAGACCTGTTCCCTTTGTGATACATCTACTGACTGTTTCTTCTATTTAGTGAATCACTAGAGCAGCCTTTTAACTATCATCCCCTCAGCGGTTTTTCAGCATGTATGGAACTGAAAGACAGCCACCATCTTTATTATTTACAGGGTTGCAGTGGCATGTAGGAATATACTGTACTTTGGCTGGGGCACTAAGAAGGAAAGTGGCAGGTCTGCAGCCTGGAACCTTGCTTTCCCAGGTGGCATTGATGAAGACTAGTTTTGAAGAGATTCAGTGCCATCCGTGAAAAACACGTAAAAGTCCAAATGTTGTCTTTTTTGGGTTTCTCCCCAGTTATACCCATTTGCTATAAATAGTGAGTTGCTTTTTCCAATGAGAGCGCTTCAGGAAATTTTTACCAGTGCAGGTAATTGATTTGCCTGTCAATAGTGAAAACAGCACTTGTACACCTACATCTGTGGCTAGTTTCCAGTGGTTATAACCAAGGTATATTTCCAGTCAAGTTGGACTTTAATGTCCTGTAGTGGCCCTGAATGCAGTGTTAAAATGGAAATCAATTTTTGTATGCTGTGATGACATTGGGCAGCAGATGAAACATTCTTCTACTAATTGTCTGAATAAGAAAACAGCATTTCACATGGAAATGAGCTGGAGTTTAGGAAGATGTAACTGGACCTTTACCGTTTGTTTGTTTTTCTTGGAGCATGCTGGCAGTTCTTACAGATTATTTCTCTCTCAGCAGAGGTTCTTTAATGCCCTTAGCTGCTTATTTTGTCTGGAAAATTCAGGCACCCAGGATAATGATGGCAACAGCAGCAACATTTTGACTCCCAAATCCCCTGGCAAAATAGTTACATCATGTCTGGAAATAATTGGGCAATGACAGAATGGAAAAATTACAGTGATTCCAACAAGACAGGGACACTCTTAGTAATGGGGTTTATGTGTTCATTCTTCTGAACGTGGCAGTTCTTAGTGCTACTGGAAAGCTATGGATTGATAACCCTTGTAACTTCCCAATAGAAATATTGCGGAGATTTCAAGTCCCTAGACCAAGCTTTAGTACTAATCTGCCTTACCAGTATTACTGGTCTTTTGGCATAGAGGGCTGAGTGGGACAGCTTGTTCTCCAGATCACATTATCCTTGACTGCTTTCTTTAGGTGATCAAAAATTTGGCTCTGGGGTGTGGATGTCTCATCCTTGGGAGCTGATCTTATGGATAGATCTGCCAGACATTACTGATTAGGGCCAGTTTCAAACCAATGACGTTAAAGGCATTTCATACTATAAGACCTGCAAAAGGCATGGGGCTTCATCTTCCTGTAGAGGAAAACAGACTTCTGCATTGGAACTGAAGAAGCAATGTGCTGATCCTGGCTGTCAATGTGTATGTCTGCCTGACTGATGTCATCATGATCTATTTCACCTTCAGACTATGAATTCTTATATTGAATAAAGGCTTCCTCTCATGCTCCAGCTTCCAAGGAACTGTGTCCTGTGAAATTGCATCACAATGTTGTACCCATCATCAAAAGAAAGCAAGTTGAGTCTAACCTGGGCTCTGCTGTCTAGATCCATAGCTTGCAGAAAAGGCTGTTCAGATCTGCTTTGCTTGGTAACACAGACATAACTTGGGTTGTAGCCTTGTCCTGAATTCATGGCCCTGAGAATACAGTATATTCTTGGCAAGTCCTAAAAGTAACATTTTTAGCACCTGAATATTTTCAAGAGTAAAATCTGTGTTTGAAAAGACTTACTGCTTGATAGTCTTATCCTCAGTTATGATTAGGTCCTGGGGTGGCACCTGTGGGCTTTGTGGGATTCTTTCCCCATGTTTGCTTTAATGTAGTATATTTCCCACAGGCTCTTACAATCACAGTGATTTGAAGAACAATGACATAACAAATCAACCCATCTAGTGAAACTAATGCTGTGGTAGGGGAAATCATTGCATAAATTCCATTTCATAAAGCATAAATTTATCCACACTGGATTTGTGGACACTGCTAAATGTTGCCTCTACAGCAGCATCATTAGTGGGGTGTGAACTGTCATGTCCTGGCCAGATTCCAGCAGGGTGATTACTTTCTGCTGACCTACTGTTTTTATTAGTATTTGTATAGTACCATAAGTCTACTTGGCACTGTACAATAACTGATTTAAAAGGTAACTAAGACTGAAGAACCTACAACCTCAGTGCCACAGCTAGGAAAATGGAGTACAAAACAACAAAAATAAAACGTTCTGGTGGAGTATAATACAATAAAAATAAAACATACACAGTGTGGCACAGTCTTTGCAGATGTTATACAGCTGGTGTCTCTTCAGAAGTGTTTTTTCTCTTTAATATCTGCATAAAAAAAGAGAAGAGTTTTGCAATTTGAGGCATAGGAACTGGCTACTAGAAGCCATTCCAAGTCTAAGAGTTGTCATGAAAGAAAGTGAGGATATTGCAATGGAATGGTGAAAAAATCAGTAGAGAATAAAACCAAAGCTGATAAAGAGAAGGAAAGAGGGAACTAAGGCTAGAACTGGAAAGTGTCGTTCTCTGCCTGAAGGAGAAGCTTTTTTTTTTTTTTTTTTTTAATAGAATGGATTGGGGTAATCTTTAGTGAGGTATATGAATAAAACAAATATGGTTCATGGTAAAACAGAGAAGAAAATTGATCTTGGTAATAGTCCAGACTTTCTGATTGAGAGGAAGTGGAGGGTATCTGTAGATGTTGCTGAAACTGCGAGGCTGCAACACTAGAAAATTTGGAAGTAATAACAGAGAGGCGGCAAGGAAAGAAAGAGAGGACTTCAGACTATTGCAGTTAACCAGAAAGGTTGCTTACATTTAGGGGGTATGCAATCCCATAGGATCCACCACCATTGTTGGCAAGCCTGCCCGAGTGTAGAACTGATAAATTAGGATGGGAATGTGTGGTACAACAAGCACTAAGCAAAATGTATTCCTGCCTTCAAAGCTGCTGTTTAGTAGGACATCTCTGCTTCCCATCTTAGCCAAGTATCTTGTATGCTTAGACAGCGTGGAGATGAAGAACATATATATTCTGGATAAACACTTAAGCCGTGAATTTTACTAGTTTTGTTTGCAGTTTAAGCTGCCATGGTCACATCACCATTCAGAAACGTTGAGGATGTGTAGATTTACTTGCATCTACATAAGATGCAAGATTATAATTAAGACTCGGCTTCTGGTGGCTAGGAGGACATTACTTTTGACCCTGCAAATTTTTGTGTGGCGTCAGAGTCATAGTAGACTAATACATTTGTGAAAATAAAATAACTTCTTAGCAGGTAACATAAAGAATGGATTGTTCAGTCAGCTCAGGTATAGAAAATTAACAATCTGTACTTGATTAAAAGTTGTAAAGAAATAACAAATTATTACTAGCTGGATTTATGATACTGGGTCTAACTGCTTTGTTGTTTTCTCCACTTTGTATTTTGATTCTTGATGTGACTGTACTTTTTAGATTAGTTTTCTATGAATACAGTTTGGATAGATAAATGGATTAGGAGGAGCATGAGGAACCTGCTGGTATCTTTTCTTCTGTTTTCTTTTTTTTTTTTTTTTGGGGGGGGGGGGTGGGTGTTGGGGTTGTTTGGTTTTTTTGT
>JAVJGI010000035.1:15138897-15151311 GCA_035590275.1 Ibycter americanus
CCCGCCCCCCCCCCCCTCTTTTATTACGAATTCCTTGGTGAGAGAAAGGTGGCAAATGACAAGACAGATGACAGTGGCACAGGGTATAAGTACAACAAAAAGCTTAAATATGATTATTTATTCTCACAGCACTATACAATTCTCCGGGCAGAGGACTGGGCATATTGGAAGGAACCTTATAAGTTCTCCATTGAATGAATCCCTGACAGTCAATTTCTTAACAACTTTGGCATAAAATCTGATGTATAATATAGTACAATGGAAAATCTTAGGTTTTGTGGGTCTATAAGTTAAGGACTATACTGTTCTGTTGATCAGTAACATACTGATGGTGAGGTGTAAGAATCAGGTGACCATGCTAATCGTGTTTCATCAGACAGCTGCCTTTGAACTATGAAATAGTGCTGTCACAGCAACAGAGATAAACAGGAAGGGAAGCTGTTATTTCAGATGAACTTTGTCATTGGCTTTTGTGGTAAATATGGATTCCAGTAGCAGGCACTTGCTATTCATGCCTGGCATCAAATGACTCTGCTGTCTTTGCCCTCTTGTTCAGCCCTTACATACAACACAGGCAGAGATCATAGGGCTGTGATGTTTTGCAATCTGGATCATAAAGGTGATACTCATTTGATGCAGTTGGTTACCATTCTGAGATCAGAGGTTACGTAAAGTCAGGTATCTTTAAGAGTATATATGCCGGAGTGGTGCTACACAGATGTGGAATAGAACAGAAAATATTGGATCTTAGAATTAGAGGAATTTGCCAGTAATCTTTCTACATTACACTTATAAAATTAGCCCAGTAAGTTCTTGTCTGTTACCATGGCTTCAGAGTTCAATGGCAATGAAAATAACTATATAATTTGGATATGCAAGTGGAGGTTAACATATGGGCAACTATAGTATGTCATACCAAACATAGGGACAGCTATAGTTTGTCAGATCAGTGGTCTGACAACCTAGCCCAGGCTCCTATTTCGAGATTGGATCCAAAGCAGATGCCTAGGGAAGAATTTAAAATATGGACATAGGGTTGTCTTTTCCAAGATACTTACCCTCCAACACTCTGCGCATTTTCAGCCCAAGGACTTCCTCAGCCAAAGTTGCTTTCTGTGTAGATAGTAAATTGGTATGGATTTCTTTTCCATTAATTTTTTCTACCTTGCCTAGCACCCATGACAATTTTTTAGCATTTGCAGTATTCTGTGGCAGGAGTGTGGGAATGAGTCAGTATTATTTGCAGCTGTTTCAGGAAGAATAGGGTTTGCAGCAGAGGATAGAGTACTTGCCTCTGACTAAGTAGCAGATGAGGAATCTCCTCTTATCGAGATATCTCACAAAATCCAAGTCTGTATTTAAGTCAGTTTGCCTTTATCTGAGACTACTGGAATTCCTCTGAAAGTGCAACTGACTGTGCAGAATTCTGCTTGGTGACAGGTATCTCTCATGAGTAAGAGTGTAATCTGAAATCTGCTCTGCTGTCAACTTATTTCTGCTGCTTAAGTATTGTTTTTTGCATGCGAAGCTTTAATTGCTGTATCAAAATTCACCTCTCTCCAATAGCAAGATTTGTTGAAGCACTTGATCCAGCCTTCCTGAAGATATCACCAACAGATGTGCTTTGCTTTTGCACTTGGCTTGCTAAAACTTGAACTTGTTTACCTTTGGATCATAGTGAAAGACCTGTTTTAGTTGCTGCTGGGCTTTTGCTTACTGAGAATGTTATCAGTTTCTGTGAGGAGTTTGAGAGCTTGTGGTGTGATTAAGGGTGCTTTTAGCTTTTTGTTTTATGCCTGGCAAGTACTGGTGTTCCACATGCTTGTGGCAAAACAGCTCACAGCTGCCTTATGGAAGTCTATTAAATACTATAATTTATAATGGTTTTGGTGCAAAATTTAATGACAAGTATACATGATGATCTGTAAATATTTTTGGTCTCAGAAGTCTGTGAGTTGTTGCTCTATGCAATAACTTATTAAATGTGCTGACAGTCTGTAACTGGCATATACATTTCAAATAAATGAAGCCATTGCAATGGAAATAGATCATATTCGTGTTCTTATATTTAATGATAGTACCATAGCCATCATTACATGAGAAGTGAGCTGGGAGAGAAAAGTGCTATTTTTCAGGAGGTTAATGGTGTATATTGCACATTCTTATAAAGCTCTCAGATAGGATGGTGATGCATGTCTTTCAAAGTTCCTGGGTAGGCAGGTAACATGAGAGCAGTTAAGGGCTTTGTTATTGAGAGAAACTGGGCTAGAAACTGGGCTGGCAGAATGCGGAATTTGCCTAGAAGGGCTAGTTTGTCCACAGGTCCAGATTAATGCATGTTCTACGAGGCACTAAAATAAAACAGGCTACATCTGTATTGACAGCTCAGATGAGATTTTAATTGGATTAGAAAGATTCAGTCTGTAAATGCACCAGTGTAAATCAGCGACCTGGAAGTGCCTGAGAGAGCTCTGTGCTGTGTACTAGCCTCCCTGCTGCTTATCCGTTAGGGTCTAGTCTGGGTGTACTTGTACTATATAAAAACCAGATTTGAATGTAAAGCCTTTTGACCCAAATCCCCAAATGAAATGATGACACCAACATCATCTGAGATCTGTAGTGAGAAGAGCATTTGTGTTAGCTCCCTGAAGCAGGCCCAGGGGGTATAGACTCATTTTGCCATCTGCTCTAAAGAGGGTATAATGAAACACTGGTGTGCTTGAATGAATTTTTAAAAGCCTTATTTTTTTCCCCTTGTTGCAGTTAAAATCTGGGGCATTTTCCCACATAAGAGTTAATTACAAGAAGAGCTAAGCCTGGTTGTGCTGGAAAAGCGTCTCTTGTGATGAATTTTCCAGTCTAGTAAATATTCAGCAGGTTTCTACCTGCCTTTCTAAGGAAAATGGACATTTTGAGGGCCAGAAACATGTCTTCTCTTGTTCTTCTAGTACTTAAATTAATATTATGAAAAGTGAATTTGGAGTTATCCATTTTGCAAGAAGAGGAATTATGAAAGTGTTGGTGTTCTTTATTTGTGATGGAGTCACAAGACCCCTCCAGAGCTTGCAAACTTGCTCATGTAGGCACGAGGCTGAGGGAAATGTATGGGCTGCTCTGTTTGAGGGATTCTCCCAGACCAACTGGCTGAGTAGCAGCAGCTGCCTATCTGGACTCTGACCAAGGCAGTGGTTGTCAAATGACAAGTTGATGCTGATTTCAGATGAAATGTCTTCTCTCGATGCTGCTCAACCAGACAACAGTTCTAGGAAGGATACCAGGCTTTTGTGTCACTTGAAGTTGGATGCTGTGTTTAGGCTCTGTCCTCTCAATAAGAAGATTAAAACAAAAAGGGTTACTCCTGATATGGTCCAAATTCAATTTTGATTATTTCATTGGAAACACATGAGGAGAGTAGGTCTAAATGAAAACTACAGCTCAGTGTGATTTGATTTGACTTTGTTTGGGCTAAGACAGGAGAAGATGTACTAGCTCTCAGGCTCTCTGCTGGCAGTGATTACCTTCAAACTAATGCAGTGGTAACAGTACAGGTAAGTCCTTACCAGAAGCCTAGGTGTACAAGACACAAAGCAAACAAAAATACTTGTGACCACAAGCTTTGCCCCTCAAAGGGCCATTTCCATGCACCCAACTGAAAGAGGGCAGAACAGCTGGATTTAGTGTCTCTCCTTCAATGAACAGGCAAGGAAGAGAAGCTCTAGAGAGTAAGGAGTGTGGGGTGGTCCTGTACCTCATAAGCTGTAAAACTGGCCCTACTTGACCATCAAAGCTGTTCTAGCCAAAGTTACTTCTGCTTTTTCCTCAGTCTCTCTTCTCAACTGGCACTGGGTATACTACCATGCAGTAAAGTACTGCTGCAGTTGGTGGTCTACTGGCAGGCGCCAAGCTGGTTTTGTGCCTGCTGGCAAAAATGGCTGTGCTAGGCACATGTGTTTTTCCTTGTACAGATTTATTGACTGAACAGGAACTGCAGAAGAATCTGGAAGAACTATTGCAAGGCCAGGGGAAATGATTTTTTTCATGAAACAATTTCTCCATGTCCTTGTTCATATTCATTAGCAGCAGTGTGTTCTTGTCACAGTAGATTCTGATTCCTTTTGCTCAGTATTAGAGTCCTGGGCTCTTCTTGTTGGTTATGGGTGGTGTGCTACCTGACACTGAAGATTTTGCCATCTAGATGTCTCTTACACCAGCAGCCTGATCCCAGATTTGAACTCAGACCATGCCAAGATGGGTAACTTAAATGCTGGCAATTCAGGGAAAGCAGAAAAATGTAAAGAATGCTAGCACAATTGTTCCTCTTTTTCTTTAATAGTGGCTCTCAGATAGTCATAGTATTTGAGAAGATAGAGTTCAAGTTTGTCTATTTTAGGATGGAAAGTCCATGGGGAAGAAGTGGGGTTGTCTTTTGAGTCACTGTTTTCAAAGCTGATCCTATTATTACAGCCTCCAAGCTTGAATGAGTTGCTTGCATCACATTAGATTCTTACACCGGGAAAGACTTGAAAAATGCTTACTGTTATCCCCTCTTAGTCTTGGGTGCCTCTGAAGCATTCTGGTGGGACATTGAATGGATTCTCCTGTCATGGTTTGTTTCTCTTACATTTCACTTGGACCTGTTTCTTTTCCAGGTTTCATTTGTTTTTTGGCACACACTGGATAACATACCTTCATCAAGGGCCACAGGGAGATGAGATCTAAACCTAAATAACTGTAGTAGTGGTTCCCACTGCAAACAGCTGACTGGGAAGTAGCAAATTTCCTTCATGCTTAGTTCTCCCTTGCAGGCCATTTAATGTAATGGATACAACATAAACCTCAGACGAAAACTAGGCTTCACCACACTAAATAAATACTCCCGTATATCACCAGTCCCCCTCAAGCTTGCCAAGTCCTAACTGTGGCAGTGTTCGTGAGGCATCTCTTTGGCTCTGCAACTTGCAAGAATATTTATAGGGTAAAAAGTACAAGAAACGCTTCCATTGTGGCCTGTCATGTGAATGTAGATGATATATGTCAATGTATGTAAGCACAAGAAGGCGTCAGCTGTGTTTCTCTGTGCGTGTTGACGGGCCTGGAGAACAAAGTTCTCTATTTTTCCACCAGCTCCCTTGTAATGTTTCTGGAGAACAAACACACAGAGTTGCCCGCTCTGTCTCTTGGCTCCCAGTGTGGAGCACCACCTTCCTAGAAAAGTATCCTTCATGTCTGAAGCTTATATAGTTCTTAGTTTCTCCCTGAAGGTTTGTGGCTTAGAAGGATATGTGTTTTAGGTTCTCACTTCAAACATGTGTTGTGTGTATTGATAACAGTATTTAATCACATTTAAATTCAGACATGTTACCAAGCTTTGAGTATTTCAGTTTGAAATTATCAGTCTTTTGAGTCATTCTGTCATCTTTCTGGATTCTTTTGAAGACAGGATTTTAATTTCTTTGTCACTTGCTGTGCATGTAAATCATCATTTCAGGCTGCACCTCTGACAGGCCTGTGGCTTTGAGTTGTTGATCAATGCAAATTTCTCTGCAACCATAATTTTAAAGTGCCTCTGTAGTGTTTTGCCTGTAAGAGGAAGTTATTTTATTCCCTCTGCTTTTCTGTAATGAATGATTGTACCTAATCAGTCAGGAAAGCTGTGGAGTGCCAAATGCAATCTAGATCTGGAGAGGTCCTTCATTTTTATTTGCATATGATTAGCTCTGACTCTAGCAAACTAGGAGGCTTTGCTGGCCTTGGCTCAGTGGAGACTCCCCACCCCAGTTATGGCTTCCTTTCTTGCACTTTATGAGAACACAACAGTGGAGGCTGGAAGAAAATACTGATGATGAGACTAAGCTGAATTTTTCATGACCAGAGGCTCATATCCAGGAAGGAGGCCTAGCATCACCAGCTGAGTAGAAGACACTGTCTCTGAAGGCAGAAAAAAGCAAAGCTTTGAGGCAGCAGATTGCTTTCCTCACTGATGGGGGCCAGGCCACAAAACCTTTCCTTTCTCTTGGATTAGTTTATAGGTGGCAGATTAACATTTTACATGAACTCAGCTGTACTTGTCTTCTGTTATAATAATGGCAAAAGTACTGGGTGGTTTAAGATTTCTGAAGCAATTGGGGGACTGAGGCTTGGGAGGCAAAGTATCATAGTCTGTCTAGTTATATACAGATGTTCCTTCATGTTCCTTCTACTTTTTAGTTGTCTATATCCAGAATACTTTTTTTCTTTTTCTTCTTGCTCTTCAAAGAGATTTTTCATAATGTCCTGCCCACTTTACATGTGTGCCATGTGCAATACATGTGTGCAAGTCTCTGATTTTAGTGCACATATCACTACAAGCAGCTTTCTCCAGTCACTCAAGTCCCAATACATAAGAAGTATTACATTTCAGGCTTCGTGGCAGACACAGCTCCCCTCTTCAGACACTCACCTACAGATGGAGTCCTGTGATGGGCACAAGATTGTGGCACTGAGTGCAGCACCAGCACTTTCTCTAGGCTCCCTTCCAGTAGATGCAGCTGGTTGGCAGCTCCCAGCTCCCTGACCAGTTGTGTAAGTAGCAGCCACTATGCTGCAAATGTGTGAGACCCAGATGCTGAGAGAGGAGCGTGAGATGGGAGCCAGGTCTCACACTCTGTGTCTGAGAATCAAGAGGGTTATGTAAACAAATGTAATTCCAGGTGTGGGATTACATGACAGATTTCGGGTGTGAAGAAGCTGGGGGTGTTACCACAGTACCTGTGTAGTTATGAGGCTTTTGTGTGGGGATTCACTATTTTGTAGATCTTGTTGCTTTACAATAAAACTTATGGACAGATAGTTAGTTATCTGATGTAAAGCAGTTCAGTTCTACTAAAGACAGTAGTGCAATTATATCATTATACATTGCCTGAAATTCAGCCTGTGTGGTATCTTCTGTGTCTGTGGTGCTTGTTGGCTTCTGAATATCCCAAGCAGAGCATACTGGATGCCTTTCTGAAAGGTGGGGAGGGTTGTGGTCATGGTTGGAATACCTGAAGGGAATGTCTGAGTGTGTTCTGAGTATCATTTACCTAGAGTAGGCGTGAAACACCTGAGAAAGACCTACTTATTGGACTACATGGTTTTAACAGGGTAATCCTGATGTTCCCTGACTGAGGAAATGCATGTAGTCCATCTAGGGAATTAAGAGGAGAAGCACTGGATTTTGGAAGCACAGCAGGTATGTAGCTTGGGATGCAAAAAGAGAGGAAAGAACAGATCCGGCCACTAGAGAACAGATGTGCTAAAATGGCAATTTCCTGTCTTCCTTCTACTGAATGCTTGGAAGCTGTCATGATATCCTATCCCCTAAGCCACAGACAGGGTCGATATGCTTACTGTACAGAAATCTTGTACCCATGTGATTATATTAACTTATCAGCTGATTTGATAACACTATCTTGTTTTGGCATAGCTGCAAGTGTTAGGCAATATTACATAAAAAGAAAAGAAAAAAGTAAAGCTCTACTCTGGCCATTTTCCTTAGTAAGACATCATTAATATTTGAATGTTTTTTGTGTTCCATTATGGCTATAACGAAAAGTCAGGAACTTTCTGGACTGAGTCTGAAGGGTGCTGAAGTGATAAAACACTGAGGTGATACTGGTAGTAGGAGTCATGTTTGCTAGCTGGAAAGATCAAATAAATTTATCTTTATTTCAACTTTCTGAGGCGTTTCCAGCTCCATTTAGGTGGATACAGAGTAGGCAATTTCCTACCTTCCTTCTAGAATTGAACCAGCGTTCTTGTACTGTTCCTGCCACTTTGATGCCTGCTGACTTAGAGTAACAGGCTCTGGTCTCTCCGGTAGAAGTAAAGTCAGCAGCAACAGTCCAGGGATGTCCTATTGCTCCACTGCTTTGAAATGGTTTCTCTGAGTATGATTGCTGCCCTTCTGCAGTTTCTGTCCTTTCTTTACTTCTCTTTATTAGTGTCTTATGTTGTTCAGAGCTGTATTAGATGACTTGCAAATCTATTAAGAGCATATTCCTCACCTTCTAGAGAGGATATTTGAATCTAGATTTGGTCTGCTGAGGAGAGATGAGGGACTTATGAATCAGGTCAGAAAGGTAGTTTGGGATGAGAAGGTGCATCTTTGGGATGAGAAAGTGCATCTGAAGATGCATCTGGGAGAAATGGCAGAGGAAAATACTACATCATGCAAAGAGCACGATGGGTAGGTTGTAACCAGACAGGAGATGGTGATAAGGAGGGACAAATTTTTCCAAACTGTTGAAGAAAAAGACACAACAATGAAGTAGCTGTGGTGCTGAAGGGAAAGCAAAGACAGGTTACAAAGTTAGAGGTGACACAGGATGAATCCTAGGCCAATATGATCTTTTGGCTGTGCTTTCAGAGAGAAAGAGCCTGCACAGTGATGAAGGGAGGTGGAATGATAGATGTCTGTTGCTTCTGCAGCTCACAGAAGAAAGGCCAGATCTGAGGTGTAGGAGGTATGATTTTTCATTTAGCCTGATTTGAGCAAGAAAGGGGAAGCCAGGTCCCTGTGATGAAGACCTTAAAAAATTTATAACAAAATAGCTATGTAAAAGTAACCACCTGAAGCTGGGAAAGCAGTGAAGTTTTCCAGTGAGGAGGAAAGGTTGTGAAAGAGGATGGGATGCAAATGTCTTGCTGAATAGGAGTTAACCCTATGGAAGCAGAGTGTAACTAGGGTTGAGGAACTGTTAACAAAATAAAATAATTGAATGGAGACATAGATAACAATCATGAAAGATCATCTGTTTAATGTGTTGACTCAAATCAGCTTCTGTATTTGCTCATCTAGAATTTATATCATATACAAGCATTGCTCAGATAGTGCATCATGTAGCCTGAAGGAGAATGAGGGAAAGGGGTTTATAATTACTTCATGCCTCTGTGTCCTTCTATAGGTGGATTGTGTCTCCAAACAGTGCTCAAGGTTGTTTATCATTCAGGCAACCTGTTAAGGTAAAGTGGGATGACTTTTCCAGTGTTGGAGGGAAATGGCCTTTTCTTCTCATTTGCCTGGTCTGCAACACCCCAAAGTGGGGAGCACAAGGTGCCACAGGTGAGGCTGGGTGGATGGAGTAGCACCTTTTCAGGGTACAAAGGTTTTCAGGTCAGCAGTTTCCAGGTACCTTCCTCTGCACTGGGTAAGGGGCAGCTTTCGGTGTCACTAAATACAGGAATGGCCCTTCTGCTCATCCTTTCAGCATTGGGTGAGAGCAGCACATGGAAGGCAAGTGTCAGGAGGTGCTTTTTCTGTCACTCTTTGCTCTGGGCTGCCTCCACAGCTGCTCTGTCTTTGCTGTGTTTTGTCCAGAGGAAGTACAGGCGGATGCCTTCCACCTGGCACTGGAACACCACTGATCCAGAGCTTTTAATACCAGGCACCTCATTTTATGCAAATGAAAAAGTCTGTAAGCTTGCTGGGAGAAAAACATTTCAAGAACATTACGTCTTCTTTTCCTAGCTACCTCTACAAACTTATACAACTCATTTCATGCATTTATGAGTTTGTTTCCCTGATGCAAAACAGGGAATAATAATGCTTCTTAAACCAGTTTTAGTACAGAATTGTAGTCAGATTAAAAAGGTGCTGAAAAGATGCAGCACGTGTAGATTGTATGTAGTGCAGGAGTCTTCCAGTGGCAGAATGTGTTGTATTTGAAGATCTTGGGAGTAAATCTCTACTACTGCCTCCTGTCATAGACATTGCCTTGCTCTTATCTACTTGGTGTTTTTTTAGGGAGAATATGATGCAAGACTCCACAGCCTTCCTGGGCAGACTCTCCTTTCTTTCAACTGTGGGCCCAGAGCTGTATGCAAAAGGACCCTAGTCAACATCTGTATATTCTATGCACTTCTATATTAAAACACTTAAGGGCATATTTTCATTTTGCAGTTTCCCATCATTTGTTGACCACATGAAAATAGAAGCTGCCCAGACTAATAACACAAACATCTTTTGAAAAGATTTCAGCAACATGCACGACAATGTTATGCAATGCTTTACTAGGTGGAGGTTTGAAGAAGAACTTCTCCAAAGGAAATTACAAGGGGAAAGCAGATTGCAGTTTCCCAGTTTGGCAGGTGTCCAGGGAGATCCCTGAGTCATGGAAAATCCATTGGGATTGCTTTAGTGGCTGTGTTTCAGCATTACATCTTGTATAGAGAGCAACAGCTGGATGAGTTTGTTGGTCAGTGTAAAGTTGTTGGCTTCTACATTGATGATGCGAGAGAACTTTTTGATTACAAATGCTTAACCAGACAGTAAATGCAAGTATGATTTGTTGTTAGGAGATGACTCTGTTTTGCAACATCCTTCTCTTGTTTCTTTTGCCGTATTTTGTGAAAGTTTCTGATAATTTCTTTCTTAGAAATATTTAGAGAAAAACATCTTGGCTGGTGTTTTCTTAAGCCCAATGACGTCAGTGCAGTAGTTGCTGTTCTGATCATCAGAATACTTGAGCAATGAGACAGGACAGGGTGTAAGATAAATAACCAAATATATTATCGTGCCTTCAATTTAGTGTTTGACTATGGAAATACTCAGTTTATGTGAGTGAAGAGCATTGTGGAATTGCTCTCCACCTCACCCCAGAAAACATAACAGAATCCTCATATGTGGGCGTTCTTCTAGCTGGTCTGGACTGATTAGTAGTAAATACAGCTCATCTCCATTTAGCGAAGTAGAAGTTAACAGTTACCAAAAATGGGACCGATAGACTGCTCAGTCTATTCTGTGTCTGAAATCTGTGCTGTAGGCTGTAGAACCAGCCTGTTATAGCTGAAAGGTTTAGTCTCTGTTACAATTTAAGCAAGTAATTTATTAATATTTCGCACTAGAGTAAGTCCACTCAAGTTTAATGGAGTTAGGGACATTCTGATCTCTGATTTGCTCTCTGAATTATTACTCCAGATTTAGTAGTGCAAGAGAAGAACTAAAGTCAGCTTCTGGTTTCACTTCTATCTGTGTAAACCTGAACTCATGCCAGAAATGATGTTGATTTATTGGAGGTACTTAGAGTTTACACTGGATATAAGTTTGAGCATGTGTGTCTGAGCTGCACAACCGAAGTTTGATATGAAGTTAATTTTGCCCATTAAATGCTTAACCAACCTCTTGGTTCCTCCTGCCCATTTACGTAATATTTTATCAGAGATTTAAAGGTCAGCCAAGCTCTGACTTACCCTTGTTTTCCCCCATAGGGGCATATGACAAATAGGACGCACACAAGAGGATAAAGCTGGGAGGAAAGGAGTAGGTGGCACTGACGCCCCTGGAAATTCGGCCTGCCTTTGGCACAGGGCCACAGCAGCAATTTCCAGCCCCATTTTGAGGGCTGAGCCAGCAGGACTGTGTTTGGGTAGGAAGTGATCAGAGAGGTGTGTGCCTGTGTGCTTTGGCACAGTGCAAGTGGTGAATTACTCCAGCCTCGGAACCTCCTCTGAACTCATTAGTATTAAATCTGAACAGAAGAGACTTTGTAGGGAGGGAGAGGGTGGGGAAGCCGGAAAGGTAGCAGTTTAGACGGCAGTTTCCTAATAACCTTTCCCACACCTACCTTCCCATACAGGGTCTCATCTAAAGAACCTTGGCATGAAAAACAAACTCTGGCACAGAGAGGGAAAGGGAGGGGGAAATGAGAGGAGGAGAAGAAAAGGAAATAAGGGGAGGAGAATGGACACTGTGCTGAAACAGCAGATTTTATTGTTATTTCGTGTTATATATGGTGATACTAGAAGTTCTGCTTGAGAGAGTGATTTGATGTACTGTGTATAATCAGATGTGGAGGTAAATATGGTACTTGCCCTAGAGGACTTGCAGTGAAAAGACGTATCAAGTAGAGGTTTAATGGCTTCAATTCTGTTTGGTGTTTTCATTTAACTGACTGGATAGTGGAATACAGAGCATACCTATTAAGTTTCCAAATCATAGACTGGTTTGGGTTGGAAGGGACCTTAAAGATCATCTAGTTCCAAGCCGCCTACCATGGGCAGGGACACCTTCCACTAGACCAGGTTGCTCAAAGCTCCATCCAACCTGCCTTGAACGTTTCCAGGGATGGGGCATCCAAACTTCTCCGGGCAACAGGTTCCAGTGTCTCACCACCCTCACAGTAAAGAATGTCTTCCTAATATTCAATCTAAATCTACCCTCTTTTAGCTTAAAGCCATTCCCCCTTGTCCTATTACTGCATGCTCTTATAAAAAGTCCCTCTCCAACTTTCATGTAGGCCCTCTTTATGTACTGGAAGGCTGCAGTAAGGTCTTCCCGGAGCCTTCTCTCCTCCAGGCTGAACACCCCTAACTCTCTCAACCTGTCTTCAGAGGAGAGGTGCTTTAGCCTTCTGAGCATCTTTGTGGCCCTTCTCTGGACTCGCTCCAACAGGTCCA
>JAVJGI010000035.1:15152739-15170272 GCA_035590275.1 Ibycter americanus
ACAGTTCACGATGAATGGCAGAGAGGGTATAGAATGCACAGTTCCAGTTACACCCACACAGTGATAAACTGGTCCCAACCATTATAACTAGGACAGAAGTGAAGCAGCCAGGTGGGTACACTTCTTCACAGAAGAAACTACGGATTATAGTAGATCATGAGTGAACGTAAGTCATGCAGGTTTTGAGGTTTCTTTTATAAAAAAAAAAAAAAAAAAAAGTTATTGTCTTAATGGAATATGTAACCAGGAATGTGGTCTGAAAGATGCATGAAATAATCTCTGTACTCAGCATTGGTAAAGTCTCAGCTGGAACACTGTCCCCAGTTTTGAACAGTGCACTTCAAGAGAGATGTACTTTGACCAGGTAGAGCCTGGAAGTCAATTAGAAGAAGAATGAGAGGTCCAGAGGACATGACCTCTAAGAAAGACTGAAAGAGCTGGGCTTGTTTAGCCTGGAGAAAGATGACTGATGAGGGACATTACAACAGACTTTAATAGGTTTGAAAACTGTTATCAAGAGGAAGAAAAAATCTGCTCACCATGTCTGTGGTTGATAGGGCCAGAAGTAATAGACTTAAATTGCAGCAGCAGGGATTTAGATTAGACATGAGCCCGACTATTCAGTTTTCATCCCCATTCCTCTCATTAGGCTCATTCCAATCCACTGACGTGGACATGTAGCCCACCCTAACAGAAAAGGTGGTGTTGATAGGCAGCTGTTTGCATTATTGTCCTCATATGCCCACCCTTATCTATGGAGCGTCCCTCTTGCTCTACCCATATTGTGATCCTGAATATAAGAATGCGTATCTAAGTCATGATCTCTCTTTTTCTCTCTCTAGACATCTGTGTGTATTGTTCCATAAACAGGTACTGGGTTTCCTCATTCTTTGCCTTTCTGTTTGTCCCAGCAGATTGTTGTCTCATGCATGTGGTTTGCCTCTGAAGGGCAGAAAAATGAACAGCGGATTCTGTTTCTAATGGCCTGTGAAAGGGGACTGCCACAACAGGCCTTGCTGGTTATATATACTTGTATGCTGTCAAGTCACAGAGAGCTTTGAGGCGTAGGAGAGAGACAGGATTTAGCTCTTCTCCAGGAAGTGCAGAAGCAATTAACCAATGATTAAGGAGGAAAAAAGGGAGCAGTGTAGTGTGTATGGTAGGGGGGTACATGGTGGTGAGGGGAGAGGACATTAATTGACTTTCTGTGAGACAAATTTCCCTACTAGAAAGCAGTGCCCTTGATGGATCAAAGTCCTATTCTGCTGCTAGGGCTGAAGAATGAGTAACTTCTGTGTTGGCAAGGTAGAAAAGAAACACATTTTCCAATACATAAACATCAGGTGCTTTCTGTCTTGTACTGTTATGACTGAGAATCAAGAGATTTAGACCCCTAGTACTGAAGGGGCTTTGAAGCTGCAGCTTTTTGAAAAAGCAAGAAGGAAAAAGAGTATAATGGGAATCACTGCCTTTTGTTTTTCTACTTTTCGGCTTTACAGTCAGATCTGTGGCAGTAGCTAAAATGTAAACATTGTTTCCTATGCCAGCAGGCTATGTGAGCAACTTGTGTGCACAGTGGTTTCATCATGCACAAATGTAATGACAAAACATTGCAGGTACGGGCAGGTGTTGTGTGTTATGTCTTATGTATATAGTTTTTGTGTATTTAAGATGCAAGTGGCCTACATAGCTGCACATACACATACTATGTGTATGCAAATGTGTGGAAAACCAACGATCTTCTGCAGTGATCCACCTAATTCTTACCAATTTGGAAAATGATCAAAATGTTAGTCCCCAGTCTCATATAGTGTGCTGTTTCTGTGTGCTTTACAAAGGCTACTTTTAAGTCCAAGGATTAGAATAAGATGGAAGAGCTTGAGAGGAGGGAAGGGTTGGTTTGTTGTTTTGCTTTTTCTTTGTGGGTTATCAGTGGACTTGGAACATATATCAGGTCCCCAGGTGGGAACTTTTAACCAGTGTGCTGCATCTGGAGATGTGCTAGCTGTGTGCGTGGTAGTGCTGTTGCCTGTTGAAAGAGCGTCTGCTATCAAGTTCTGCTGTGGGTATGGCCATGCAGTTGTGCTAAGCACAGCCCTGAGGAGGTAGGGATAGGAACTAGATGTCTAGAGAAGGAGGCTTTGTTTTACTCCTCTCGATGCCTGCCTCAATCATACTCCAGTGTTTGCAGTTGCATATTAGGTAAAGCCTGTGAAATGTTTCTCTTTTTTAGGGATCTTTGCTGAGTGGTACTTTTTTTGTGCTGCTCACTGCTCCAGTTTGTACGTAAGCGTAGGCAGTTTGTGCAGTTGAATGAACCTCGTTCACTGACAGTTTGGACAGGCAGTCTTTCAGAATGCCTTATCGATCTCCTCAGTATTGGAATGAGCACTCTTCCAGCAGGCTGCCTCTTATATGTCAGCCTAGTGAGCTGGACTGAACAAAGCGATGGAAAGAAAACTGTAGCGGAACAATCCTATACTGTCCCCTGGAGGTGGACACAGTGATTAAGTAGGGAAGGTTTACCTCTTCACTTGAAGGATTCACAAGCTATTTGCAAAGAGACTGATATCTGAAGAAGAATTATTATTTTTTATTCAGTCATTGCAGTTATCTCTGGAGTGGCTTTCTGGACAGCTGCCTCTGGACCTGTGATGAGTGTCTCTGCTCCTCCCTGACCTCCCTCCGCAATGGGCAGACGGACAGCTCAAATGAGAGCCATCAGACTAACCCGTTTGTTATCTGCAAACAGAACCTGACATAGGCAGCATGAACTGAAAAATTAAGTTCCTGGGCCTGTTGTTAATGTAAAAGTGTATCTTTCAGGCAGTGTAAGTCATGTGCTAGCAATGTGGTCCTATCCAGTTCACTTGTTAAAGCTATAATAGTTTTGTTGGATTGGATTCTCTATTGCAAAGGCTTCTAGCTTGCTTCTGACAACCTCCTCCCTCATCTCTTTCCACTGCTTCCCCTTCCTCTGCAGTCCCAGACACGTCAGTGCCATTTATCTCATGTCAGCTTGAGGTGTACTTCAGCATTGATTAAGCCACCGTCAACTATTTTCTCAAAGTGATTGCATGTGAACGTGAATCTTCTCTGTGGCCTGCCAGTGGATGCTGGATGGGATCCCATGGTGTGTCATAATTGCTGTTTACTTTGTACAAGATTTAAATAAATTCATCCAGGGCATAAGGCCGTCAGCTGTGCTATGCCACTTGGGAGCATCAGTGAAACAGGAATATGGCCCTTCTGGGAACATGGGGACAGACATCCATATAAATTACTTTGGGGAACCTGAGGCAGCAGGTATCATGCTGTATAGTGAATTTATTATACTGGAAACAGTGTGTTATACTTAATTTTGTAACTTGGGTGGGTTTGATGCTGTTAAGAGACTGAGAAAGAATGATTGATGAGGTGGATAAGGGAGAGTGCATTTGTGCATGACAGAAAAAAAGGGTCAAAGGGAATGAGAAAAAGTTTAGAGAGGGGAAAAAAGAAAATGTAGGTATGTGCAAGAGAAAGGGAAAAAGAAGGAATGGGGATGTGAACAGGAAGCAAGATAAGAGTGGTACATTTAACTAAAATTCATGTAGTGTAATGTCATAATGTAAAAATGAACATACTCTTGGAACCTAAATTTTTGAGGTGAGGGTGCAAGCAAGTTATTAAAATGAAAAGTCTTCAATTCATAGACATTTTCTAGAGTATGTAAAGGCATCCTCCTACTTTCTCAGTTTGTTCCCTATTGGATGACTCACAAAGTACCATTAAGGATAATGATGATGTGACTGAGCGAAATAAATAAATAAATAAATTTGCAAATACCAATGCTACCTCCATCTTGAAAGGGACATTAATTCACCTGCATCACAGAATCAGCCAGTTTTTTGAGGATAGGGAGTTGGGAAGTGTTTGACCTTCCACAGAGTTTGTTCTATGGCTTTGTACTTGCAGGGTTTTTGCACAGCCTTCTGAAGCTTTTGGCGCTGGTCACAGGTCAGATAACTGCCAGTCTCATCTGTTCTGGAAGTTCTTATGCTTCCATTTTGCATTTAATGAGGGAGACTAAAGTTTAACCTTTCTGGGGAGCTTTGCCAGTTTGTGTCATGTGAAGATTTGGTTCCCATGATGCCTGTTGATCCTGCATCCTGCCTGTCCTTTTGCTTGAGTACCCATGTGCTGCTAAAGAACCACACAGTGCAATAGACCTGTAATCAGACAGTCAAAACAGGCATCTCTGAACAGCAGAAGTGATAAAGCCTATTTGCCAGTGTATTACATCTTAGTGTTGGATTCTGTGGTGTAAATTAAGGACTGATTTCGTGTCAAACCTATTCCCTCTGGGGATGGTAAAAAGATTTCATTCTATAATAATTCCTCAATAATTGCATGAATATGTTTGTAGGCATAAATAAACATTTAAAAAATGAGAAGATGCTTTTAGATGTCATTAACTTCTCTCATTCATAAAAAAAAGCTGTTAAATGTGAAACACGGGCCTGGTAGGGGTGGTTATAGAAAAAATCTGCTCTCAAGAGCATTTGTAAGTAAAAGGGACTGTGACCTACAGACAAAAATTAAAACCTCAACTATCTGTAACTGAAATTATAAGAAATTGATGAAATAAGACAGGTATCTGACTAAACACAAGAAAATAATCAAAAATCTCCTCTCCCTCATGGCAAAATATGTGTTATGCCCACATTAATCAAGTTATTGTCTACAGTAAAACAAAACATATCATGTCAGAATTCTGTGCTTCATCATGCTGTAAATGCTGTGCACAATTCATTAAATATTTATGAAGACAAAACAAGACAAAGCAAAATCAAAAAACCAACAACGTCCCCCCCCCAAAAAAAACAAAACCAAAACCCCAACCCCACCAGCCTCTGAAGGTTGATTGATTGTTTTGGGCTGGATTTTTTTTGTCTTTTATAAAATGAAGCAGCTGTCTGACGTTAAGTCAGTAGGAAGCTGCCTGGTGACCAGGAAGTCCAGCAGCCAGTGGAACTGGGACAAGTAGAATGAGAAACTGGAACTGAGGAAAGCTCCCATCAGTGTGCAAATATTCCTGGAGAACCAAGTTTGGGGCTTTTGGTCTCCAACATTGTGACTTGAGGCCAAAAGGTGCTGGAGCCATGAAGCCCTGATACTGCTTATACTTATAGTCTTGAGGTTTCCATCCTACCCCTGTTGTGGCTTCAGCATTGATATGTTGAAAATGAGAAGCCTCGTTGTGTCTTCACATCATAACTAAATTTGCCTTTCAAATTGTTTCAACTTTTCCCCCATTTAAATTGCAAAATTCCTATGTAAGTCTTCTTGCGAGGCCAGGTGAAGTAGACTGGTGAAGGAGCAGCTGTTCTGTGACTCTGTCCCACCTTTCCACAGATGACCAGTGGAGATGCAATACACATTTCAGTAGAGGTGTTGGTAGGCATTAAAGGCTCTCTTTTAGAGAGGCAGTCATGTTGGTAGGTGTTAAAGGTTCTCCTTTGGTGGTTCTCTGTCCAAGCGAACCACTCTTCTACATCCCCAAAATATTACTTTTTCTCTATATTAATTTCATTTCACATCACTGAGAAAAGTGCTGCCCTTGGTGAGAAATGCTGCTCTGTTCGGCAGTTCCAGGACTATGAGTGATACCATGACTGAGCTGATGGCTACCCAGCATCAAATCCAGCTTTAACACTTTGATGAATGCTCCCAAAAACAAGGGACATAATGTGGTTTTAAATCCCACAAAATACTGGTTTTATGTTTCCTACCCATTCCCCCTTCTTGTTCCCTTTCTTTTTCTCTGTCTCTTATTTCCTTGGATTGTAGCCATTTTGAATGGAGGCCATTTTCCCTTTTGGCCTGAGAACTGGACTGGAAATATTTGAACCTCAAATCCAGCTCCAGTACATTTAAAATGTTTTATCATTGAAATTTAATCTGTGTAAGTAAAAAAAAAAAGCCCACGTGAAGGTGAAAATAACTGAATGTATCCCTCTCTCAGTAAATAAAATAAAATAGGAAATAGATAAAGGAGAGAAATGTAAGGAATATTAACTCCAGGTACTTAACATCTCCCTTAGGCCAGCTTGGCAAATATCTTTTTAATCTGTGTTTCATGAGAACACTTGCAACTTCAAGTATTTTTAAGAGCCAGGAAGCTGAGCTCCATTGTGCAGGGTCATGCTGGCATGAATTGCTGGAACTGAGCCACCCATCCAAGGCATAGAAGAGGACTTACTACATTTCTGTTGGGAAACTGGCACAGGTGATGGAGGAAGGCGTTTTCCCTGCTTTGTTCTGACCGAACCTTTTTTTTTTGGCCTTTACATTTGCTCCCTGGGTGTCCGGTCACGTCGGTTTGCTCAGTCTGGCTCCAACCCCAGTCTTGATGACTGCATTCAGAGTTTGTAGTTCTTCCCCTTTCCTGCCAACCTTTGCAATTCCTTTTTCCTTCAATAGCTGCTTGCTGTCACTGAGCTAACTCTGGGGTCTGAATTTCTACATACTGACAGATCTGCCTCTGCCATTGGGTCAGAGTGACCTATTCATGGACCAAATTACCCTTCTGAAATTTATTCTTTCTGTTTTTCCTCCTGCTTCCTTCCAAGGCAGCAAGTTCCCTTACATGTCTTCTGTTAGGAATGTGAGTCAGAATAGGAAAATGGTCTGCCTCATCCAGGATCTTCTTTCTTAGCTAGATCCAGGGGTTTCCTGTGCAGTCACAGTGGTCTTCTGATCTTCTGCTATAGAAAGGGGATGAGAATGGGAAAGGTAAGCTGATTTGGAGGGTTCCAGAAGAAGGGTTCATGTCTCTTGTATTTTGCAGGGATTTCTTTGCACTTCATAGAGTGGGATTTGATTAATGGTGTAGGTAGAGGGGGTCATGTAGGCCTCTTCAGTTCCTTCCACTCCTTTCTTTCTCTCAGTTAAGGAGCACACTGGCTGAAGACTAACTTCAGGAAAGGATGTTGAAGAGCTTGACTGCTGCTTTGCATTCTGGAGAAGTTGTCTTTTTCCCTGCTTGAATATTCATGCTTGTTACCTGCCCATCTGACTTGGGGGTTAGAAAGAAGCATTTTGCCTCCTAACAAAGACAAACACTACCTGTTTCAAAAGGAAGGATAATGCATCCTCCATGTGCTATTTTCCAGTCAGGTGTGTTCAGGTCTGCCTCTGGTGATCACGTTATGCCTGGAACCCTGAGTAGTTTCCTTGTTATGATGTTACCTGAGCTAAGGTGATGACTTCTAATGTTCTTCTGGCTTAATCTACCTTCCTGAGTCACAATAAAGTAGGGTGTGGATGCACTTTGTTCCCACTGGACCTTCCATCCTTTCAAATTACCTTTCTAGGCTTCTGTCCTGAAAAGAATGCCCATGCTATCAGAATGCAAAATTACATGACTGGAAGTTGCATATTCTTATGGTCCCGTTGAAGGCAGAGTGCTCTTTATGTCCCTGATACTGCCAGTGTCCAAGACAGCGTCTAGAAGCTGTGAATTGTCAGCATGCTGCCTTCTGGGGTAGTTTCAGTCAATAGGAGCGTTCTTTTGATGAAATGGTTGTCTTGAACTGTATTGGTTGAGATCATCATATAGTTTTATGCATAGCTTATGGAAAGAACTTTTGCTGCTTGTCTGATCTGCCACCAGACTCCAGAAAGAGCAGTATGGATTAGAAAACCAAGTAGTTAGTTGCTCTTTATTAAAACAAACAAACAACACCAAAAACAAAAAGGCCAAGCTCATTAAGCAGTTCAATAAAACAATCATAATTTTTCTAAGAATTTATCTGAGCCCAACCAGCTCATTTCAGAAATGTATTCTGGCCTCTTTGATGGTTCTTCCAAACCTGGCATTTCTGATTCCCTGTCTGCCCCTCCTTTCCCTGCCACATGCTTGACCTCCGACAGCATTCCTTCGCTTGTCTTAAGACCTTACATGTCGTTTCACTCTCCCTCTCCCCCCAAGAATGCGATCCTGGCCTGAGCTTTCTAATTGTGTGTAGCAAGGATAAAACTCCTTGCCTCGGTTGGCTGCCCTCTTGTTTGGAAACTCACCCTAAACATTTCCACATGGTTTGCACTCTTTTTGCTCAGCTAAAATTTTTTTGGGGTTTTTTGCCTTTAAGCTTTTTCTTGTTTAAAAAAACCCTCCAGCTTCTTCTACCTTGGGCTGCTGGCACTGACCTTGCCTTGTTACTGTTTGCATTTCTTTTGTACCTTTTTGCAGCTGAAATCTCTATGGGCTTTTAAATCTGTCAGCAGCCGCTACCAGGCTCAGTGTGCAATTTAGCTCACTGTTTTCACAAGTTTCCCAGCCCTGAACACTTTCCAAATGAGCCATTGTTGGACTGAGTTAAAGAGGTATTGTCTCTGCTTGGGCTAGGTTAGTGTGGGTGCCAGAATCTGCATGTGCAGTGTTCTTAGTGCAGCAATGTCATCTTGATATTGGACCCCTGGACACTTCCTTTTCCAAACACTTTCAAATATATAGGAAAAAGAAAAGCCTGCCAAAACTGATTCATTGAAACCTTATTGGAAGCTTGTCTTTATATTCCCAAGACTCTCATTTAGACATCTTCATCTGTCTCTACTTATGCAGACTGCTTGCTATGAAGACAATTCTTGTTTAATTCCCATTAGCACCTGAAACTGGCAGCTGTGATTGGAGCCCTGTTCTGGTCAGTGATGAATAAACACAGAGCAAGTAGCAGCTTCTGGTTTGATGAGAGACACGTTCTGTAGGAAGAGAGACTATTGTTATCCACTTGTTACAGAAAAGAAACCCAAGCTGGGGAATACAGTAGTGTATCCAAAGGGAGCTTGTCGGGAGTCAGTTCCAGATCACAACATTAGCCTTCATTTTACAAATATAAGGTTGACTAGGCTCTAAAAGGGTGTGTTCTGCTGAATTCACTTTTCTTAAGAGACACTGAATTTGCTGGTCTGTTCGAACAGATGTGATGCTGTGTGGAGATACGTCCTTTACATCTGAAATGGTGGTTGTCTTTTGCTCGGGTGGGCTGTGTGGTTCCGAGGACAAACATCTAGGCAAACTTGTCAACCTGTAGGTTGCTGTTGAAAGTACTGCTGCTAGAAAACTTGTCTCATGACCTTTGTTTAAAAGATACGGTGATTTCACTGTGCTTCTACAGAAGACCAAGCTGGTACTGCAGGCCAGGAAAAAGGTGTACTGAATTTTTCGCTTCTCTTTGAGTTGTAAGGAGTGTCTGTGTCACATAAACCAGTCCTTTCAGTTTTTTTCCTTCATGCCTTTCACGTGATCTTTCCTATCCTTGACTAATCATTAGTAATGGAAGTTTGACATGGGAGTTGTTCGTAGCTCTTTGTAGCTTCTGCTCTGACAGGGAGAACTTGCAGTAGCAAGGTAAAAATTATGAAACCAATAATCTCTGGAGTCTTTGGGAGCCACTATGTCCTCTGCTTTTTGACTGAAAGCTAGTCAACATACCTGGTCCAGATTCCTCTCAAACTATCAGAAGTTATCAATGCAGCTGTTGACACTTTGGTTGTTTTTTTTTCTTTCTGTTTTTCACAATCTGCAGGATGAATTGGATCTCACAGACAAGAACAGAGAGGCTATGTTTGCACTTCCTCCAGAGAAGAAATGGCAGATTTACTGCAGCAAAAAGAAGGTACTACTGTTGTCCTGTCTGAAGTAGCTCACCAGTAAATTCTGTGTGCATGTACATGATTAGTGATATACATCTAGATTTGAACTATGTGTTTATCTAATGTTTACTCAAGAACATGATTGAGTGGTGTAAGGATTTTTATCAGCATGAATATGGCACAACCTTCTTACAAATGATGCATGCATGTGTGATTTCTGAAAAGAATGTTAACAAGTTAAAATAATATGTTGGCCTATTTTGAATCTTTTACGTGTTCAGTTTTGGGTGTGTTTTATTTTTGTTTTTTCTTTGAGCTGGAAGAATAGCTATTATGGAAATACTTTAAGGAATCTTTAAAAACTTTCATAGGTTGCTTAGAATAGAAAATGTACTACTGAAATCTTTCAGGATGTCTTCAAATACCTATATCTTAAAACTTGGTAGTTCAAGGCCTTCCAGAGCTTCTAATAACCGTTCTGTATTGCATGGGAAAGTGAAGAAGACCTGCTCCTATCAATTTCTATGTAACACTTCTTCATTCAGGGTCTTCAAACCTCTGATAAACTAGTGAAAGGGGCAGTAAATCAGAGGCTGATGTATCACACTGGGTATTTTGTCACTGGCAGGACGATGGTCAAGTGCATTGACAAGTTGTATCAACTGCTGAGAAACCAAAAGAAGAATTCCTCAGGTGTGGTGTGATGGAAAACTGTTGCTGCTCTATGAAGGAAACAGTCAGAAACAAAGATAGCTCCAACAGCATGCGTTCATTAACAATAAACGTTAGGGAAAAAAAGTGCAGTGGGTTGCTGGCTAGCGTTCCCAAATGCAGAAGTCATGCTATGAGAGCATCAGTTTTTACATGTAAGTCCACATAACAGAAGCTGAAAGAGGAGGTTTATATTTCAATACTGAAGATGGCAGACTGAAACCCTGATGATGGTCATTCTGAGGTTGTGTTTGCTGCTTTCCTTGGGGGAGGGGATTAGGTTTCTTACCATGTAATTAAAGAAAACCTCAGTCAGGCCAATCAGATGGGTGCTTTGCATGTGTGTTGCTTTTGGTTGAAATGTATTACACAGGGAAGTTAATAGCAACAAATTAGTTACAGTGCCTTTGAGCTAGCAATAATTCAGGAAGTGCGTAAAAGCAGTCTAGGCTGAGTTGTCTTTGGTGTTCTCTCCATTCTTCTTCCTGCTGGTACACAGAGCTTGCAGTGGAGGGAAGGTGCAGACTGCTGTGATTAATGTCTGCTTTACATTTTTGCTGGCTGGCTCAGCTGGCTTTTTCAGCTCTGGTGGGAGAGGATCTATTTGTAGCCATCTTAGGGAACCACAAATTCCACCTCCTGAACCAGTCAGCCTTGGCAGGAAGATTTAGGCTTTAACATATTTAATATGTTGGTTGGGTTCACTATATTACACTTTTCTTTTTTTAAGCAATAGATTTGATGTAAGAATCTTGAAGACCTCCAGCGTTAAAGAAGCTGCATACTGGAAAATCTTTATAATGCATTTATAGCGCAACCTCCGCTAGCTGAACTCCAGCTACCCAAAATGATGTGCTAACTGGAACAGGATACTGTTGCCAGATGTCTATTCATTACATTGTAGATACTTTCAATTACTTGAAACCTTAACTGTCCCATGTTATTCATTGTTTCACTCACAGGCAGTCAGATGATTAGTGATGACATATCTCTCTCTCAGCCTACTACCTCATCCACCTATCACCATTGTTTTACAGTGACAGAGAAGCTTGTTGCAGGCTTGCCTTCAGAGGAAAGCTGTCTTTCCTGAAGAATTTGTAACCTAATTTTAGCCACAAATGGCTTAGTTTCTCACTTGGCAGAATGCTGCCAGCCATCCAGGACAAGCCACCAGAGAGCTCTGTCTTGCTGATGTTGGGTTCTTTGAGTTTCCTGGGAAGCGAGGGCTCTATGCTTTGTAATGTGGTAAGTGAAAACACTGTGAACTAGAAGGTCGAGAAGTGCAGGTTGAGGCAACTGTTCACAACCATTGATCTCAGATACCTTCCCTAGTCTAAAAGTGATGGAAGGTCAGAGCTGCCTAATTTGCTCCAAAGGAGGTGAGATTAGTGGACTGTCTTAAGTAAACAAATGGCACTTCCAAAAATGAGACTCAGTCATTATTCTAGGCACACTCCATTTATCCTGGCAGACTTTGGATAAAGTCTTTGGTACTTGTTCCCAATACAGTAGCAGAAAGTCACTATTGTATCAGAAAACTCATTTCACCTGTTTCCGATGCCAAGCGTTTCTGAAGAAACAGGTGAAAAACGTATATGTCTGTGCATTTGAAGTTATGTGCCAGCAGCACAACTTGTTAGTCAACATTCCATGGTTCTCAAAGGAGATTCAGTTCTGGATTGAAATTTCATGGTTGTGGGTGGTATCTACAGAGGAGCATTCACACAGTATTACAGCCATGCTTGCTTTGGCCACTTTTTGCCATTCTAGGTTCACACCTGCAAGCATTAGTACTAAAAACAAATCACCAATGATTTGATCTAAAGGAGTAGTTTCAACTAACAACTGTAATGAATGCGTCACTCTGATTTGTGGACTAGTTACTTGCAAGGAAAAAAGTCTGTTCTGTTGGAAAGTGTTAATGTGTTCTCAGTCTCAGCTGTCTTCTACCTTGCCATTAATCAGTACAGGGTGGACAATGAGAGATGCAGTTCTCTTAATTCACATCAGAAGAATCATTAATCAGTCACCACTGACGGCACCCTCTACCCAAAACACATGTTTTACATTGCCTCTTTGTGGTATGAATTTCCCATGGTACCATATTGAGTTCTAAGTAAAGTCATAAGAAGACAGAATACAAATGATGACATCATCCTCCAGTTCAGGTACTTTATTTTGGTTTTGTTTAGGATAATCTTCATGCCTCACTATCAGCTGGAATTTAGACTTGCATACAACATATAAGCCACTTCTGTAATCCCTTCCTGTAAAATTGTCTCTAGATTTCCTACTGTTGTATGTTCTGCAGGAATTAGATCAAGCACTAGACCATGCTTTCAGACGTATTTATTTGTAAATTTCTGGTGTCAAGGTTTAGAAAACTGCTGTTATTCAGTGCTGTTTTCCAGCAACTGATAGTAAAGTACATAATCTCATTAAATACTGATCAAATAATAATGTGGAAAGCAAAATTTGTCAGCTCAATTATTTCACCTGTAAATGAGCTCATATTGGGATCCCCAGAAGGGTAGAAAATGCAGATATTGTGCTGCTTCAGCACACATTGCTTTGGATGCAGTCTGCATTTTTAAGAATGAGTCCTCATTGTGCAGGCAATAGCTTACTGCCTTCTGTACAATCCTACAAGCTCTTAGACTTACTACTAATGGAAAATAATTCAAGTTGTTTTCTTTTTATAGCCTTTCCTGCCTCCAGAGACTAATTTGTAAACCTTCAGTTAAGCAGATTTTAGTAGGAAGCACACACATTGTGCAGAGTTAAACAGGTTCAGTTATTTTACTTTTGTGTTTCTTTGAGGGAAAAATTAGTAGCAAATCTCTTTCCAAAGTACAGTCAAACAGGTGTAGCTGTCCTACAGCTTCTTTACAAACAAACAAACAAAACCAACAAAAATCATAATCCTAATAACTATGTTGAGCTCTCCTAGATATTTTGCGGTTACTCTGTACTCTTCTGATTTTGCTTGTATCCTAGAATAGCTGCATGTTGAGTTGATTGTGCTTTACATACTTAAGTGAGATTATTCAAGTTCAAGTAGTGAAGCAATAATGGGCATACTGCAGCTTTCTGGAAAGAGGCATTTATAGCATCTGAAAAAAGACTACATGCTTATAATCCTTATATTGATTATACATTTTCTAATATGGGAAACAGACCTAGAGAAAGGCTTCTCTGCAATAGCAAAACAGGCTTTAAAAATTCTGAGGAAAATATATGTGAACCATGCGCTGTAACAGCCAATATGCAAACATGAGAATTTCCTTGTAATTCCATCCCCTGCAATTATTTTTTTAATATCTGTCAATTATATTTTTTATCTACCTGATGAATGAAAAAAACTAGTAAACTGAATATGAGAATAGGAGCCAGGAAACAACTTGGTTCTAAAAGTCTCTGATTTAAATTGTTGTACAATTTCAAAGAACTTGTCATTAATTATGTTTATATATAAATGCATTTCACTCTACCTGAAAGAAAGAGTAGCAAAGTTAGGAAACTTTGTGGCAATGTTCTAGCCATGCCATCCTCTCACACCTTTCCCCTATACTATATACACATGCCTTGGCTGCATACAGCATTCCTTTTCCATTTTACATTTTCCTTTACCTTTTCAAGCAATCTTAAAAATCTGAATATATTTTCTGTGTAAGGACTGTTCTTTGTTTTTCCTTGCTGCACCTATCTGTCTTCTAAGGTATTCTTGTAGGAATGGATTTTGTGATGAAGACTTGGGAAAGCTCTCTGCAAGTAACGGGAATGATGGAGTAGAAGGCACTTCTGTGCATTACACAATCACTAAGGAGTCCAAGTCCTTTGGACTGAGGCGACAGGTCAATGCTGAAACCAGTGAAGCTGTAGCCCAGGTGCAGAGTGCCCCAGATACACTTCTGGGGGTTTACACCTCTCCAACAAAAAAGCAACCAAGAAGCAGCAGATAATGATGCATCACCTTTTGTTCAGTTCCCTTTTCCTAACATGAGGGCTGCATCCAGCCCCACATTAGGCTTCAGAATGCCCTGGGGAACCCTAGCCTTAGTCAGATTTTAACTTTTTGTAGTTTTACTGCAATCTTTATACCATTTGCAGCTCAATTTCACAAACTCCCACTTTGGTCCCATGTTGGCTGTCTAACATTAATGAAGATAATGTCTACATGTGAGATTTTGGGTTATTTTCTTTGAGATTTTCTCTTTGAGCTTTGCCCTTGAGGTTTACAATGTCAGCAAAATGTCACCATAAAAAGTATAGCTTGATATTGTGCAGCTGGATATAAAGTAAGATGCTTCTGTCCTCCACACCTATGCCCATGCTTGCCTTCAGACTCTTCTTGTAAGCAAAAATTCCAATCCAAAACCAAGCTGCATTACTGCTATAAACCCTGCTTGAAACTCAGCTACAGTTCCAGCTTCCAGAGTGCAATTCACCCTATACCTCTGATTCATCCTCCTGTTAAAATGATAAATATAAAAATTAATTAATATATATAATATAATTTTTTTTTTGTGTGTGTGTGTGTGTATATAAAAGATAAACATGAAATCTGCTGGAGGAGTCCAAGCTGCTTTTGTAGCTTTTGATATAATTACCTTAGCCTACCAGGGATGAAGCAGAAGAAGGATGCAAATACAAAACTTGGAGTCCTCCTTGCCTTTGGGGAAACCTTTCTGAAGTGAGTGAAAGTTCCTGCACCTACTGCTTCTTCCTGGTTTGCTCTGTCCTGTGTTTTTTGCACTGTGAAGTGTAGTTTCAGCTTGGTTAACATGGAGAGGTAGTTATTTCTCAGCTAAAGAGAACTGGCAGGGCTTTTCTTCCAAAACCCTGAGGTCTTTTCTTCACATTTAAGTCTTCATATGGAGGTTCTAAGAGCAAGAGGCTGCATTACCTCTGTTGCATTTAGATAGGAATTCTGCAATTCTTGCTGCAGGAAAGTGTTCATTTCTTCAGGCTTCTACTTTAAAGTGAGAGATAGACATGGAGATATTCAGAGGACGATAGATATTCCCTAAAGAAGAGAGAAAATGGATCTTCATCTGGTCTTATTTAGTGATACAATATACCAGATGAAGACCACACCATTGTGTTGTCTGAGCATGGGTTTTTGGTTTTGTATTGTCTGATCTGAGCTATGAAAGCCCTTTGGGGTTCATCCTTTCTGTACAAAGAGTGCCAAGCACGTGGTTGTCTCATAATAAATGAAGTGGGTGGTTTGAAGTTGTATTGTTTTCAATTCTATCTTCATGCAGTATTTTTTCCTCTTTGAAATACTTTCAGAGTCTGTTATTGATTTGTATATTAAAGTGTTTTGGTTATAGATTTATAGCGATAAGGAGCATTTAACACGTCCCTTATAAGTTCCCTTCTTTAGAGTTGTTATTCCACACGTGGTATCTGGGAGCAGCAGACATGAATACATGATTTCCTGCAGTATTTGAGAAGCCATTTGTAAGGAGTCCCAGTCTGATGAGTTTTGCATGTTACTTCATGAGAGTTTTTCTCCCAGCTTTGCATGAAGTGTTTAGAGGAAGTGTGGGTGGGTGCATGGGTGGGTGCATGGGTGGGTGCTTCTACTCTCGTTTCTCCTGGGAAGTCTGAAAAATGCACAGTAACCCTCACAGCATGTATGATAGCCTAAAAGCAAAAGCAGCTGGTAGACAGTAGGAGGCTGAAGAAGCTATGTGGGACTTGGAGTGCTTAGTGCAAATGTATTGCTGGCTAAACGATGACGATATCTGGTGACCACAGGGCAAAGCCCACCCAAAGCCACATTGAATCTAGAGAACTAGACTTTATCTGAAGTCTTTGGTGTATCAGAAAATTGTTTTTCTTCCTACCAATGCTTTAGAATTTTGTGGCAGGAGCTCAGCTCTTCAGTGAACTTGTTAATTTAACTTGATATTCAAACCTTGAAAATGACCTGAACAACCTAATCTAACTTTGAAATTAGCTCTGCTTTGAACAGGTCCCTTCTGCCTGAGGCCCCTTGCACTCTAAGTTCTTTTGTGATTCTCTGAACAGACCATAAATCAAACTAGGAAAGCAGCTGTATGGCCCTATAAAGAAAGGGGGCAAGAGTAAGGCTCTGTGCAACATACTATCTCCTGTATTATTGCTATGAGACCAACTCCTTGAAATAGGTTGTAGCAGAAGATGTTGTTTGGTTCACTCTCAGTGCCTTCGATCCATGGTTGCTTTTGGTCTAAGTGACTGCATGACTTCCTTAGTTCAGGAGCGCCCTGGTGAAAAAGTCTGAAATGTGGAATTTCTCAAATGAATTCTCTGAAAATAGACTTGCTTTCAGCTAGCCTATGGCTCAGTGGAAATCTCGTAACACTGGTAAGTCACAGTGGGAGGACGTTGCCCTTTGCAAACCGCAGCACTCGTTCAGCTGGATGTTTGGAAACTGCCAGCAGCTGGGGAGTTAACTTGCTTTTTTCCCACCAGCATCTGTTCCTTTTTCTGTTAACAGAATGACTTCATGCTCATATGTTTGGGATGATTTGTTAGCTTGATGTTGACATTGGGTCATTCCAGTATCTTTAGTCTAGGTATGGAAGACAGGCATATGGCTTCAAAAATTATTCTTATTAATGCAAGTAGGTTTTAGAGCAGTAAATTCAGAAACTCTGGCCTATGACAAGCACAGGACATAATGGGAAACAACAAAATGCAGCGAGTGTCACTAATGCAGCAAATGCACACATTTCCTGATTAGCAGTATACTTGGGTCTTTTCAGTGTGAAAGTGTTGTTTGATTAATGGCACCTGTTAATGTGTGTTGTAGGCTTAAGTAGTAGCTCCCAAATTTGGGCAACATGGTTAATACTGTGTAAAATAAAGCCTAAGATGATACACGTTTCCTTCTACATCATTTAATGCAGAGAATGTGTTCTTACTGAAGATTAAAAGTTGAGATTCGTATAAGACATCATCTCATTCTTTTATAGTTCCATATAATGAATTTAGGTTTTTTTGTCATCTCACATAAGTATAAATTTGTTGATGTTGACCCCATTATTCTTTGTGTAAGTCAGCATACCTGAGAAGAAATATTGAGCGTTTTGTATGCTTTATCATTAAGTTCCTGTAATCATGTACTCTTCGGGGGGGGGGGGGGGGGGGGGGGGGGGGGGGGGGGGGGGGGGGGGGGGGGGGGGGGGGG
>JAVJGI010000035.1:15178251-15209336 GCA_035590275.1 Ibycter americanus
CCCCCCCCGACACACACCCACACATGCCCTGAATGAATTGCTTTCCATTTTCAGCTTATCTTCCCCTTTCTGAAAGGAAACATGGTACAGCAATTTCTTTCCATGGGCAGAACTCACATAATTTAGGCAATGAAATGTTTTTTTTCTTTTTCTGATGGCTCTAATGCTACAGATGTGAACTTGTCCCTCTTTTGAAAATGTTGCCCAGGTGATTGCTATAAATAACAGTGTGCCACCTAATGATTTCATGGGGCTGAATAAAAATCTACATGTTCATCCCAAGTATAAGTAGCTTTCTGGGGCTTCATAATAGAAATAGAGTGCCAGGTTTTAAGTACATAATCACATTTATTCCAGTGAAGTAAAGCATACATTGACAGCCATAAAATTCTGGTCTGAAGAAGGAGTGTGAAGGACCACTGAAATTAGATGGACTTTTCTGCTTAATATGCTTGCAGGCTGAAATAATTTCAGAAAGTGGGGACTGCATAGTGGAGTATCTGCTAAAACTTTTTTAACCTCAGCAATGTACAGCTTCAGTCTGGGCTTTAGCTCAGGAAAAACACTTACACTTGTTGTGTTCCACTGAAACCAATTTTCTCCCAATTCTAATTAAAAACAAAACCAAAACATAAGACGTACAGACTTGGAGTTCACACCAATTTCTAGTGGATGGAGAATGGTCAAATGCAGGGTATACCGAGGACCTTATCTTATTTGCCAAGCTAAAGACATATGTTAGGGGATCAGTCTTCTTATGCTTGGTTCTGATTGTGAAATGCCTAATGGTTTTGGGTTCATGTAGGAAATTATTCACAATGCTGATTTTTTTAGTGTATCTGTCCTGATGCTTTTCAGCCTGCATGTCTAAACCAGACATCTAGAAAGGTTAGTTGCAGCATTCCAGCATTTATACTTTTTTAATTTTTCTCTAAATAATTTTCAGGAGAAAAAGTATTGTAGCTTATTTTGGGATATAAAGGATGGATCTAGGCAGTCCTTAATTTATGTGTGTTTGTTTCTTGGAGTTCAGAACAGAGGCATGAGAAGTACAGGGAACATACATATTCCTTATTCTGACAATGTTCTTGTCACCTGTACTCTGAAACAATTATAGCTGTCACTTGGACTTTTATAATTCTATGCAGAGAAAAATTTCAGAAGGGCATATGAGCACACTTTGTATTTCACATCAGTGGTTCACCTTGGTTCCCTGCAAATTGACCTTACTTCACTACCTCTGGATTATCTTCCCATCTCTACTGTTCTCTTTGAGGATGATAAGATTATCTTATAAAAGCAATGCTGTATTTATGTATTGTATTCTTTAATTTATTTTTCCATCAACAAGGTCATATATTGACTTTTGCACAGGAGGTTAAGGTCTGCCAAGTGAGAAACCATTGTCAAGGTTATCATGGCCACTAAATATTCTACACAGAAAAGGGGCAGCAAAAGGCAGTTTACCAATAACATGGTGTGGCAATTCTAACTGGCTATTTGTAGGGAGTTGCATATTTCTGTAATGTGCCATTTGACATAGATTTGGGTCCATCAGATTCCTGCTGACTGTGGCCAGGAAAGGGAAGAAAGGAAAAGCAGCAGAACTTCTCACTCAATTTGAGAAAGGTCACCTCATTCTTAATTGCACCATTTATTATCATGAGGTGGTGAGTGCATGGCAACTGTGGATGTAATTGGTATCTTCTGCCACTTTGTCAGCCTCTCATACGTTTCATACAGCGGCAGTCTGCTATATGATGCTTTGTTTAAGTCTTCTGCTCTTCTTAATTGTTCAGCTGGATGCAAGAGCTGAATAAAGAGTCATGATCTGTCTAGGATGTGTCTGTACTGCAGTCCTTTGCTAGATGGGGACAAAGCTGTTTTGTCAGTATCGTGAATGGAGATACTCATTTAGTTTACATGTTGAAAGACTAGTGGAATGAAGAGACAGGAAGGCAATATCCAAGTCTCAGTCATTATTTTGTTTTTAATTCTAAATATTAAGATTTTGATTTGTGCAGAATTGTTGCAATGTGTTGGCATGTGGCCTGGCAGGAACTTGTCAGCTAACCAGGTGTTTTCTGAATGTGGCTATTTCTTATCTCTAAACCAAACAGTTCTGGAATACCTAAGGTTCTCTGACAGACCTACACATTTAATATTGTTCTGTATATTTTCCAGAGTAACTTTTCTAGTATAAGTAAGCATTCATATGCAGAAAACATTGGTGAGATCCACACAGTGTTCATACATCCCTGGACATCCTTAGAATGAGTCAAGTGGTTCAATCTCTTACCATCTGCTAGAAGTCTTAATATGAGTTATTCGTAGTTTATAATGGGAGAGTAGAATCCTAGAAACCAATCCTTATTTTGCCAGTGACTGTTACACTTATCTAGAAATGAATAGACCCATTAGAATAAAATCTCATTTTCATTGAGCAGCCAAGGAACAAGAAAGAATTGGTTCCTGAGTAGGGGTAGGTCTTCTTTTAGAAGTTGAGGTTGATAGAACTTAGCCTAGTGAAGAGGATTTCAGGTGTATTATTTGGGAAGTAGGAATAGAAGAATTAATATTGCTCCTACTGTAATTGAGGGGATGCTGTTCTGTTTCCTTGGATGTTCTGAGGTTGTGCTTAACTTTTTAGAATAGAATAGAATATTTAAGTTGGAAGGGACCTATACTGATCATCTAGTCCAACTGCCTAACCACTTCAGGGCTGACAAAAAGCTAAAACTTGTTATTAAGGTCATTGTCCAAATGCCTCTTAAATGTTGACAGGCTTGGGGCATTGATCACCTCTCCAGGAAGCCTGTTGTAGTGTTTGACCATCCTCTCAGTAAAGAAACACTTCCTAATGTCCAATCTAACCTTCTTTTTGCCTTACCACATTGAAATGAAGCAGTCTTTTGGCTTCTTTTCAGGTTCCTTGACTTGATATTAGTATTTTTTTTTCTCCATAGCAGATGTTAAACCCCTTCAGTGAATCCCGCCATTGCTCTAGCAGTAGAGAGGCAAAATAATTTATAAGATCTGTCAATTTAAAGCTACAAAATGTAAACCTGTTATCTGTAAATGAGCTATCTTTCTACTTGGAAACACAGTATGTTTAAGGGACGGAGGGCTGCTGCTTAGATGCTAAGGATAACTGTGTCTCCATCAAACTTTATTATTCTGTGTTTAATAACCTTAGCTGAAGGGGATTCTTTTTATCTTTTTATCTTGCACACCATGGTGACAGTGCTAACGTTACACTTTCAGAAATGTTTGTAATAAATGCCACACATCTATGTGCATGTGGAGGGAGATACCACAGTAAAAAGCAGTGCAGTGAAGAATCCCAGGTGGTTCTACAGTGGCATTTCATTCTGTAAAGGCTCCTTGTGTAACCTTGTTTAACTTTCTGTTCCAGGAACAAGAAGATCCTAATAAACTTGCTACCAGCTGGCCAGATTACTACATTGACCGCATCAATTCCATGGCAGCAGTAAGTTACCTTTCCTGCAAAGCAGGGAAGATTTCCTACCATAAAGATGTGTTTCTTTAGGAAGAAGTCCCCAGAGGAGAAGAATGTTAGCCCAAATGCATGACTGATTTAAAATAGAACTTCTGAAAGAAGATGAGTATATGTATTAAGAAAGAGTCCTGCTCTAGCAGAAGAATAGATTAGAAAGCACCATAAACATTTTCAGGTTTTATTTCTACAATACTGAGCACTGAAGGCAATCAAATTAGATTCTGGAATGAAAATGCAAGAGAATATTTGATGAATCAGAAAAGAAACTATTTGAAAACCAGGCAAAGTTTTGCTTTGCTGTGTGTGTTTTCAAATTGATTTCTAACTAATCTACAAAATAACACTGAGGTTATTAATTTAGCAGAAGAAGTAAAGGAAAGGTAGTTGTTTATGTAAGATAATATCCAATTATACAAGAGCAGATAAATAGAGGAACATGAGGCTGTAACACCTTAGACATCAGTACAGGTCAACAAGATATTTGAGGAAAACTTTTCTAATTGCCCTTGTTCAATACCTGAGTAATATGTCTCTTGCTCTGAAGCATCCAGTAGAGCTGATAGCAAGCAGAAGCAGAACACCTGCATGTAGTGTCTACTGATCTCCTTTGATATGGCAGATCTTTTATTTTGAAATGTGATCCTTTTATTGTTTTTATAGTAAAATTTTGCCTGCAGTTATTCATATGCAATGTATACTCAGCTTTTTTTGGCAGTTGTGCAAAAGCAATGATTGAATTCTTTTCCTAGCATCTTAAGTTTGTTTGTTTACTTACACTTCTATGTTTGATTTCTAAAGGCTTCTCTGCACCTTTTGTATCATGGTTATGAGCTATAAAATAATTTCATAAAAATAATGCCTTAATGGATGCTATATGTGTCAGTACTAATGCATTTTTCATGGCAAAATATGTCTTGCTCAGTAAAAAAAAAATATCAAGATTTACAAGTTATTATAACTCACTGTAAGAGGATAAAAGACAAGCTGCTTTCTACTGTGAGTCATGAACTAACAACATGATCACCTTTTTTCATGCCAATTTTCTTAGGGCAGAGTAATGGAGTAGAAAGAATATGGACTTGTTTTGAGAAAAAAGGTTGAGCTTTTGTGACTGGCATGGCACTATGCTTTGATTTCCTGACTAAACAAATTTGCTCTATGAGGGCCATTAAGGAAAAAAATAAGTATAAAACCTTGCAATGTCACTGAGCCAAATACTTCTGGTAGGATTTGATCCAAGGCCTCTTGAATCTGCTGAAAGTTTTTCCATTGATTTCAGTGACTTTTGGATTAGTTTTTAAATGATTTTGATGTAAACCTGGAGTGAATATGTACACACCACTTGCAAATCTGGAGCAGTTCCATAGAATGAGACTATATTTTGGCCTATGCTTCTAATTTTAAACATGTTTTAAGAGCACCAATAAACACCAGCCCTGGTAATGTTGTTTGCATGCCGCAGCACTGAATGATTGATAACCTTTTTTTTGGCTTCAAGCCTTATGATTTACTCCGGTGTTTTAAGTGTTGAGAAGACACACTGGGGTTAAAACCTTGCTTCTGATTTACCACTTTGTTGCTTTGTTTTTAGGCAGGTGAAACTTAGTTGACTCAGTTTCACAGGAATTGTATCAGCGGAAAACTGGAGTAATACAGCTGAGAACCAGCTCCAACATACTTTAAAATACATGTTCTATTCATTATTATTTAGACCTCAGAGATTCTTAACTTTCAAATGGTTATTTTGGGTCCCTTATATTTTCAGTCCTAAATTTAGTGGTGGGTTTTTTTCATTTTTATTTTTTTAAATGCATCCAAGTGTCGTTGGCTGAGAACTAGTGAAAGAAAAACATGTTTCATGTTGCTTCCTGACACTGTCCAGTCTATTTCAGTTTGTGTCTCTTGGGCACTATCAGGTATTATAATATTTTAATTAGAAATACTACAAGAAGTATTAGAGTTGAAATGGTAGCAATAATCACAGAAGCGTTAGTTTAACATGCCTGAAGTCCTGGGTTTTTAATAAAATTTGATCTTTGCATCTCCTGTGAATTAACGGCATAAGAATCTTTTCACACGCAGCTTTCATGTCCTTTTCTATATCCTCTTAATTATTAATTCCTTTTTTATATATTAGCTTGGCAAAAAAGTTCTTCCTACCCTCCAATAAAATGGAAATGGCCCCCTTATCCTGCTGATATCATTAAGTATCTTTCTGTGGATTTCAGCAGGCCAAGGCCCCTGTGCTCAGAGATCATTTTCTCAGAAGACACGCTACAGTATTACCCATCATATCTGCCTCTCATAGATTATGCTTGAGAGCAATGTGGTGATTTCTGACGTGCTTGACATTCCCTACTTGTAACCTGAGACCACTATGTTAGGAAGCACTTTAGGTCACAGATTCCTGATCCAGTTCAAAAAGCCGTGCATTTTAGGCACTGTTCTGTTCCCACAATTATTTCTGTTGCTGTGACTTTTTAGACTGTAATAGTTTTTAAATTTTAAAATAGTTAAAAACAAGAGTGTATGACAGTAGAACTGGATCTTTTTACTAGTCTGTAGTGTGCAGTTCCTGTGGAGGGACTATCCCATCCTTCAGGTAGCCTGACTAAAAGGAAGGGACCAAGTAGATCATAGGTAGACTGTCTTCTAGACCGGCCCTTAAGAGAAAGAGACAGCTGCTAATGATATCTAACTTAGAAGGAGGAGCCTCCAAATTTGCCCAGTCCTCTGATGTCTACATGCTGTAAATAATACAGGTTGCACACCCACAATTAGAGACCATTTCCATTATCAAGGTCATTGTCATCTTCTGCTGGTTCATCAACACACAAAACTTCTTTTCTTAAAAATGGAGCAGCTGCCCTTCTAATATCACATGTAAAGAAACCTCCCTGTGCTGCTTCTGCCCTCCTCACCCCATGACAGTCTGTTTGGCAGCACAAATAAACAAAACCTTCACTTTACTGGGGAGGAAAACTTCTGACAGCACCGTGTTGCTTTTATGAGCTGGGCTGTGTATGCATTTCCACAGAGAGACTTTCAGGTGAACAGTAGTTGCAGATCCAGATTTTCTGGAGAGATGGCTCAGTTGAGAGTATGAGACAGAGGTCAAGATTCGTAAATACAGCTATAGCCAGGCCTTTTTCCCTGACTAAGAAAGCATTTGTTCAGGGCAGAGCAGCTTGACAGGACATTAAAAATATGTATCTTTCAGCAGATTTTAGCAGGTGGATGATAACCCTCTCCTCCATCTGGGTTAGGTGACATCTATGTTATTTTAAACTTCTATGCTTAAAAGTTCAGGTTTTTCAAATTACAACTATTCATAGTTTATGATTCATAGTTTATTCTCTTGGTTCAGCCTTAATGTAGCTAGAGATGTGGTGCACCTTGAATTTCAACTGATTTGTTTTCTTTGAAAAAAGAAAGTTTTAGAGTAGTATTTTCCAGGTGTATCATATGAGGCACGCAATACAAAATTTTTTGATCAAATTTTGTTTTTAATTTTACTTGTATTTGTTTATGAACTGGAAATTATTTCAATAATGATAACACTTTGTTAGTTATGATTTTAGACAAGATCTAAAGAAAGAGCTTGGACTATCATGAGAAATCAGAATATCCAGGTTGCTTTTCCACTAGTTATTTTATTTGCATCTTTCTTCTTTCATTTCATTTGTGTGAGATTGTTAAGTAAAGCTTGGTCCATCAAGCAGTGTATTGCTGAAGCTAGTTCATGTCTTTTTTTTTTTTTTCTTTCTTCCTCTCTCTCTTTCTCACATGTACTGTCATTATGGTTCTGTATTTTCCTTCCCAGCAATTTAGGAGAACGATTAGCTATTAGGATAAGGTGTGGGAATTAATCAGTGCTTTTAATAAAAGTAAAATATTTCATTTTAAATGCAGCAAAATTTTCAGAAGTAATTTCTTGGACTGCCTGAAGTTTTACATATAAAATTCCTAGTGAATGATCGTTTTCAGAAAATTGTGATTTTTTTTTGAATTGGCAAATCAAGTAACTAGATGCTATACTTTACTAAGTGATGCACTTAATCTGGTAAGCTAAATATGCAAAATGTGCTTGTTAAAAACCCCTTATGTATACCACTTTTTAGAGACCAAATAAGGACTATTTTGCTTCCTCTTCCTACTGTGTTTGGTTAGCTGATAGTAACTAGCTGCATCCTCAGCACAGCAGACGTTAGTCCTCGAGCGCAGTTTGTAGTTCAGGAAAGCAATTCATCAGTCAGTCACATTAAATAAATCCAGCATCAAATAATGACAGTGCCCTCCCCTCTGTCTCCCAGGGACAGTTATGTTTTCTGTAACTCTTGCCGAGAAAGCTATTTCATAATGCAAACGCGTGACCAGTCTGTCTTTAGCGAGGGCATGAGGTTCTGAGTTCCTGGCCATGCACAGGAGTGAGAAATGAAAGGGTCTTGGCTGCCTGCAGCTTTAGAAAAGGGGTTTTCTGTAATCGCCCTCTGTTGTAAAGGCAGGATTATTTGTATTTGTTTCGTTTGGAAATGGGCCTTTTTCCCTCTGAACAAAATACTGTTGAGCACCTTCCTACCGTCCATTTGCTTTCCCCCCACAATGGCTCAGAGGAGAAATTAAGCTGTTGGAGGAATGGGAGCCTTTCAAAGGAGCATTTATGGGCCAAAGGAAAGATGACCAGATGGGCTGTCACCCAAGAAAATACAAATCAAGTCCCAAATCACACCCCAGGACTCTGCCATTGAGATTCCATAATGCCTGTTCAGGATTTCTGTTTATTTTTTGAAGAGAGGGATCATATATGGCTTGGCTTAAGCATTTCAATTTATGTTTCTGGCTGTCGGGGGATGCTGGCAAAAGATAAAACATCATCAGCTCATTTTCCATCAGTAGCGCTCTGTCATTCCATTAGGGCAGGAAATAGCTTGCTCTGTTATTGAGTGAATTTGACTTTAGCATGGATCAGAGAGAGGACCCCTAGAGTTAAACACATCTCCCTGTGCCAGCTGTTCAGCATAAGACAGCAACGGCATGTAGCCAAATGACCACCCTCAGGATCTGACATGTGTTGGCACCACATGGTTTGCAAAAGCAAGCAACATGGGAGCACTTCCAAGGGAAGTGAGGTGTTGGGCTGGTGGTGGGAGGGAGGGTTAAAGGAAGTTCCAGTGAGAGGGAGATTTGCTTTGGTGCTTGCTAAACAGTAAAATAAAGACATAAATATTTTGCTGTAATGGGCCATAATTGTAGCCGCTCTCATTCCACCACAGAGAGGTACGATATCAGATCCCTGATAGATGATACTAGTTCAATTAGGTTATTCATTTGAGAAGGGTTCAGAGCTGCTTTCCAGATACTGCTGAGTGATATCCCCAAGACATCCTGCCAATAAGAGAGTCGTTTGTCCTCTCTCTTTAACAATTAACGTGACTTAAGAAAACATAGCTATAGGCTAAGAATTTCCAGCATTGAGTCTTCTAAAAAGTCACACACTGAAGTTGTGAGCCTGAACAATATGTGCAATGGGCATTGAAGAATCTTGCTTCGCAATCCAAGGTTGCAGTGGTGCTGAGTGTAGGGCTGGGGCCCTGATTTCCTGTTATACTGCTGTTTTTTAATGGCATTATCTGACTTTGAGAACCTTATTTTTTGCATGTATTCCACTCATTGTCTGTCACCCTAATTTACAGTGACCCATAGCATCTTCATTTCCAGTTGACTACAGGCTCTAGTTATCTCAAGCTGCATACTGGGGGAAAATCTAGTCTCCATGTGCTTCAGTTTACCTGTTAAAAAACAGGGACAGATATTTTATGATGCTCCAGCTTTTTACACTAAATGTTCCTAATTAGCAAGGGTGAATTTTATAGGGAAAATCAGTATCTTAAAACAAGTGATATACTTGGCGCAGGGAAGAAAAATCAAACTTGTATGTACATAAACTGTAATTCAGGGTACTTGCAGGCTATTTAGTCACTTGAAGAAAAAGATTTTATGCTTTGAAACCTGACACACAAGTCTGGGGTTTTTTCTTCTTTTTTTCCCACCCAGATCCCTCCAGCCATGTCAGTCTATTAAAAGATATTACCTCTCCCTACAAACTTTGCCTCACATATCCATAGATCACCATAGCAGATCTCTGTTCCAAATTAGGTACAGTTTTCTGAGGGCATACTGGCAAGTATGATTTTTGGGGGGTAATCTGAGAACCCTAGTTTAGCCAGTGTGGCAAAGTGGTATGCTGCTGCCAGTCAACATGAGCAGCCTCATCTGGATTCAGTTTTGTAGCTGAGGCGCTGCTTTCCTGGTGAGAGGTCAGCAGGCACCTCTGCATGGATTGATCGGATAAGTTTTTTTCATAATTCCTCCCCTGTCTCTTAGCTTCCAGGCAGCCCGAGCTTTCCTGATTGTCATCTTCTTTTCTGAACAGATGCAGACTCTCTATGCTTTTGATGAAGAAGAAACAGAAATGAAAAATAAAATAGTTGAAGACTTGAAGACAGCTCTGCGGACTCAGCCCATGAGGTAATGTTGTTCATCTTTCATCGCAATTCACTGCCTCCCTATGGTCAGATGTGACACAGGAAAGAGTAGCAAGGACAGAAACCTCATTGTCTCACCTCACACAAGCCTCTCTGATATTTCAGACAATCCACAGAGCCCTGCAGTCCCTGGTCTGAACCTGCCTAGTTGGGAGGGCACATTAATGCTGAAGCATGTAGCTTCAGGAAAATAAAAGGCAACGTTTGCTGTGAAAAATCTGTGTCATATATGTGCAAACACAAGTAATGACTATGAAGATCCGATTTTAGACTTTATAGCCCCCTGAACGTCCCACGTAATTTGATTCATGTTGGGCAAAATTTCAGCCTCTGCTCTGTATTTAATTCAAGCTTCCCCTTATCTGTAGTAATGTGAACTGTTTGGTACAAAGCAGCTAATCCATCTGACATCACCTGGTTTGGCATTCTTCCTGTTCTATGTGTAACTGTGGTGTAGAGAAATGTCGGGAGACTTTATTGTGTACTGTGTCTTTGAAGGTAGGGTCATCTTTGTTTTTCTGGGAACAAAGCTCTGAACAATAGCAAACTAACTAGCATAGAAACCTTTTCCATTTAACACTTAGAAGAGCACTGAGCAGAAGCAATAACTATAGTCGATATGATCTCAGGAAACACTGTGTCAAAAAGTTTCTGAATATCTTTGTATTGGGCCCAAAATGGGCCAAATGCATTTGCATCCGTACTATGCTGAAGTTTTAGTTTCAGAGAGCTTCAGTAATGCCTAAGCAAACAGGTTTTTGTGGGCGGGAGAACCTAACCAAACCAAACAAATTAGCTAACTAAATAAAAACAACCAAAAAATTATCTCAAATAATTATGTTAATTGCAGTTATGTTGAATTGAAGTGAAGATATTTCTGGGACTTCTTGCAGAGCTAAGTGCTGATTGTGCTTCTTCCCTTCATGACGTTTACAAAGTTGACTGCATGGAGCTTCTCACCTCATGGCAAGTGTGAGGTAGAACGCATCAGCACAAACCTCAGTTTTTACCTCCTGTTGTGATGGGCTGTAAGAGAGCACAAAGCCAGTTTCTGATGCTCCTCTGAGGCATAAAGATGCATCAGGCTTTGGTAACTTTAGCATGTGGGTAAGGTGAGTGCTTTTAACATGGAAGTGGAGAAACAGTAGCCTACATTGAGACCTAGCCCAAGGATAAGGGACTGTTTGATCCTGTCTGTCACTATCCTAAAGCAGAGAACACAGTAAAATGCAGCTGGACTTTATGTTAAAATGGAAGTAAGACAACTGCCAAACTCCCAACTCTCACAAGGATTTTAAACCAAAGTTCTGTGCTGTTGAGACTAGATGTAACAACTCTATCACATTAACGTAGAGCTGGTTTGATACTTATTCTGTGAAAGTGATAGCTTTCATCGAGCATAGCCACAGCAGCAAGGCCTCTCTGCTATGTCCAGCTGAAGCACTTTGGTGGCCACCACTGGCTGTTCTGCTCAGTCATTTTGTATAGGACAGCCTGGCCTCCTTGTTGAGAGCAAGGCAATAGAGAAGAAACAGGAATGTCTTTTGCTCAAAGCCTAGCAAGATTTTCCTTCTCAGACCCATATTGTTTCTGCTGGATCCCCTTGACAACAGCTTGTTGCTTCATCTGTTTATAATAACCCTAACAAGCTTCAGTACAAGCATCTATGAGCTGCCTATAAAGTGTTCTCTTCTAAATCACTGGCTACAGTTATGGGGCACTTTTTTTTTTTTTTAAAGTAGTTAAGCCAAGCCAAATTTTGAGTTAAGTCCTATGTCTCAACTAATTTCCAGCAACTCAATTTGTTAGCTGCCAGATGGGCTACATGCCAATGCCTGATCAACAAGCCAATTTCTTCTTGATGGAAAGGTTGCAGTAGAGAGGCCCTCGACTCCATCAAATCCCTCTTGTAAGCAGTATGATACCCAAGCCTTCAAAATAATAGTCTTTCTAGTGGAATTTGGACATCAAATCCTATTTTCCTTGCCACTTCTGTTCATCAGGCCTCTGAAGAAATGGGAGAACTAAATTCACACAGGATGAACTGTCTGGAATCCATTTGTAATCGTAACGGTACACAGGGCTCTGATAGTTTACCAGTAGGCTCCTCTGCTTGAATTCTCTGATCTGGAGAAATCAAAAGAAGAAAAAATGCATGTGTTTGGATCTATGTTTTATTTTATTGTAGAACTGTGTCTCTTCCAGTAGAAAATGCACTAATCTGTGCCTCTATTCCAACCCACCCGTTCTAACAACAACAAAAACTGAAGCAGACCTACCCAAGCTCAAGTTCTTCTCTTTGGAGAAAATGTGATAGAAGCATCCCTGGGCAGCTAGTTGACCCCCTTTAAGCAAGTGCATTTTGTTCTGGTATTTAGGAGCTGCCCTGAAATAATAAAGCTAGGTTATGTCCCAGCACGCAGGAACAAGCCCAGCCTTAGAGAACAAAAAACCCACATCTGCACCTTGTAAGGAAACACATTTTCTTTTAGGTTTGTAAGAACTTATGACTATAAACAAGTGTGATGACAAACTGTTGGACAGAGCATTGAAAGAGGAGCTTTTCTTCTTGTATTTTAGTGCCCGAAAATGGAGGTTCAGAAGAGCAGCAAAAATAAAAACTTACAAGGGGTGGAAAAACCTCAGCTTTTTGGAACCCCAGAAGAATACCATCTTTAGTCTGAATCATGACTAACTCCATTTGCTGTCTGCTTTCTTCTTTTGTTTAATTCAGATCTGCCTCCTGTTACTTTTGTTTCATTTAGCCAGGTTGGATTCAAGTGTATACTGGAGATGATAATTTATGCATCCAGCAAGCAAAATCAATTATGCTGAATTTTTCAGCAGTTCAGTAGTGATCAGGATTATGTGTGCCCCCTGATTCAAAAACGGGTGCTGCAGTGTAGTCTTGGCTGTTAACAGGGTGGGAACATCCTGCTTTCTGCACACCCACAGCATATGATCTTTCTGTCTTCCCTGAGCTGGATCGGGTCTCACAAGGAGGCTGTCCCCCCCTACACTTGGAATCCATCAGTGGGTCATTACCTCTTTAGGCTGCCACATCTGTATTTGGATGAAAGGTTTGTTATTAGAGCTAGCTAACTCATTCTGATCAGCACTCTCTAAAACTTGAAAGGCTAAGAGGCGCCCTGCCTTTTAAAGTGTGCTAAACTGGTCAAGTGAGTCTGAGGTGAGGTTAGGCTTTAATTTGCTTGTTTAGCGCCTATTAAAACACACCCTGCTTTATTTACACTGAAGTTTTTGAATGTGTTAGCCAGAATGCATTGGCAAATATACTTAACTTTACACCTTACAGTCTAGAACAAGACCTTACTTTGCAGCATAGAGGACATATAAGATGGCAGTTAGTTACCCGTGTGTATATTGTGAGGAAAAATGTTCTTCATTTGCATGAGCTGAGTTTGCTTTTGCACATACACACACACACATCCCTACTTAGAGACATACAAATGCCAAACAGTCTAAGGATAATGGCGCTCAGCCTATCAGCTAAACTCCCACTTCTTTTTCTCTCCTGTACAGACATTTACACACATACCTCCCCACACTGAGCAAATCCTCATACTGAGAGTATCTGTTGGCTCAGAAACTACTATTGCCAATTCTTTATCTCCCTCTTGCATGATTCTGGCTTTTCCGGAGAATAGGGAACTAAGTGTTTTGGAAAACGAAGGTGAAAATCATCATTTGATTCCTGCTTCTGATGCCAGCTGAAATGGGAAGGTACTTGGTTTTGCTTCCTATGGAATAATGCCGCTTACTGTTTGTTTTCTGGACTAGGAAGAGCACAGGAAAATCCCAACATTGTTTTACATTATGTCGTTAATCAAGGTCTGTGACACACACCATTTTCCTGCGCATGCCTCCTTTTTGGAATGACCTCATCCAAACAATCCTAGAAAAATTATTCCACCAGTGAATTTAGTAAGGGATTGTACTTAATTGGGACAATGTGACTTTTGTGCATTTACCTTTTTTTTTTCACATGGTCATCAGAGCAGGTGAAAATGCATGGAGGTAATAGTGCCTTGTTTGTCTTGTCATAAGACCAGGTGTTCCATCCAAAATTATGTTTAAAGGACCCTTTGTTCAGCTGCTTCTTCAGGATGTTTTCTTTTGACAGTAGAGCTCCATATCTTCAGAAAGTTATTAATCTGAAGTCTTGCCTTAGTCCTGGAACTGAAAAGAAGAGCAAAACATCTGCTTCCCTCTGCCCACTCCCCCCCTCCCCCCCCCTTTTCCCCCCTCCGCCCCTAAAAGATGGAGGGACTAGCTAAGGTATATGATGGATTCATAGAACTGAACTTTGGAGTTGAGGAGGAGGAGAATTTAAACTAGTAGCTTGACTGTAGAGCAACTGTACTCCTTAGGCCCAGGGTTAGAAAAATGCTCAGAAGTCATTGGCATCACATTGTTTGGTAACACATTGAGTTTGTGCTTATTTTGGTTCCAAATACACCCTTAGCAGCAACTCTTTCAGCCATGAATGCACTTATTTCAGTCGTCTTTGGCATGCCAGCAGCTAAGTGCATTACAGAAACTGAACTAAGTTTTAATCTTTATATAATCAGTTTAAATAACAAACTGCTTTGAGTGACTTACCAAATTCCTGGTACACAACGTTGATGCCACTCTCTGGCCTGGAGGCAAAGGGGCTTTTGCTCTATGATTTGTTAGGGTAGACAAGATGATGCATCCAAAGAATGTGCAATCAGACCTGTGTGAAACTTGGCAGATTGTCTTAGCAGGGTTCAGCTAAACCTTGTTTTCATTTTTAGTGCACACATGTTCCTGTGCGTGCTTGCCCCTGCTCTGATACTCACTTTGAAATTCAATTTTGAACAAAACCCGAACCTCAGACCAAAACTGTTGAAAGCACCAGGCTTTGCAATGTTTGTGGTCAAACTGCTGGCCCAAGTAAGCTAGAAGTTGGTCAATCTATCAGCACAGAGAGCGTAACTTTCAGGTAAGCCCTAAAAATTCCTGTGTGGTGTGGGATGTAACCACCAGAAGACCCTATATATGTCAAGTCGATGATATCCAGGAGATATATGTGTGGCTCAGGTTTGTCTTGCTGGTGCAGATATGAACAGAGACCAGTGAAATTCAGTCTTTCAGTATGGTGCTTCCATTACTGACGTATATTGGGAATAGCATCTCACTTAAGTACAGAAAAGAGAAAGACAGTATATTAGGAAGTATCCAACAGGGAGGAAGAGGGGCTAGGTAAAAGCAAAATGACACAGACTTGATATTTTTAATTTGTTACATAGGTGGCAATTGTTAACACCTTTTCATATGATTGAGGTGTTTTTCTACATTATACAGTTTGGAGTGTGATCGTGGACACATTGTTGGTGTATATTTTGGTGGACTGAAAATTCAAGTGTAATTCACATGGGTTTGCATTCAAACATTCTAAGAAAGTGCACCTACCTGAATGACTTTTTAAAGGAGGCAGGTCATAAACAAAGTGATCTAGAGAATTTATTTGCAGTCCTTTTCATATCTTCAAATCCCATTTTTAAGCCTTGGAACTCTAAATGAAGCATTGCTAGAATGATTGGTTTGAACTGACTTACATAATTCCATCCTTTTCTACTGATTTATCTAGGAAGCTGGCTGCATGGTCTAATTTGACCTATCTGGATTTTTTAACTCTGGTTTTCAACAAAACCTTAAAATTTTCCAAGAACTTTCTCCTATATTGTTTTTCTCCTCAGTTTCTGTACTCTTAACCTGAAGAAAGGCAAATTTTATGGTAGAATATAGTAGAAACAGAACTCTAGTGATGTCAGTAGTCAAAAGAAACCTGTCCTACTATAGGTTCAGTCTTCAATGTGTCATTTGGTAACTGGGTAAATCTGTATTTCCTCAATTTGTGATCTTTTTACTGTACATTTTGCTACTGCAGGTTACCAGTGGACTTGTTTGATCCTCAGTATACCTCCTCAAACTAAAAAAAAAAGCCAATCAAAAAAAAAAAAAAAGGCTACTATAGGAGCTTTGCCTTTTACTGAAGAACATGTCTCTTTTAAATATAACATGTTCCTATATGTATATCACAGCATCAGAGTGTGAAGTCAGTACAGCTGACAGGCACATTAGTAATGAGTTTGCCTCTGTCAGTGTACCTAGCTCCTGGAGGTGGAAGCCTGTAAATAGTACTGGCTAAAAGCTTCACCTAAGTCTAAAAATGGTTTTCGAGATAATCTGAACTCATAATTAAAAGCATGGTGATGAGTCTGGTGTATATTAGCATCTATGTAAGACGTAGCAATTTGGAAGAATCCGTTCAGTCTTGAAAATGCAACAGGTATTAGGGTGGACCACAGCAGGTGTTTGGTGGTAACTGCAACAAAGAACAAGGCGACAGAGCAGTGGGGTCATAAGGTGGTAGGATATAATTACCCTGAAACTATGGACACACCATTATTAGGTAGTCTGTTTTCTCTCATTTTTGTTTGTTTTGTGTGTTTTGTTTTGTTTTAAATACCTGGGAATTATTTTGTGAACTTTAAGCTAAAAACTAGACAGCTTTTACAAATGCAGGGTTGAATAATGTAGTGTCTTTTGAATAAATTGCCTTTGGTCTGCTTTCCTTATTCATTATTTCCTTATCCTGTTGTTTTGGGTTTTGGGGTTTTTTTTCAGGTTTGTGACCAGGTTTATTGAGCTGGATGGCCTGAGCTGTTTGCTGAACTTCCTGAAGAGCATGGACTATGAGACCTCAGAGAGCCGTATACACACATCCGTTATAGGGTGTATCAAGGCACTGATGAACAACTCCCAAGGACGAGCTCACGTCCTGGCTCATCCAGAGAGTATCAACATCATCTCCCAGAGCTTACGGACTGAGAACATTAAGACCAAGATTGCTGTGCTAGAGATCCTAGGGGCTGTCTGCTTGGTACCAGATGGTCACAAGAAAGTCTTGCAAGCCATGCTTCACTACCAAGTCTATGCTGCAGAAAGGACAAGATTCCAGGTACAAGGAGGGTACTTTGCCAGAAATACCCAGCATGACAAATCTTTGCAGGGAACAATTTTTACAGTGCATGTATTGCAAACTTACTAGGTAGTATAAAGACAACATTTCTCATTTTGTTTTAGGAAGGGCACTTCGTCAAATAATTTAAAGGCATTAATTTCTTTTTCCCCAAGACCTGATTGCTTGTCATTAGTGCTAATTTAAAATCTTCTATATTTTACCTGAAAATGGGGGTTTGTGATGTTAAATGAAACCTGGTAATCTGTTCATCCTCTAAACTGATGGCATTTCTGGGGTGGTAGTGATTTGTTCTGCTCTAGAAGTCGAAGCCACAGAATTCCAGGAGTCTCTGACCTGATTTTAAAGCCCTTTAGTAATAAAAGAGTTGTGGATTAAATAATGGAGACAATGGATTAAATAATGTACAGTGGAGGCACTTCAATTGCCACTTAGCAATCAATTTGTGAATTGTCACCACTTAGCAATTGTTGGCTCAGATAACACCCATTCAGAACACAGAAGGGAAACTCAATCTCAGAGACCTTGAGGCAGGTCAGTAGATCATTGGCAGGTTTTTTTTGTGGATACTGCTGGCTGCTATTATAATGTTCCTATTCCTAGTGAGCTGAGCACCTTTACAAAAAAGATGTTAACAGAATCTGTTGCTGTGTATGAAGCTGTAGCTCCTAAACTTTGGGGTAACCTCATCCATTTACTATTCTTCCTTAGTGAAATGGTAAGTGTGGTGTTGGGCCAACAGGCCCTGGATCCTAGTTTCTGTCAGCCATTATTACCTGCCGCCTCCTCAGTTAATGCATCAGTGGGTTTTGGGCTACAATGAGCTTCTGACTGTAAAAGTGAATGGGGAAACAGTGTGTGTTTATGAACACTAGCTGCCAGTGTTGTTTGTTGTTAGGACTGAATGTGCTATGGGATTCACTAACTGTGACTCAGACCTGAGATGGGGATGCAGGAGACCTTGGCTTGGTATTAACCTATACGTGACATTGGCAGGTCCACCCCTTTATGTGCACTGCCCCATTTACCGTGCTTCTCTGTTCAAACTTGTTGTATGTCTTCAATATGAAGGGATGGCACATATGAAACGTGACTCCAGAATGGGGTGCGATGGGTGGGTGGGGGTTTTTGATTTCAGTTGAAAGCTCTTGAGGTTATTTCAATAGAGAAAATAGTAATTACAGTAAAAGTTGGAAGATGAAGACATTACAGCTGCAGTCATAAGAATATGCCACCATTCTTTAGTACAGGAGTACGATAGGAATGACGGATGCAGAAGCAGAAAAGTAAGCCATGTACAGAGTTATGATGTTCAGGTTAATGTGAACTGCCTATGGAAGAGACAAGGAAGAACTTTAACAACAGCTTGTTCTCTAGGAATTTGCTGAAATAAAGAATCCTTCCTGAATTAATTTGATGTTCTTGTATACCTGGGAGACAGGTGGGGATAACCTTAGGTGCTCAGCAAAACACAGTGCTAATTCATGGCCCTGGCAACACTTGTGGTCCTGTGTTAACTTATCCGTACTTGACCAAGTGACTGTGCTTAATAAGCCTATATGGGAGATAGATGCTCGTCTCCTATTTGGGTCCTCTCTCTTTCATTTTATATTGGTTTAAAATTTGCTGAATATCTGAGAGCAGTCATTGCTGGGTAAAGTGTGGTAGCACAGGTCATGCACAGCTGAGCTTTTGAGGAACCTGGTGTAATGATTTGCAGATACTTACTAACTCTCACATTCATGAAAGAGTACTTTGCATAAACGCTTGCTTTTGTCAAAATATTTTTCCATTTGGGAAAAAATGAAAGATAAATGGATACTCTCACTTTTTTCTTTCTTAAACAAAACAAAAAACCCCACCCAAACCCCAAAATGATTTAACAGAAGGGATGTGTTCTTGTTAGCAATTTCTAACACTTGTGCCTAGATACTGGAATGGGATTTTCCACTACACTCAGCAATAGCTTGAGTTTAATTTTGAGGAGGTAAGGGCTCATCCAAAAACATTCCTCATCCATCTTCAGTCATTTTCTCCTAACAGAAAGACTGGAGATTTTTTAAATGCTGATGAAAGAAGTGTGGTCATGATCTTCCTTATATTTTAGTGGAAGATTTTCTGGTACTCTAGGACTTGTCAGTTAAGAGGTTGTTATATCTCTTTGTCTTTTGCTCTCCCACGTCTGTGTCTCAGAACGGTCTTGCAGCTCGTTATCAAGGGAAGCACCCACTGTAACTTGTATGGGAGATCATTTTAAGAAAAGGATGAGCTGACAACGATTATCCTATACCTTTACCTTTAAACTTCAAAGATGTGGTGTACAATGAAAGCCAGTGAAAACTTGTTATTCTTTATCCTAGTCCTGAGTGAAATCTTTGTAACCCAGACTCTGCAAGTATCTGAAGAGATCCTTTAAGTTTCAAACTCAGCTCTTTTGGGGATGTGTTACCTGTAGCATCACTCGGTGTATTGAAGTGTCTGAACTGTTTAGAGCTTGCAGCTTTAGATTGACTTTGACTGGCCACACCTAATCACTGTTATGTTGAAAATGATCCCCCACAACTGAGGATCTGGCAGAACCAAGAAAGGAGAGTTCTTTTGGTGAAAAATAATAAAAAATGAACTAAACTGTAGGAACAGGAGAAACATACTTTGAATGTGCAGAGTAGGAATTTATTCTTTTGGCTCTACTGTTCATTATTGCAGACTGATTCTAATGGAGGGGAAAAAAGAAAAGCTGGGAACTGTAATGGCATTGTTCAGTCTTTCTCTAGATGTAGCTCTGTAAAATAATAGCCGAATCAGAGACACAATACCTAAGAGGAGAATAATTTCAGATTCTCAGTTTTGGAAATCAATATCAGTTCTTGTGAAGTAAAAACTGTAGGGCTTTCTAGAAACTGTACTGAGCTCATGTTTATTGGAATGTCCAACAAACAACTTACAGGTAACGCTGACCTCTGACAACATCAGTGCCATTGTTGCTTTTCCTTAAGTTGCCTTCCTGACAACAGTGGTTGATAATATTCTTCAATCCTTTCAGCCACCTCGCTGTCAATTTATCCCTCCTCATCTATGAAAGCTGGCACTTTGCACACTATGTCTTTGGATTTATTTTCCCCTCTTGCAGATTCCAGTAGGTCTAAGAGTTCTACTCTTTCCATATCATCTGTGGTGACCAGCACTATTTACTTTGAGGAATGAGGAGGTAAATGTAAGAAACTGTTCCAGATTTACTTTTCCTCAACACAAATTGTTTTCTGGGGTTTTTCTGTTTGTTTGGTTGGTTTTTTGTTTTTTTTGTCTTCTTGCAGAAGAATATCATGGTGATGAATAAATATTTGGGGTGCATGGTTCTGCTTCCACTCCTCTTTGTAAGAAGAAGGAAGAGACATTCAGAGTTATTTACTGGTAACCATCTAAAACTTGAGCTCATGCATAACTTGCTGCTGACAACTTTATGTTGGAACACTGATTATTTTCAATTTACATGTGTTCAAGTGTGGTGGAGTGATGTACAGATCATGTATTTTACACGGTAACATAAAATATGGCATGTTTTGTTGAATGTCAGAATTTATTGCTGGCCAGTGTTCTAAGCACAACTCTTGCTACCTGTCACAGCAGTAGTCAGAGGACCCAGCAACTGGTGATTTAGTAGACAAGGAAAGCTGTGACTTAAGATACAGTTCTTACTAAACTTGCATTGGCTCTGTCCTACTATTTGAATAAAAGACTTACAGTGTTAGATTAGTGTATCTAAAGGAAAAATCCAAACTAGTGAGATTCCTAAGTGATATAAACACTTACAATCCCAATTAATTTAACTAGATTGCACCAGGTCACACCAACTGAAGACTGTTAATCAAACTGTGCTGAAATATTTTGGAAAGGATGTATTTGCATTTTGATGTGTTCTTTTTTTAATTGAAGTTAGTGGAAAATACAGCTAGAACTTCATGAACATGAAAGACTCAACAAAATTTTGCATTTTACTCTGAGTGGAAACTCTGATGTCAAATATTGCTTCTTTCTAAATTTCCAGCATTTCGTCTACTGACTGCAATTATCAATCTAATTCTTAATTTCAGATGAGAGTCACTTTAAAGCCATGGGAGATTCTCTGGGACTTATTCTTTGTTGAGACTTCAGTCTTCACTGGAATGCCTTTTGGTACTACAGCTTCACCCTATATCTCCACTGTTCAATGTGTTCACAGGTCTATCAGTATCATCTTTGTCTTGGCACTTGCCACAAGATTATATACCTTATATTTATGTCTGAATTTATATTGTGGCTATTCCTATTGTCTAAGATTTGCCACAGCTTCTTGCCTGAGCTGATCCCTTTGCGTGCTTTAATCTTTGACCTTTCTTTCATGCTGCCCTTCTGCCTGGAATAACTCTCCCTTTAATGCCCAGTGGGCAGCCTGCAGTTCCTGTTTTAAGATATTCCTTGAAAACTGTCCTCTTCAGAGTAGTATTCCATCTTTACTCAAATTCCAAAATAATATAAAGGCATGCCTTCAATCTCCTTCCTCAGGCAATCTGGAAAAGCTGTCTTTTCGTCATCCAATTTTTGTTTGAAATATGCTTCGTCTACAAATTCTACTCTGCCCCTTAAAGAAAAGAGGCAAAAGAAAACATTGGAAAGCCAGACAATAAACCCTCAAAGCAGAAACGTGGAATTAGGAAGATGAACCCTTGGTGTTGTTGCTGGGATTCTTTTCCATCTGACGTATTCAAATTCAGTACTACTCTAATTCTGTCACTGGCTCACTGTGTGACCGTGAAAACGTTGCTTTAATTGTATTTCTTAGGTGCTTTGCTTGTGAAGATGGAGGTTTCTAAAATGCTATGGAAAGACAGAAAGAAGAGTCTCTGATTTCAGCGTCATTCATGTCTGCATTACCCTACTTACGACTGGTTTCTTTTGTGAAAGGGGCATAATCTTACTCTTCCCTAAGCTGTTGCCTTTCTGATTATTGTTATGCTTCCTGCTTCCCCCCGTTGCTCCTGTGGAGCGAATGCATTGTGTTATGACATTGTAACATGTTGTACTTCTTAACATGCCATATTTTGAGTCAAACTAATATTACAAAGTCACAGTGCTTTATTGACCCAGAAAAATGTATCAGGATGTTCCAGTGCCCTTCCAGCCTAGTTTACTCTCTGAAACACCCACGCAGCTGGGGAACGCTGCGGGGAGACTTTTCCTTTTAGTCTTGAGAGAACCTGGGTGTTAGATGCTGTCTGAAAGGAGCTGATTTCACTTGGTGATGAAAATATTAACTGGGCTGCTTTGGGCAGAACACTCTTGTTTTCCTCCTTAATGCTGCTAGAAATCTTGAATCTTGAGGTGAAGGAATAAAGGAAGTTTGATATTGTTAGTTGAAAAGGTGGAGATTAGAAGCATGCCTCCCAGAGCCCCCTTGCCTGGTTTGTATTAAACACTGTCAGTACGGACCATAATCTGCAGGGAGAAATCTGATCAATTTGGAATTGTAGTAGAGGAGCTAACAAGGAACAAATTAAAATCCTGTATTCCCACTTGATTTGCTTCTTCCCCTCAGGGCTCATCCAAAGCCTTTTGAGGTTTGCTGCAGATTGAATGAAACCCTACTGGATGTCAGTGATGAGGAATAATGGGATTAAGTAAGGAAAGTTTTGCTTAAATAGTAGGAAAAACCTTTACAACCATAAGATCAATTGGGCCACAGAGCTGGCTGCCAAGAGGTGTGGTGAAATCTTTTTCACAGGAAATGTTCGAGTGAAGACTTGAACCTCAGCCATTTGCAAAGGGTTGGAGACATTGGAGTTCAGCCACAGTGTGTGGGTGTAGACTCTGATCTTTAGGAACTGCATGAACTTATCGTGTTTCCTTCTAGAGCATGAAGATGTGCTGCTTTTCAATTAGCTTAGTGCAACCCAGAACTTTCGTTTTTCTTGCCCTGAATTTGGCTCGGCCCCCTCTGCATTCTACTCTTGGTTCAGCTTTCTGAAATAGGGGGTAGAAAACTTTTGTTAATATTCTTTAACCTGTCTGGATGCTGTATCTAATATGTTGTTGCATAGATTCTAGCATGTTCCTAAAAGTCTGTGAGAATATACGGTAGGAATGAGACCTCTGAAGAAAATCAGCAAAACCATTCCAAGACAATGCATGTGCTTTTCATTTCAGCACCAAATCTGCCAGTAACAGAACTAAATTTTCACTTGTACTTATTTGTCAAGTTGAAGAGTTGGTTTTGTTGGTGAATTTAAAGACTTCTTAAATAGTCTTCTGTTGTCATTGTTAGAGATAGGATGCTGGACTGGACAGCGCATCAGTCTGGCTCAGTAGGGCATTTCATGTAATTTTATGTAAGACTCATTCACATTTCTAACAAAATGGGGGAAGGGTTGGTATTTGGTCATAATATAACTATAGAGAAATCATGGATGTGATGGAAGTTCAAATGCCAGGAGTAGAGCCATATGCAAATGTCATCTGGGCAATTCAGAAAATGCAAGAAAAAGGAGTTTATGAAATCAAGCTTGCTTGATAGTGAACATACTATGCTCAGATATCAAAACAGCTGTCAGTAGCAGTGTATGACAGATCAAAAGATTTTTTACACAAAAACAAGAAAAGGGTTTGCATAAAGCCAGGAGGGCATTCTTACCCCTGCAAATGCACAGGAGGGTATTCCCTGTTTCTTGAGACATATCTCCATAGTGAGGTCTGTTTTCTAGAGGAAACAAGATAGACCTATGAAACTCATGATTAGCACAGGAAAGATTTTGCTATGAATGGACACTTTCAGTAGTCAGGGACAGAAGACTGACTAAAGGAAAATGAACTTCCTTACTCAGCATCATAGCTTCAAAATATTATTTAGGTGGTCTGCTGAGCTGGACACTGAAAAGTTATTTTTGTCTTCATTCTCCCTTTATAGCCAAAACTTCTTGGGAAGAGTAAAAAGAATTCTGTCTTTTCTAGTGCATCAGCAAAGCAAATATATGAGTGTGGGGTGTTTATCATTAATGCTGGAGTGAGATGCGTACAACTGAACTGGCAGATCTCAAGTGGAATTTGATACTCTTCTGGTAAGGAAAGTCATCCTTGGAACTATGAATTGATCAGAGAAGATCCTGAAGAGAAGGTTCATGGTCATCAGCACAAAGCTAAAAGTAGAGTTGCTTTCATGGCTAATCAGTTTCTACATATAACCTCTTTAGTAAATATTCAAGTGGAGTTAATCCTAAATAGACTGTGTAAGGCACAGGCTACCATCATTATTTGTATAGTCTTTTTTCTCCTTTGTTTCATGATGTTCACAAGATTATCTGTGAAATATCTGTATGTATGTAGAGATTAGACCAAAAGCGTTTCTGTGGTAAATACCCCCTGAATGCTAAATACTCCTGCTATTTGGTTAATAGGGGGGCATACAGTCTCTGGGGAGACCTTATAGCAGCCTTTCAACATATAAAGGGATCTTATAAGAAAGGTGGAGAAAGACTTTTTAACAGGGCCTGTAGTGACAGGGCAAGGGCTGATGGGTTTAAACTAAAAAAGGGTAAATTTAGATTTGGTAAAAGGAAGAGATCTTTTTTATCATGAGGGTGGTGAGACATGGGAACAGATTGCCCAGAGAAATTGTAGATGCCCCATCATTGGAAGTGTTCAAGGTCAGGTTGGACAGGGCTTTAAGCAACCCAATCTACTTGAAAGATGTTCCTGCCCATTGCAGGAGGGTTGGACGAGATGGTCTTCAAAGGTACTTCCAACCCAAATTATTCTATGGTTCTGTAACATGGAAAATGGAGCTTAACTGCACTTGCAGCACTTACTGCACTGTATAACTTGCCTTTGAGCTTTGGAGCTGTATGTACAGGGGATACTCCTGTTACTTGTAAATCCCTAAAAGAGCTGACCCAAGAGGTAGGTAATTGTATGTATCATTTGAAATGGTTTTAAGTGAAGGAACAAGGAGAAATCTTCCAAGGTTCAGGTACAGGTTTTACTCCTCAAAAGACAGCTTCTCTTTAGAATTCTCTCTCCCTGTATATATAAGTGCAGTCTATCCTGCTGAGATCCAAGAAAATAATGACATTTACTTGAGTGATGTGAGTAGAAAGTATGTATGAATCTGATGCTATTTTTCTGCATGTATAAACTCCCTGTCATATTCACCATACAGAGTTTAACTGACTAGGAAGGATATCATTCTGCTGCTTTCTTAGATCATGTTGGCAAGAACTATAAAGGGCATCTGTTTTTTCCCAAATAATAGCTGGTTTAAAAAAAGAACTTTTGTTTTTCCTCCATTAGAATCAGGTGGGCATTTTATTCCTATCACTATTCTTCATTTGTTTATTGTGGCATGCCCAAAATTGCTAATAATCATGACTGAAAAAAAAAATTTCTTTAAGCAAATATATAGCAAATCAAAAGAAGCCTGTGTGCATATCCCATGAACAGTATGCAAAATAGTGCAAGAAATTAGATTATATCTTCTAACCTAGCCTGCTGTTCTGTTTCAGACACTGTTGAATGAGTTAGACCGAAGCATGGGGCGATACCGAGATGAAGTAAACCTCAAAACAGCCATCATGTCCTTTATCAATGCTGTTCTGAATGCTGGTGCTGGTGAGGTGAGTCACTGCCCTGGAAATTCCTTCTAAAATGTTATACTTGAATTAATTTACCTTGGAAATTATTCGTAGATTAAGTCATAAATCTTGTGTTATTGAGTGGATGTAGTTTCTGGAAAATAATGCTTAATTGTTAGTATCAGCCTTATAAAGACTTCCATATTATTTCATTCCCAGCCTCTTATAACATAACATAGACAACCTGCACTTAAATGATTGCTCAGGTTTTTTTGGTGTAGGTTTTATTTATTTTTTTATTTTATTTTATTTTATTTTTAAAGAAGTGCAAAGCATTTACCCCTTGATTTCAGCCTTTTAGAAAACATCTTGGTTTACCTTCAGAAATATTTGAGATGTTAAGTTGTTTTGACTCAAAGACAAACTCCAAATGTTTAAATTTAAAAATGTCAAAGGGAGACACTTCAGAAAAGACAGTTTGTTGTTTTTCTTTCATTAACAAGACTTCCTTTTGAGTCTTGAGGATAGTTTAAACTGACTTTGTTTTATTAAAAGTGTTACTTTTGTTACAATGGTTTTTATTTTTTCAGTCAAACCACAACAAACAAGCTCATAAGAGCTCTGTCTGGCAATGTATTGTCTCTGTCTGTGGCAGTCCTGTAACATCCCACTGAACAGGTGTCGTTTGCCAGACAGGTGGTTTTATGACAAATAAACATAAAAATTAGGAGGAATACTGCAGTACTGTTCATCTGCAAGCAGGAGGTGGACCTCCAATGGACTAGCAGGATAAACACTAATAACTTTAGTTCTTCATGAAACAACATGGAGTGTGCTGTCCTTCTGACTGGGTATGCAGAACTCATTGTAGGTAAACAAGGACTGCATTTTTAAGTGAAACAGAGGCAAAGGCATTAATATTTTTTTTACTTACTTTACTGGAATTAATCATCCTGTGAATTTGGTGTCAGGATAGAGAATATTAAAAAGGGAAGAACTGAGTTTTTAAATAATGTATTTTCTTAATGTGATTAAAAGCTTTTGGAACCCAATAGCTTGGTTTTCCCCCAATTTTTAAGGACAACTTGGAGTTCCGATTACACTTACGATATGAGTTTCTAATGCTGGGAATTCAGCCTGTCATTGACAAGCTAAGAGGACATGAAAATGCCACACTGGACAGGTAAGACATGTTTTCTGAGAACAGTTATTCATCAACAGAAAGAGTTCTTAAAAACTCTTCTCCATTTGGGTTTTAGATTTAAGTACAAAGCTGTCTCTGTCTCTTCCTAAAAGTTCCTCCCTTTAAAGACAGAAGGGAGATATGTCCTTAAAATTAAAATCAGAAGAGGAAGTAGGAAACATACGTATTGAATTGGCAGTGGCTGTGGCAAGGAGTTCCTGAATTGCTTTTCTTCAAAGCTGGAGATGTCAATCAGAATGAAAAAAAAATGTTCTAATTCTTTTCTCTTGTAGCAAAACTGGAAAAAAGCCTGTCCTGGTAGAAGGGAGGGAATCCAGTAGTTCATTGAGTCCATTGAGACTGAGTATATATCGTCAAAGTGCAGGTTCTGAGTTTCCAAGGTTTTTCTTTACGCTCAGTCTTTTTTTGTGATCTAGCTAGTATCACAACCTCCCAAACAGTGGCTGTGGCACAACTGTGAGAGAAGAGGCACCCATGGTGGGTGGTGGGGTAGAGATGCCAAGGGGGCAAGAGAGAAGAAAGAGGAGCATCTTCAATCAGCACTGCTACTGCACAAAGTGTAACACTGAAAGGCACCTTTAAATTACTGTGTTAAAAGTTATACGGATAATAAATGTTTTCTCCACTAGCAATTCCGTATTTTGCCACAGTAACTGGAGCTACCAATGACCTTAAATTAAACCCTTCACAAAGCCACATACTGAAATAAACTTGGAGTAAACAGACTGAGCAATTTGACTGAGACACCTCAAGAAGCTAGAAGACTGCATGGCTAGAACCAATGAGGAGCCTGGTAAAATCCATTTGCTTAACAAAATGAAGCATTTTAATGTGTAAGGGCAGGCAGCTGTGGGAGTCTACCGTCTCCTGTGACCACATTAAGCTTTGCAGAGAGGCATTAAACTGCTGATGCACTGCTATCCCTTATTGTCTGCTACTCCAAGCCCCTTTCTACAGAGCAGGGCTGATTTGTAGATATCTGGGATTTCCTAGATAGGAGCGTTGAGTTTTCCAAAGCACATAGGGCAAAACCTATGGATCAGGCCTATGCCTGCAGCTTACAAGGCACTGTTTCTCACTGTCAGGAGCTGCTATAGGGCGATAGAGCTATCCCTGGGGGCAAAAGTAATGTACCTGAGATTCTGCATAGGCACTGTGTTAGCACCAGCTGCCTGTCATAAGGACTGGCCTCACATCTTTGAGCAGGTGGATATAATACACATACACCTGTGTATTAATGTCACAGGGAAAGATTGCATGCAGTTGTATGTGTCTACAGTTTGCTGCAGAGCTGGAAACACTAATGTTACTTTTGATCTACAACATTATAACTGAGAAGAGAATCTCTCCTATAGGTAATCCATGTTCCTTTGGTCAGTAACCAGGAATGTTTAGGAGGGGCTTAGGGGCACTTTTGAGTCTTACAAGTTACAGTTGTGAGGATAATAACAGAGGTTTGAGAGGCTCCCACATGCCTGGATTACTTAGACTATATGCCAGGTCTATACAGGGGGATGTGACACAGCCTTTCTCCACATCATCTGCTGTGCTCTGGTCTCCATGCAAAAGAAGTCCAGATATCATGGTCCAATGTGTCTCTCACCAGGTCCCCCAGATCCCAACAGAGGCATACTGCTGTGCTCATCAGTAGGCAAATGTGAAGACAGTTGTGAGCTCTGCTGTTTAACTAATCCACTGAATGCATCTCTACTCCACCACGCAAAAGAAACAACTTGTTAATGGTCTAATATCTGGTTAACAAGTATGGCATGGGCTTTTTAGAAATATATTATCACTACAGGCATTGCATTCATCACAAGTAGAATATCCCTTTCCTACTTCATGTTTATTTTTAGCAGTTTTACCTCAACACAGTGACTTAGCACAAGGATTAAAGAGCACGTATACTTCAGCCAGCCATTCCTTTTGGCCTGGCACTGACCCCCACAAGTTGCCTTGCATACATATCCCAGCACTTCATGTAAGAAAGGCTTGCCAATTTCCAAGTGGTTTAGCTGGAAATGAGGTGTTGCTGCTTCTGTAGTGACATGCGTAGTTTAAGTCTGGGTTATGCCATGAATATTGGCAGGTTTTGTTTGTTCTGGTTTTGTTTTCTCTTAGGCACTTAGATTTCTTTGAGATGGTCAGAAATGAAGATGACCTGGAACTTGCCAAGAGGTTTGACCTGGTAAGTTTTTCTTTGGAATACCTGAACTTGCCAAAGCTGAGCATCCACTTTGGATGATTGGTGCAACTTCCCTTTGTGTTCCCTGCAAACAATGATTGACTTTGGTGCTGAGAGTGGCTGGTGCTCTTGTTTTCACTGTTTCTTATTTAGCAAGTAAGGGGGTCCGTGATGTGTGCACAATGAAAACTGATCACAGACAGGGCTCCTGCCAAGTATCTTTGACAAAGACTTCCTTCGTTTGGCTGAAGGTTCATGAGTGGAGTATGTTCTCAATCCTACGCTCATGTTCTCAGTCCAGATGATCCAGATGCATTCTAGTTTCAAACATCCCTTTTACAGGATGGGGGAAGTTTATGCTCTTTTCTGGTACTTTTCCCAAGATTACGGGAAACTCTTCTGAAGATTGTCACCTCAGAGGCTGTGGAGAGGATCAGTATTTTAGACCGGGTGGATTTTAAAGATGAGCATAAAACAAGGACAGTTTCCACAACCTCTAGCAAGAATAAGAGGCTATAGGGTATAGAATAGTTTCCTATTTTCATGACCAACTCTTGCCACACACCAATACAGAACAACTAGCCCCTTCCTGCTTAGCTTCTACTATTTGTGCCACCACTTTCTAGGACCCAAATGTTTTCCTTGCTTCAGAACAGCTCTTGGTGGCTTTGCATGCCTCCCACCTTTCTAGCCCTTTACTTTGGGAATCTTTTTCATAATGGAGTGGAGATGGCAGTGCTGGTCTCAAAGACCCATGTGCCTGCTCCTCACTGGAACTTGCAGCTGGACATTGCAGGAGGTTCTACAGAGGTCTGTCTTTGTGTTGATCAGATCTTTCACAGTTAGTTGGGCTTTCACTGTGCATGGTTTTTCTCTTGTTCTTTCACTATCTTCTCTCACTTCAGATCCACATTGATACAAAAAGTGCCTCTCAGATGTTTGAGTTGATCAAGAAGAGACTGAAGCACACAGATGCCTATCCTTATTTGTTATCCATCCTCCAGCACTGCTTGCAAATGCCATGTAAGTACATCACAGTTCTCCAGAGCAAGGGGTACTCAAGAACTAGGTGAAGCTCTGGTGTAGGTAAAGGGTCACAGATAACCAGGGAACACACTGCTCGGGTCTTCCATTCAGAACTTGGCAGTGGCTAAGGGACTTGGTATCTTACCACTGACTCCATCCAGCAGATTTTTGTTGCAGTACTTAGAGCAGCAGTTGACCTCTCTGCACTTGCAAACAAAATTAAGTAGCTGAGACATTCCAGTTAGTCACTGACAGAGCTTTTAATGATTTTAAACTTAAAGTTTTAAAAAAGAAAGAGCCCTTGTGCTCTAGACAGGGAATTCCCTGAAATAGATACCATTTTGAATATTAACAAAATGCACCAAGGAATTTTTCTGGTGAAACAATACAGTACTGAAAGCTGTTCTGTCACTGGGAAATTCCACAGTGAGTCTTCAGGCTGCTATCTCATGGCAATATATTAATGCAGAGCTCCTGAACTCAAACTGGAAAATAACACTGGCATTTGTTTTCAAAAGAAGTGATAGGAATCTTCTGGTTAACTGTAATAAAACAATTCATTTATGCTTCCAGAGTGTTAGCAGCTGAGCAAAGGCATAGCAAGATCACTAAAAAACTGCCTGCCTTGATCCTTTTAGGTATCAGATGCTGATCTTCATTACTTTCAGCTGTACTTGAGCAGTCAAACTGAGAAGGGAACATGAAGGAGATGTACTGTGGTGTGCTTTTTCAGAAAGTAATGTGGTATGTTTTCAGGCACTCTTTAGGTTCAAGTACTGCCATCCACAAATTCAAGCAGTTGTTTGTCCCACTGGTCTCCTTGATACTACTCTGTAAGACAGTATTTGAGCTTTAGGTATTAACCTGGTGTGCTGGTTTAACCCCAGCTGGCAACCAAGCACCACACAGCCACCCGCTCACTCCCCCTCATCCAGAGGGATGGGGAGGAGGATCGGAAAAGAATGTAAAAGTCAAGGG